>VYXB01002964.1:50611-203002 GCA_013397135.1 Pachyramphus minor | reverse complement strand
GAGAGAAGGAAGCCCTTGTGAAGATCTGAGGAATTTTTTCCTTTCTTGCCCATATTTTTGCCCCATTTCCTCCCAAATCTGTAGCGTCTCCAGGAAGATAAAATGAACAAAAGTACAGGCTCCAACATTCTGGGGATTTTTTATACTGGTATATTGAATTAGTTCACTCAATCTAGTGTTGGCCACATGATAGTGCAATGAGGCATTTTTCAGAGGCATTAGTTTACAATACAAATTTATTTTGAGGGCAGGAATTTTTATTCATCTTCTTCTTTTGTAAATCCTTCAAACCAAACTGTCTTGATTTTCTTCTATGCAATTACTTACAGAGGAAAAATTTTCAATCTGAACTAAGTGAACAGAGTGCAAGGATGTGAGTGTCACTTTTCGAACTCACTGCAGTGTATTCATGAAGGACTCAAACAAATCCACATCAGGTCTTCTTTCCTGATTGTCTGTGGGGTTGTTTCTGAGATATGCTACGAAGGCAAGCTTTCCATTGCCAATATACCTCTATAGTATGGGCAGCAATTTAAATTAGGACAAGAAGATTGAAAGAAGAACATTCAGAAGAGTCTGATGAAAACCCTCCTTAATACAATTATGAGGAAAACTTTCTGGCATACTTCTTCCCACCTCTACCCCAGAGCATTATATAATGTAATTGCATTAAGTTATGTATAATACTTGAGAATAAACCTCACCCCTTGAAAATTAGCATCACTTCACCCTTCAATAAAGTGAACTATGTCTCTACTATCACAGACATCAGTAGCTAGATGCTGTTGAATGGTGCACATAGTATCAGTCACAAACCAACAGTCAATATAAGCATAAAAGAGTTTTTTGTAATATTTACCAAATTATACAAACATGATTTCTCAAAAAAATTAATTAGAATAGAAAAAAACAGAAAAAAAGGATCCCTGTTTACTGTAGATAATCACACTTTGTTTTAATTTTCAATTTATTTTCACTTCATATAATAAGCCAATTTTGTTTGCCAGGCATTCTTTGACATTTTTTCCTTTGATTTTGATTGACAAGTACACAATTAGACTTACAGACATGTTAATTAATTTAGCAATTGAACACTATGATTGAACAGTGTTCATTAAATGGAAGAATAAAACTCAATCATGACTAAACACATTTAAACAAATCAACTTTGTTTCAAAAGCACGGAGTTATTCTAATAAATTGATTTGAATGTATAAGTGTACCATTATTCAAATATTTTTAAAAGTAACACAGCTCAAAGGAAAATGCCATTTTCTACATCAACAGAGCATGTAATAGTTTGTCATTACAAGCAAAGTTTAACTTACACAGAAGTTGTCTCCAGTTCCTTGCAAGCTTTATACTTGAAGGAATGGATCCCACTTCAGCATGATGCAGCATATTGACCTGTTGTGTGTTTGTTGCTGCACACTTTTGACCATTATTTTAGGGAAAAAAGTTACTTTTCCTTCCCATGTTTCTTACTTTTAGAGGCCATCATTGACTTACAACAAATGTTTGTGTCAGTCAAAATCCTTGGGAAGAGCCCTCTGAAAGTTGAATGCACACACATTTCCTAATATTAACTACTAGAAATCTATAATTTCTGGGCTTCAACGAGTAGTTAGAACACTTCTGGTAACTATTTAAATGAACTAGCTCTTCTGACAGACAATAAACCATGCCTCCTCTTTCACCATATCACTACTTGGAAATATGTTCTTTGTAGTTCATTCTGTCCCTGAAAACGTGCTGGGAATAGAGTACAGTACAGAGCATGGTATGTAGCATCACACACACATTTTCAACATAAACATCACTTAGAGCCTGTTTCCGTAAAGCCTTATATTTTGATCAACAGTTTCAGAGTTATTCTATAATTTAACCAGTCACACCCTCTAAAAATAATGGATTTTAACCTCTTTCCTTGCGTTTATTGTTTTTCTCTTCTGGATTTACAAGGAAATTGCAGATTTCCTACAGGACCTTGGTTTTTTGAATGGCTACTCTATCCATTTGGGTTCCTTTGGATGAATAAGCTAGAAAAGGTACTCAAGAAGAGAAATATTATTTACAGCTGACATTTTCAGACACACAAGTAATGCCTGTCCCTAGGAATGGGGATCTGACTTTAGGGGTCTAAAAGCTATTATCTAATTAGAGATATAAATCTTGTCTGCCTTTGCATTCTGTAGGTATCCCCTTCTGAAGGATGACCAATATATAAGACATGTAACCAGAGATGCAGGTGCAACCCAAGTGCCCCTCATCAAGCGCAGAAAACTAGTTTAATTCTCAAATATATTGGGTTATAATCTAAATTAGGTGAAGCATATCCCACTGGTAAGAGAAATTGTGAAATACTGCAGATCCTATCATTTTCAGTAAAATGCTGCTTTATGCATGTAGTTGTCAAATTAAATGCATTTGATTTAAATTATCATGAAATTTACACGGGATTAATGTAAAGCTTGTTGAAGCTGCTTAAACTTACATCTGTTCTCTCATAATTAACATGGGCTAGAATCACAAACACAGTTCCCCCAGCCCTGCGAGTGTGTGGCAGTATTTAAGACAGCAGTAACTCAAATTACCTTCAGCTGCTTCACCTGCACATCCAAAGCTGGGCAGAGCTCAAATGCCTTCTGCTAACAAATCAGGAAAGGTACTTATGCCCTGTCTGGTGAGACATTTCACACCTCAGTCCTGTATCTGAGTGTACTTCTCACTTCTTAGCAGTTTGCCACTTTTCTCTGGCACTGGGGAGTGTTTCCACATTCCCTTATGGCAGTTCCACAGTGTCCTTTGTGGCTGCTCCCTCAGGATCTATACAGAGTAATGGAGCTGAGCACATGCCCTGGGTGAGTGACTCAGGAAGCCACGTGCCAGAGCCTCAGGCACTGAGAACCCGAGGGTTTTAAGAAAAAAAAAAATAATAAAAATCTATAATCTGGGAGAGGCTTTTTAGTGGAAAATCTCACATTCAGAACAACTCAAGAAATAAGCATAAAAGGCAGTGTGATTGTGTTAATAAGGCACTGCAAGCAATAAAGCTTATCAAGAAAAGAATGGAGACATATCCTTAAACTTAATACAGATACAACATATTTAAAGGGAAAATCTGGGCAAATGACAAATTAATTACAATAGGTTATGCCTGCTCCATGAAGCTGGTTGACCATTGAAACATCCACCACTAACCAATCTACAGAAGCCACCGTTTTTTATAATTTTTTACTGAATTAACAACCATCTTTCATTTCCACAGTTCAGCAGAGTATTGAGCGAAGACAGAGTAACTTATATGCAATGGTTACCTCTTTTTATGTGCCCCAATGTATCACGCTTTGATTTATAAGTGATAAAATTTAAGCACACACATAAGTTTCTTATTTTGGTGATACTCAACTGAATTTAAATCATAGCAGTAACTTATTGATCAGATAGTGAACTTATTACTCATACAGAAAATATATATTACTCTACAATTTCCTAACTGATCACACTGCTTTACAAACAACTTAGATGATTTATAAAGTATAAAATTGAATCAGTAACAGAAGATTCTGGAAAGCAAGTTAGAAGAAGACAATTCCCTATCAGGCACCTTCTGCTTTTATTTCTCACATTTTGCCAGCTAATGGATGAGAAACTACCTATTATTTCTCACATGTTACTGCAACAGTGAAACCTGAAAATGAAAACAAATACTGCAACCAATTGATGGATACATGTACAATTACCAGTGCTACCTTACCACACAGAAAACAAATATCTTCCTCTCTCAGTTGCTCATTGATCACCAAACCTGCTATCAGTTTTCTTGCACTCCTCACAGTCACCATTTTTCTAAAGAAATTTATATTCTAAACCCTTTTCATCTAAACTACCCACATGCATCATAACATTCCCCAAAACAGATATTTTGCTATATTTGGTTGAGTTGTTTCCTACCTTCTTTGTTTCTCAGCAGTTCCTGCGAGGAGCACCTTCTGTCTGACCTTCGCCTGTGTCTGGAGCTCCCACTCCAACTCCCAGGTGTGCCTGGTGCCCCAGGTGTTCCTCATTGCCTGATGAGCCTCCCCAGGTGGAGCAGGACAAGCTCATCTCAGGCACCTCAGCTGAAACAAAACAACGGAATTTTGCAGCAGTTTGAAGTTAAACATTTGGAGAGTTACTCAAAATACTTTGTTTGATTTCGCTCTCTCTAAAAAAACCCAGAACAAAATTTTTAAAAATTATTAAACAAAAAAACAAACAACCCACCCTACCTTAAACAATGGAGAAATTTACAAACTTCAATTTTAAAAGCAAGCAGACAGTGAAATTTATAATACTGTTGGAACTGATATAGGACTTTTAGCACCTAGAGATAAGTGAAAGCTGCAAAACAAAGATGATTAATATTCATTTACAGTTTGCAGTAGAGCCTTACATTTTTGCTAATGGCCGGGGGGGGAGGAACCAAACAAACCAAAACCTGAAAAACTGAAGTATTTCACCTGTCCTTCTGCTTCTGGCTTCTGCAGAAGACAGCTGAAGGGGAAGGTTGCTAATTAAAACTATGAGAGAAAACAGCACAGTCCATCATAGTACTGCTGGAGGCAGTAGCACGGCTTTAATTGCTGAAAGCTCAGCATCAGTAATTGTGTTATGTGCTCATGCCAAATCTTGAGGCTAAAGTTTGTGCCATGATATCTTGGACATAAAGCATCAGTCTTACTGCAAATACTTTCCAGTGTAAACAGGCCCAGATGCACAAAGGCTGATGGGGCTCTGCAAGACTGCCACAAGCAGAGAATCCTTTTTGCTACATTTTTTTCATGAGCAGCCTCTGCAAGTTACTGAGACTCAAAGGTGCACAATACAGTATGTCCAAATGCAAACAATTATTTGAAAATTGGGATATAGCTCTTCATATTTTGAAATTTGATAATTTCAATATTTGAAAATTGGGATATAATTTCCCATATAATATCCCAATTCCATATTGGGATATAAATTCCATGTTTGAAAATTGGGATATAGTTCTTCTCCTTCTGTTCTCATCATAGTTCATTTCTTTCTGGTTTTCCCTCCAGGAAGACAGCCTGGTTAGAAGCAGGCTTTTAATCCTTCCCAGTAATTCTGTCTTTTAACTGTCCTGATTCTTTTCACCCTTGGTTTTATTGCTATAGTTTTCTGACTGTGTCAAACTAACTAAAAAATGCCTCGAGTTATTTGAATTTTATATTGGTACTATCAAACACATAAAGGCACTCTGGGAAATGTCCCTGAAGCTCTTCTTTTTAAAAGTCTAAACCTTTTGTCATCTTGAAGAATTCATTAGAAATATGTAAACCAATTATCTGCAGGGCTAGACACTGTGACTCCAGCAGGATCTGTGTCAAGAACAAAGTGAAACAGGTCAGTAGTATGAAGGTTATGTAGATGCACTCAAATTAAAAAAGGAGAGAGACAGTTAAATACTTGGGCACCTTTCACAAAGGTACTTGTCTTCTATGTACATGTTAGCAAAGTTTTCAAAGACATTTAAATATCCACTAGAAAAACTACATACATAATGCTTAATTGAAAGAAGAAAGGTTGAAATAAGAAATAAAAGGTCAATCTGAAAGGGTTTTGATGCACAGAATCTTCTTTTGAATATGGGTTTTAAAACATAAAACAGGATTATAAATTATGGTGGGGATCATATTTGTGACCCAGACCTTAGTCTCTGGTTATGGACAAGTTGAGAATGGGCTTTGGAAAAAACCCTTATGTAATTGTCACGTCAGATCCTGGTTAGACACTCAACGTCTGACCCACGAAAACAAACGTGCAGTACAAAGGGAAGGGGGGAATGAAGGAACAGTCGTGATTTCAGTTGCTCAGAACTGTGTGTCTGGGATCTTTTATGTGCTGATAGTTGCTAACTCTTTGTCAAGATGCTAAATTAAAGCAAGGTCAGAAAGTTTTGCTTAGCCAACTACAAGACAACAGGGATGTTTGAGGTACATGAGTCCTCAGCTAGACTGCTTCAGCTCTGGAAGAAAAAGGATAACAAACTTGAGATAGGAAGCACTGACTTTTAAAATCTAAGGACAGGGAAGACCACTTCATACTGGAATTTTGAGAATTAAATGCTATGTGAGGTAAAAATTTAACCCTAGGTACTGATATGAACCTCGTAATCACATTTATCTCAAGGATGCCAAATGGGGTTACAGGACTTAGTATCAACATCAAGTTATTTCCAAAGAAGCATGAGGCACTTAACACTCTGTGTAATTCAATGCAAGGAGGAAGAAGGCATTTAATTTAACATCTGCTAGAAAATCTTATCCACACAGTGACACTGCAGCTTGCAGATTGGGAATTGTGCCAGGGCTGAGCAACACAGGCTAGTTCAAGAAGGACCACCAATCTCTCTCTAAAGGCTGGAGGCTGCATTAAATCAACACAAGAGGTACTAGTTCTACCAGTTGTAATTCAAAGAGTGCATGACTCAAAAGTAATCTGAAAGTAGCCAGTGATCCATTATTTCTAGGAGAAAATAAGCAGTGTTAAGCAACAGATTACTTTTTCAAAGTGACTTTAACAACATTCTGCCCAAAGAAGACATCTAGGTTTTAAAAAGCAATCTTAGAGACAAAGTTATCCCTAACCTGAGGTATCAGTACTGCAGTCTTAAAGCTTCAGAAATTTTTCTTTACAAGTCTTATGACTGTGTAAGAAACCAGAGTCCTATCCTCAGTATTCCAGGTGTAGGAGACAGAAGGAGGGAAAGGTGAGGAATTGTTTTGTTAGTTATCTTGTGCAGTACAGCTATAGACCTCTTTTTAAGAGAGTCCTCACAAATATTGAGGATTATTTAGAGCAACTGGGTAGTTAGGTATTGTAAGTGGTTGTAGGAAAACCAACCATTTACTTAATAACTACACAAAGCAGAAAGATTGATACAGAATAAATCAAGACCACCAAAATAGAAATTAATTATTTGTCCCTGGTTTGGGTAACTGAACTCTAAAATGAGAAATTTTGTCATTTGGAAGAATCATCAAAAAGACCATACATGAAATATGAATCTTGATCAACAATCCAATTTTGGTACAATATCTGTCCAATACTAGAGCCTTTGTGCCACTGAGCACTTGTAAATATGTCCAGCAACGTGAACTGAAAGCTTTGCATGAATAAATGATCCGATTCTCAATTGTACTGCACAACACATAAGTGAAGGAAACAAACTTTAATCTGGAAAATGTTATCTCTAGTTATCATAATTAACCTATAGGTCAGATGTCAGGTTTAGACACCTACTCATATATACTCATATATATTTTGAGAATCTCAGTATACAGTTTAGCAAGAGATTTTCATCAAGAAACTGAAGCACATGGATATTTCCTACTGACTTGAAAGACAAGTGAAGTCAACAGAAATAACATGCTTAAATTAATTACCTTGAGGAAACAAGTGAAAAAGGCTGCAGGTGCCTCTGAAAATCAGACCATTTGCTTTGCTATCCGAGGATAGACATCAAACTTTGACAATAGGCTTTCACATGAAGAAACACTGGTGTAATTATCTTGGTACTGCACAAAAAATTTATGTTGTAGTTTAATATCTCCTTTCAGATATGTCAACTGCATGTCACTCATTACAATTTTGACAACGATGAGTTTTCTCAAGAAACTGAGCACACAGTTCTGAAAACTCATCATTGTCTGGCATAGAATAAGTAACCATATTCTGGTAGAAATAAAAGTGATTTGTCACCTTGCCTTCATTTAAAGAAAATTAAAATAAAGCTCTTCATATAACATGAAACTCTTCTGCTCCTGTCACTAACAAATTCAAATCCCATTTTTTCTGATTTAGTAATCCTTTTCTAATCAAGTTGAAAACAGGGTCTTCAATTAGGCAGGGAGAAAATGCACAGAAACATTTCCAGATTTGCAGGACTCCTGCATATAATGCAACAGTTAAATTCTGCTAAAGTACAGAAAGAAAAAGATTAAACTGTATTGATTGCAATAATATCTGTTTTGGATAGAAGTAAAAACTATACAGATGACTACTTGTGTAATTTGAAGAGAAACTAAGAGGAAATGAGGAATACAACAAAAAAAAAAAAGCAACAAATTCTGTGACCTCTGTCAGCATAATCAGAGGAAAGCAAGATATTCTGGCACAAATGAACATAAAATCTAGATTCTTTTAGAACCAATTTTTGAGAGACTTAACCCGAACATTTTTAAATTACTCAGTTCCTCCTGCTGCAAAAATCCAAAAAGGTACAGATGAGGGACAGAGCAAATAGTAATTCATAAAAGATGAGGTCTGCAATGCTGACACCAAATATTTAAAAACTACTTATTGGAGCAATCAATAATGGTACAGCTACTTCTGGAAAAGGCTACAAGACTCATCAGGTTTCCCTAAGTGCTTGATTATTTCTTATATGTTTGGACATCGTTGTTGATCTGAATTTAATAACATGTGATAGCATCAATAAAGTTTATTATAGAACCATTGTATCAGTCACCATTTTAAAATCCCCCAAGTCTTGAGAAGGTTTTTATGTTTCAGAGCAAACTTTAAGCAGCAATTTTCCAAAGTATCTATTGCCTGCATAAGTGTCTGACTGACCTCTTTGGCAAATCAGTCTGCACTTAGAGGTGTCAAACTGCAGACAAGAGCAGAAGGCATTTTGGTCCTGTTAACAGCTGCCAGCTTTGGAGTTTATAATTGGTTACCATCTGGGATACAATTTTTTTTTTAAAAAAGCTACAGGTCAGTAATTTTACTTTGTGAATATTAAGGAGGTGACTGAGCACGCAAGAGGGTTGTAGACTGTACAGCCACAGAAGGAGGTAAACAGAAAACAAAGATACAAAAAGAAACTAATCCAAACAGAATTATACAGAAATATAAAATAAAAGCATAATGAATAAGTGATCAAAACATTAGTCACTTGAGACTGGAATGTGAATAATCTTCAAGAACTAAAAATAAAGGGTGCCTATCATAAAATATTGCCATGTCTGGAAAAAATAACTGAAGCTACAAAGTGTAGCTTTAAATGAGAATAAATTGAAAATGAAAAGAAACACCCTAAACCGAAGAGATACAGAACAACTGGAACAGAAAGAGAAATTGCAAAAGAAACAGTGCAAATGGAGAAAGTAATAATGATAAATGGCAAGGTAAAAGACAGAAAACTCCCTGAGGAAATGGCCCAAGGGAGCAAGCTGTTCAGTTATAAGCAAAGCCAAAAGTAATCTTGAAAAAGTTTAAAAGAAAACTAAGAAGGTGAAGGTGAATAAGTTATTCTGTAGAGCATTTTCCATATCTCTTCTTCATTGTTAATTTACTCAGAGGCAGAAAAAAGTGAATTGCATTACATCGTGTTTGGAATGTGATATGATTAGACCGTGTGAAACCACAAGATGAAGCCATTAAAAACACATAAATCAAGGAAAAATATATATTGCATTTGACAATCAGGGCCTGTGGAGCCAAACTCTGGGCACGTGATAATGGTGAAACCTTCTGTGGTCTTCAGCCATCTCATCCATCCCTTGCTGGGACAAGGTGTTTCCTTCTCCTATACGAGCTGTAAACTACATTTTAATTTTTATAATTGTTTTATTTTATAAGGTTACTTCCAAAAATCAAAATCTTTTAGCTTCAGTCCTTTCCTGAAATCTAGACTATAGTGTCAGCAGAAAAGGACTTTAAAAATTGAGTAGCACAAATAGTGAATTTTTCATTCTCTGTCATCCTGAAATAACACATTACCTGTTTCATTGCTGCCATTTGGCATCCAGCCCTTCCATTTCCTAATGCAATCATTCAGAATAGTTTGTTGTCTTTCAAATGTTTAATAAAAACTGACATTTTTATCATCTCAACAGATTCAACAGTTTTTAAGTTCACCCTTAAAAGAAGAAACATTAAGACAAAAGTTGTTTTCTAATTAGCAGAACTAAGAAATCCGCTGTTTTAAACATACACAAAACACTCCATGGAGAAAATGAGCTACGGTGGAGAGGCCAGTAGCTCATGAATGGGTGGAAAGTATAGGAAACAGAGTAAACTACTACTATTATTTAGCTAAATTAGACTTTTCTGCCTCCAAAATAAAAATACTTAAAAATATGAGGTGGAGATTGTATTTGATAACTATCAAAAGAGATGTCTCACCTTTTGAAGCTGATTTGTAGGTCAACTTCCCCAGTTTCCTCCAAAGCTTAACATCCCTCAAAAAAAACAAACAACTCTTTCTTGGATTTACACTTGCTTAATAATTTTATCAGGTGCTCCCTAGCTCTAGAATAATTGAAAACAGTGGATACTCATCCCCCATTTACCTGTTTCAAACCTTTAAAATTTTACAAAGCTCTATCACATCAGGACCAACCCAAAAGCTTATCTGTATGACTTTCATGATCACCAGTCAAACAAATAAGTCAATGCCACAGTCATCCACACCAAACGTTCTACAAAGAGAAGCACCTTGTCTAATCTACATAAGCCCTGCTGATGTACAATTGCATTACAATTGTCTCTGTCTCTTATCATTTACTAAACTTCAAAACTGACCCTGCTACGAGAGGGGTTGGCACCTCGAGATGTGTCTAAATGAGACAGCCTCACGTTAGCAGCCCAGCTTTCCACAGGTCAGACAGGAAGGGCCTGTGTACAACCAACATTTTGTGGCCTTCACAAAGCTCACTTGTACCAAAGGAGATAAGATTGGGTTTGTATTGAGATAAAGAACTGTGATATACTGTCAAGATTAGCCATATTTAGTCCAAGCAGTTTACAAATGTTTATGACCTTCCACACGATGAAGGATTTTGCACATTTTGTGACAAGCACATCACTTTAGAGGAACAGATCAAGATACAAATGCAATGGCAATAGAAGTGATAAACCATTCCAGACAGTCAATTTGATATATAACTAAAGAAAAACAGTTCCAAGCAACGTAAAATCTTACAAAGTTACGCTGGACTGGCCCTGCAGTGATAGAGATGCTCTAAAGGCAGTCCTAAAGCTGGAAGCATAAGCCAAATGCAGATCTCATACTGATCCCACCACATTAAGTCAGAACTGCACATCAGTGCAAGGCACAGAGCAAAGCTGAGAATAAAACATGACCGAAGGTGAGAAGGTATGAACAAGTCATGCAAATATGCCACTTCAAGGTCCAACAAGGGTCTTCAGTAAGTCAAGTCTTAAAATCCAAAAAGTTTGAACCAGAAGTCAGTATAAAAAGTTTCAGCATAGCACTAACACACTTCAACTTTTCAAGCAAGTGATAACTACAGTAGTGGCATTTTGTATTGATTGAAATATTTTCACCCATTTTTTTGGCAGTTCAGATAGGAGAAAACTGCAGTATTCAAGTGCAAAAGTAATAAAACTACATATAAAAGTAAGGTCAAGCTTTCTGAGGGAGGTAATAGGTTAGACCTATAGAGTTGTACCTAAGGATCAACTTACAGGAGGGTTGACTCAAAACATCCTTACTATGCTGTCTCAAAGCATCCCCATCCACTGCCAGGTGGTGATGAGCTGCACTGCCAGCTGTTCCTGCCACGGCTCCATTGGAGTAGAATTGGCCAATCTGTCTCAAAGGCGGTGAGAACTTGTCAGAAAGGTTAACACAAGCAACCCACTTTTTACCTTCAGAACAGGTTTTAAAGATTGAAGAGAAGGTAACCATGCTTACCATTTTTTCCCCTTTAAAACGGAGAATTATGAATGGCAGGGGCGCTGCAGGGGTCACTGGAAGGTGATGGATGGTATCTAGTTATCAAAACAAGTTTAAGGCTGGTTGTAGAGTTTATTGAGTGCTAGTCATGACATTAATTATTCAATGAACTATAGAAAAATTCATCAATAGTTTATGTGATTAATATTTTTGCTGATATTTTCCAGCAGTACTGGATATGGTGTCTTTCACCTGTAGGAAGTCAGCAGGAATCTGAACCAGATTGAACAGGCTGCCTGTGTCAGAAAATAGTTAGTGCTTGATAACCTCATGAAGGTCTTTCCCTCGTCCTTATAAGAATGAAACAGAAAAGATTTCAGCACAATCCTGAATATAATATGAATGTGGTAGAGAACTTGAATACTGGGAAATGATAATCAGCTCCAATGATTGCCTTTTGATATAAAAGAGAAATGCATGTTTTACACAAGATTGTTGTCAATTAATTAAATCCTGATAGCAAAATATATTTGAGGGGAAACTAACTGAATACTTTTAGTGGATTAGTTTCAAAATGTTTTCAGGCTCTTTAGTATTTTCAAAATTTTTTCAGAAATTTGTACAAAACCTTAAATTTGTAATTTTATAATATTCAACAATGTTTATTATTTATAGGTACTTCACAGTTTGCTGTTACTTATTTGAATATTCAAAATCAGAGGTAATTGAAAAACACCACTTTTATATCATATGCAACCATGTACTTTATTAAGATCTGGTTTACATTTGAATTAGAGTAGCAGTGAGAAACAAAATCCTGATAGCAAAGTGAGGACTAGACCTTAAAATGGATTTATCATCATATAGATGTATAGACTTATGAGTCTGGAATTCAGAATGTTCTGGTGCTTATACCAACAAGTGTAAGTGCTTATACAAGTTATACAAGTTCAGTGCTTATACCAACAAGTCACTCGGAGAAAAATCCTGGTTCTTTTCAAACTGATAACAATTATTGCTACCAATTTTCATGAAGCCAGGATTCCACCTTTACCTCTTAGAACCAAGATTTTCTGGTTTTACCTCTCAAAGGAGTCTCAGCCTTTGTAGCAGACAAAATTCTCCGTGCCATACTTCCATGAGTTCACTTTTACTTCTTGGTCAGCATCTTCTTTTGAAAAAAAAAATCAAAATATTGAAGGCAGTAACTTGCCTTGAAAACAATTAGCTTTTCCTCTCTCCTAACTTCTGAGGTCAGTGAATTCTGTCCTTCTTTGTTTGCACTTACTTTGCATAGTTCATTTATGTAAAAAATTATTTCCCCTCTCCCATAATCTTCTAAATGCAGATGAGCCCTTACTATGGGCATTCTCACTGTGTATGGAATTTACATTTCATATGTAAATGTTTGCTCATTCTCCCTTTCAAACAAGTTCAGTTTAGATATTCCCAAATGACTGCTTTTGAAAGAACTACCTTCAGGTATTTTCCTTCTTACATTGCCATCAGCTTCAGCTTTCACAGTTTTAAGTAAACAAGGAAAATTAACATCTGTACTGAGTTTCTCATTTGGATGGTGATTATAATTGTGATAGAAGCTTAACATTGTATCAGCTGGCTGGAAGATGTTGTAAAGAAAATTAAATTACTTCCTGGATCTCATTTAATCCTTACTACTTAATCTAAATGGCTCTTCACCTATCCAGATTTATATTTTTAAAAAAAAGTAGAATAAAGAAAAAAAAGTCATTAAATTTCATCTCTCCCTTGTTGGCCTTGTTTCAAACATTGCCCAGGTGTGCTTTTGAGGGCACTGGGCACAAATTATCTCAGTGCTGCTGGTCACTGCGGGAATGCTGCGGTAGCAGGAAGGACAGAATGTGAGTTACCTTGGATTGCACGAAGATGAGTTTCCCCACCAAAGCCCTCACCCTGACTCCCAGGCTGCTGCTGTGCCTTATGTTGCTGCAGGATTGTCAACAGAATAACTTCTAGAAAGACCCTTTCTACCAGTTCATTTCTCAGAAAAGCTGAAAATTTCCACAACAAAGAGGATGGAGCAGCATTTCAGGACAAAGAGAGCAGCTCCAGGGAACAGGAGAGGCAAACAGCACACATTGCTATTTAAAGAATGATCACCATATGCCACTGGGGACCGTGCAAAACCCCAGAAAAGTGGCTGAATTCCCAAGTGAGCCAAGCTGCAAGAGGATGTACATTCCTTCATGGTGATGAACACTGCAGAAAAGACCAAAAACTTTTCAATTCATAGTAGATAAGTTTTAATACCTGACCCATGAAAATACCCACTTTTTGAGCAGCAAAAAGTGAAAGAAACTAGGGAAAGAGAACACTGAATAACAAGATTTATTCATTATTGCAGGGCTAAAAAAGGGAAAAAAAGGTGTCTAGAGGAGTTTGTGGTTTAATTAGTGTAACTCTTTATCACTAGACTTTTCCCAGTGCCAGAATAGAGCCTTTAAAAACAGAGGGAAGGGAAAAACATACTGAGGAGAAAAATCTCCATCACTGGGGACAGGGACAGGTTTTAGTGGTGTCAGATTGCACTCCATTCAATCCACTCCTGCGAAGTATTCCTTCCTCTGCAGCCTGAGCAAGACTTTTACAAACTGGCTTAATTTAGTCCATAAAGGCATAAATAAATACTAAGTAATTGCCACATAAATACTTTATAGAGATAGGTATCTTCTGAAACAGGTCTTCTGAAGCCAGAATATATGAATAATACCTTTTCACATGCACTAAATACTGTCTTCCTGACGACAAATTCCCTCCAGGTCAGTTTGAAAACTATTTAATGAAAATTATCCAAATAAATAATGCAGGAATAAACCAATTGAAAAATTAAACTTTCTGCACATCAGATGAAATATAAACTAAATTAATTAAAACCTTACTGCCTAGTAGTGACATAACAATTATTTCTGATTAGTTTAGTTAAGAGAATAAACTTGTTAAATGAACGTCTGATTTGCACCAAATCTACTCTGACTTACTAAATAGGTTTGCCCTTCCACTACCACACATAATACTAAAGATTGTTCAACCTATCATATTTTCCCACACTGTTCATGAGCTTTCTAATCAGAAGCAATTGATAATATGAAATATTTAATTGTGTAATGTTTTATTAATCCCTTCTCATGAAATATTAATAGCAATTTTTTGCTACTACAATATGGGGCTCTTAGTGAATAGAGCAGCTTTGGCTCTTGATGGATTTTGGTGCCGCATATTTTGTGATGGTCACAGAGCAACAGAAGCAAAAAGGCAACACCATGAGGATTAAATGCTCATTAGCACCAAAAAAATAAAATGCAGACTACATTCTGGAAAACAAAGGAATATAATTTTTCTCATGGCTCTCCAAGGATCTGGAGGAGGACAGGATGATTAAGTTTCTGCAACAAACTGTCCAGCATTTACTCCAGTTTAATGACATGACATGCAATTTTCAAGGAGTACGTCAAGCTAATCTGCCTGGATGACTAAAACTTCAATTAATACAGCAACACTGGGCTGTGTGTGGGATGACTGTGAATGACAGTGCAAGTACAACAAAACCAGTAAGGTGTATAAAAAAAACCCCTCTGAGCTTCTGTTTAATGGGATACTAAGATATTCCTGTGTTCCTCTGAATGTTGCTCTTTGTCCTCTCACATTCTCACTTCTTTATTTAAAACCAAACAACTTTTGCCCTCTTTGCCACTCCCTCTTGAAGGATATTTAAAATCTCCTCCCAGCCTTCCAAGTTCCTATATTCACTTTAAAAAATCACAGGAGTTGGGAATTCCAAAGTCATCTTTGGCCACAACCTTGGCTGTGGAACTCTCTACCACTGCTGTCCAACACATTTAGTGTGCTGTCCTCAGGAGCACATTTACAGCAACTACTCTAATCCAGAGCAGAAATCCCTCTATAGATACTGCCAACCTGCACTTATTATCTGTATTTAGTAATATCCAACAACCCCAGTCACCCAGAGATAACAGCCAGAGGGGTCTGTCAAACAGCTTGAGCCTAGAGGATAAATTTCACTCAAAATACAGAACATAGGTGGGTCTTTTTCCTGTGAAGAAAAAGAGGTCCAAAGCAGTACTTACGTATGAAAACACTGAATTTCCTGCAATCACCAACCAAAAAAAAGAAAAAAGAGGGAATGTATAATCACCTCTAGTTTTCACAGGCAGAAACATGCTTTCTAGTACTCATCAGTAGTATTCAGGCTGTTAATGGGCTGTCACTTTTTACCCATGTAACAAACCCAATGAATGAAACAAGAGCCAGTACAATCACAAGGACCCAAACTACCTGGTTTTAAACAACCACTCTACTTCAACTGTTTAGATTGAATCTTGTTCCAGACCACTAAAATTAACACAGAATAAACTTAATATCATAACTGGTGGGTTAGTTAGCTACTCCCAGAAGGAAGGAAAAATACAAATTGCCTGCAAAAACTGTGTAGAGACAACACTAGCAGTTTGTAATGTGAACTTAAGGTCAAATGCTTCAGCATCCTTAGCTACCCTGAGAAGAAAACTGCCTGGGCTGCTCCCCTGCCTCTTATTTCAGTTTCAAGGAACGAATTCATAAACTGTTCTACATTCATTGAAATCCTTGACACTTTGTTGAATAAGTCTCAAACCTCCAGGGATTCACCTAACACAGCAGTTGGAGAAGTGTCCAAGGCTATGCAGGTAATGTACTTTTACCCTTACAAAATCTACCTACTTTACAAATTAAAAAGAATTATGGACTTATGACAGCACGTTACAAGTTATGGTTTCTTTTTCAGCTTCAGCAAGGATTGTGCTATCACTCCTAACAGATTTCACAGTAAGAACTTGAAGTTATAATGTTTCTATGCAGTGTCAGCTCCCCCAGTGAAGTGTGCAGAGAAGTGCTACAGTCTTCAGTGTTCAGGATTGGTCTTGATAAGAAAGTTAATGAGACTGTGCAAGTCACATCACAGGAGGTCAGACAGACCATGTTCTTACAGAGGCTGTTCCAGTGATGTGGAAAAGCCACAGAGGAGAAGACAATCTAGAAACAAGTGTCTGTGTCGTTTGTGAGAGGGAAAGGCTGGCCCTGGACCACAAAAGAAGGTGTCACACTGGAAGACTATTATTTATTAGCCAGAGCTCAGACCATCAGGCTGGTGTCCTGCAAGATTTGAAGGGAAACCTGCCAGAGTACTGCTTTAACTCCTTCAAGCATTGTCATTCCCACTAGTGCCATTACACCTGTAATTTAAGAAAAAAAGTACCAAAGTACAAGAATTAACCTCACCTTCAGAAGTCAGTATGCATAATACAGTAACACAGTAATTAAAAAGAAATATTTTTGAAAATAAATCCCAACAAAAAAAAGATGCAACTCACAGTGCAACTCTTTCACCCTTTGAGGGCTCCTCTCACAATATTCCTGTGTTAAAAACACATGTAAGAATATAAATCTGAAGCAGTTACAATATTACCACTATACTCCCTGTTTTCATAGTGGAGTGAATGCCGTATAAAAGTGTTTCAAGATGCCAGGAAACCAGGAGAAAAAAAAAGATCAAAAACTTTATCAGTTGTGTCCCCAATTCAGCACAGCTCCAGTCTGTGTAGATAAGCAGATGCAGAGCCTCACTCTGCACTGCTGCTGTGCTCGAACTAACCTGTGCACACAGAGCTTCCCTGAATGGGAGAAGATGTGAGCAACAAGCTGAAAATGAGGTTGTTCAATCTGCTGGAAAAAAACTTTGCTTTAAAGGTTTTGTGAAAGAACTGCCATATTCAAAATCTTGGTGTTTTGTTGTTTTTTGGTGTTTTGGTTTGTTGGCTTTTTATGAGTTTGTTTTGTGGTTGTGTTTTGGTTTGGGGGCTTGGTTTTTTTTTGGGGGGGGTGTTGTTTGTTTTTTGTTGGGTTTTTTTTAGGATTCTTAGTGGGGATATTTTGGTTGTGGTTTTTTTAGGTTTGGTTTTGTTGGGATGTCTTGTCCCCCCCTACTCATTCATTAAGAATATGTGCCCATGAGTGTATTTATGTAGTGGAGTATTTTGATATTACAGATAAACCAGTCCTTAAGCACAGCTCTGATCTACGTGATCTGAAAATGTCATGTTTCTTCTAGGTCTTTAAATGCACCTTATTGATAAGGTATCCACCTTCAGTCACAAGCACATTCAAGACATTCCCCCAGGAATATTCCTCCTCTTTAAAAGTTGGAGATGGAACCATTAACACACTAACTAGTAATGACACAGAAAGTCTGCCAGAGCTGAGAACAGATCTCAAGTGTCCTGTGTACAATTCTCAATTAAAATAATTCCTTATTATCTTTATTAGAAACACTAATATATTTGTCAGTTATTAACAGTACAATTTTCATCCTTGAAAAATAGCTGATGAGGTGCAACTGGCTTTCTTCAAACTAGACAGTTCTCAAATATCTTGTCTTTTCAAGACAAATCCATGTGCAAAAGGAAACAGGGAAAGCAGAGTGTGAGAGACTGGCAGGAAAGAGCTGTGGTTCCATGCTGAAGACTGCAGCTCCTGAAAACAAACAAACAAAAAAAGCATAAGAGTTGCAAATGTTTGCTGAACGATCACCTGGTGCACCGACTCTGTAATTAGTGTTGATAGGTTTTTGGGATGATGCCCCAACTCATATATTACTCCAGTCACTTCTGTTTACCACTTCCCAAATGTTGCCAAATTATTACCCAGTAAATGGTAATTGCTCTGTATTTGTCTCATCATCATAAACATTTGTGACAAGAGACCTTGAGCTGCATTAATACCCTGACAAAACACACTGCTCTCTTCCACAGCCCTAATCAGTGGTATACCCAATATAAATATCCATTCCCTCCTGTCACCATCAGCAAAAGTGCCAAAGAGGGTGAAATAGTGGATGCAACAACTGCATGAAAAGCACAGTCCAGTAGTTGTGCTTCTCAGTGCTTTCACTTATTCCACAGAATCCCTCAAACATTCCTTTGGCCACAAAACATGAAAATGCTTCTAAACACAGCATTGCTCCATTCAACCTTCCATCATAAATTTAAATAAGAGCTGTAGTTCTGCTTCTTCTCCCTAAGCATTATATATCTGATCAATGTACATTTTCCCCTCCTGAAATTTGTCTGTTTAGGATTTTTGGTCATATTGAAATGCTTGCTCTTAATTTACCTTAGAAAAAAGGGGAATTATGTATTCTGCTAAAATGATTCATCCTACCTCTTCTAACAAACCACAACTGTGGCTAATTGCATAAAAGACAAAGGTGATTAACATTCCAAGGAGGGTCATCACATACCAAAATGGTATCCAACTTAAGCATATACAGCAATTCTCTATAGTATTTTATTGTTCCTAAAAAAAAAGCTAAAACCTAATCTGAAGGAACTTGTTGATTGCCTTTTTTAATATCAAAGCAAACACTGATATTCCTAACAATACTATCTCAAAAGCTGATTTCTAGTGATGCTGATTTCAACTGCGTGTCTGCTGTGGATTCCACGTGAGATCAATTCTATATTTTAGTCCAAATACCAGAAGCAATCAAATTAAACTAGGCACTAATCTTCAGGTGAATTTAACATTTAATCAGGAAACTGTATAAGTGATGGTAATAGTTCTTAATTCTCTTTCACATGCTAAAACTACCATGCCCAGTACTTGGAAAAAGGTATTGAAAAAAAGCTGCCTTTTATCACCTGTGTTATCTATAGTAATTTTGGAAAATTGTGCTGAAGCAATGATAAAATATTAGGGAATTGTAGACATCATGACAAAGGCAGAGGGACATACAGCGTTTTCTTTCTTGAATATATCTTTATTTTAACACATTTACAGAAATCCACGGCTCATTTGATATAGCCCAATTAACATGCATTCAAGATGTTCTAGCTATAAAATGAAATTCAATTCAGAAGTAATAAACTTCTACCCAACAAGAACTTTGTAAAGATAACATTAGAGCATTTTCAAGGCAACATCAGTCTTGTAATTCCTCTTTGATAAACTCATTTCATGATCAACAGTAAACCAACATTCTTACTCCTTCCTCTGCAGATCTTTATATTGAAGTAAACCTCCAGGCATTTTGCTTGCAACAATCTGCCTGTCACAGACACATCTGTTTTAAAATTTTCTAATCTAAGTGGTTTGGGCTAGAGCTGCAAATATGGGGAAGCTCCTGAGGTCAGGAAATACAGCAGTGCTTCTTTATCACACAAGTTTCAGCAAAGTAGTTCCAGAATAACTCCTGTTCCCGCATGGTTTTTCTCAGAAAGGTGTTCAGCTCATGCACAGAAAATGTCAATGTGGTTTCAATGCCTTGGGTAGATGAGACTCCATAACCTCAGGCAGCTCAGCCTTGTGCTCCCTGGGGAAAATAAGTCCCCTCAGCATCTATCCCTGATGGAAACAGCCAGGGTGTCACAAACAGGAGTGTTTTACTTTATAAATAATACTTCTGTTAAAAAATTGCTCTGCCTATCAAACCATTTCCTCTAATCAGGACATATTTAACTGTAATCAACTTTGAATCATTATTTTAAAGATAAGATTTAACAGAAAATATACTTGATTCAGTGGGGAATTATCTGATAAGGAGCTATAGCAGATTAAATGGACTTGGCAGTAACCCAGGAGAGGCTCACAGTACATTGACTCCGCATGTAACTCTCTTACCAACCACAACACCAACTGCACAAATGAGTTATAACCCAACTCCTTCAATATGCCACATCCTTTGGGCTAAATTTGTTTTGTTCCTTCTTGTGAAAAGTGCCAAACTGGAGGTGTTGGAATCCAAGTTCCTCTTTTATCAGCAGAGCAGGAAAGAACAACAGCAGTTCCTGTGTACTGCTGTGTTTCAGTCCAGCTCTGGAATGGCTGCTTCCAGGGCCAGGAATAGCTTCACTATAGTGAAGTGAATAGTTTCACTGCCAATTTCTTATTAACTTATTACAACAATGCTACTGCTACCACACTGGTTATGACTAATGATGAAGAATTTCGGATATGTAGCACTGGAAACCTTCTTATTCTTGCTGCAGAGACCAAGGAGTTGGCATGAAACAGCTTCAGCTATTTCCAAACTGGGGTAAACTCAGCTGTGCAATCTCTGTGGAATATTATCCATATCTCAAGGTATCCTGTCCCCATGTGTATGTAATAACCATGGTATGTAGGGAATTTTGTGAATTCTTATGACACGTTCCTTAAAACTGATTCTTCTTGTGTGTCTACCTTAATTTAGCAGTCCCAGGGATTAAGTATTGTTCCTCTGAAGGAGCTGATAACTCATCAGTCACATAGATAAGTGCAATGCTTATTCTTAGAGAATTCATTGGAACAGTTTCAGGTGGAAGGTTTGCAAATGTCTCTGACCTCAGGTAGGGAGACTGACTCTTAAGCTGAACAAAATACACAGAAGTTATATAGAAGATGGAAAAACTGGTGGGTGTCAGACAAAGTTGCTATTAAGTGATGTAAGCAAAACTGTTTTATTTAAAGTTGCCATTCACTAGAGGGCTTCTTTCCTCTTGTCAGAGCCGGCAAGAATTTTAACAAGGACTTCTTAAAGGAAATGAAAATTAAACAGGACATTGTACAGCTGTAACTCATGAAGCCGCATTAATGGAAGAAACTGTCCCAACCTCAGCTTCAAATATTCCAAATCCCATAATGTCAGCTTCTGAGCCAAAGCATGATGTCAGTGTGGGCCAGAGAATAGAATTCCTGTGTGTACACAAATGTGTGCATATTGCAGAGCAGGACTTGCACCTCCTCCTTTGTATCTGTTGAGAAAGGAAAAAAACTCATTTAGTTCACAAATTATTTTTTTAAGATCCAGCCTATGTTAGACCCTGAGATTAGCTCAGCTGGTTAGAGCATGGTGCTAACAGCACCAGGGTTGTGGGTTTGATCCCTCTGTGAGCCATTCACTTAAGAGTTGGACTCAATCATCCTCATGGTCCCCTTCCAACTCAGAATATTCCGTGAAATTCTGTGATCATTTTACAGTTTATTCACAGGAGAAAGAAAAGTAGACTGTAAATCAGCAATAAAAAAAAGAGGTGCCTGTTTCTTACAATTTTTTCTCCAAAAACATTTGTTGCTGTGATCAGCATTTCAGTAACAGCAGTGAATTTTAAGTACTTTCTTGCAGTTTCATACCCAGTTTGCCATAACAGATCCATGGAGTCAGTGGAGCAGCACAGGTGTAACCAAGGGAAGCATTTACTCATCAGCAGTTAAGGCCACAGCCACAAGCAATTTTAAGTCCTACAGCACTTCACAAATGATAATCATAGTGAGCTGCTCACAGCATCTTCTCCATTTTAATTTCCAAGGATAAACGAAGCAGTACAGCCTCACAGTTCCCAGAGCACCTCCTTGAACATGTGAATCATTCCCAGCATGCTTTTAAGGGAACAGCTTCTATCCTCATCTGCCTGTTGATCAACTTCTCATGTGCACCTGCCCTTCAGCCAAACTGCCACTTAGACAGAGAAGGGCCTCTGAACTGACTGATTTTTCACAAGCTACTCTGCAGATTTCTTACTGTTACAGTGATTTAGGAAAAAAAAAAATCACCAAAAATTTAGTTTCTAAGGACTTTAGAGAAAAAGCTGGCATTTAGATATAAAAATGAATGTAAAAATCATCAGCAGACAGACATGTCTTTATTCAGTTCTTATTAGAATACAGTTCTTATTAGAATTTATTTTCTTGCTCTGCATAATGTGACTTGAGGGCCATCAGGATAATCAGAGGGATGAAGCACTTCTGCCACAAGGAAGGGCTAAGAGAACTGGGATTGTTCAGCCTGGAAAAGAGAAGGCTTTGGGGTAAACTAATTGCAGCCTTCCAGTACCTGAAGGGAACCTACAAGAAAGATGGAGAAAGACTATTTAAAAGAGCAGATAGTGACAGGACAAGTGGGAATGGCTTCAATCTGAAAGCAGGTTTAGATTACATATTAAAAAGAGGGGTTTTTACTGTGAGGGTAGTGAAGCCGTGGCACTCACTAGATTGGTTGCTTGGCCCTTTTAGGTTGCTGAGAGAAGCTGTGTCTGCTCCATCTCTGGAAGTGTTCAAGGCCAGGTTGGATGAGGCTCTGAGCAACCTGGTCTAGTGGAAGGTGTCCCTGCCCATGGTAGGGGGTTGGAATGAGATAATCTTTAAGGTCCCTTAAACCCAGGTCATTCTATGATTCTATAACTTCTCCCCAGCTGTGAGCATCTGGCTGACACTACCAGCCAGAGTCTCATGTGCAGGAAGGTATTTTGTCCCACTCTGCCAGTGTAGAGAGACTTGAAGAATATTTATTGCAACTTTAAAACCTCAGTGAAGACGAAAGAAGCTTTGATGTAGATATGAATAAAGCCCTTTACTTTTTATATAACTGTGACAGTGATAGTGATTGTGTTTGCAGGTGCGCCAGCCCACACAGGACTGTTATCCAACAAATGCAATTATAAAGAAAACAAGAACTTTTCTTAGTAAAATACTGCATGCAAAAATCACAGCAGTTTCATCTGCGGTACATGTCTCCCCAGACATCACGTACTCCACAGGACACAGTTAAGTAATCTGAAGGTTTATGTTTTACCAGCAGGGTGTCATGTAAACAGAAAATATTCACCCTTTCTTTGTCCTGTCTGCTCACATTTCTAAAATAGCAGAAATAAATGTCAAACAGTTTTCATACCTCTGCTGCCTTTGCTCATTTTCCTGCTCTTATCCTTGGAAGTGCAAAGAGTACACTGAACTCAATACACCCTGACAAAGAAATGGGATTATGTGCTTTTCCTTGACTTCATCTGTGGATGAGACACTCTAGCACAAGTCCCCAGACACTTCAGAGAAGAGTAGGATGAGAAGTGGGAGGAGATAAATGAAACGAAGAACAGAAGAGATAGTATTACTTTTCTGCCAGCATTAACATACTTCTAATCTGACTGTGGATTTCACAGGGTAAAAGCCTTGATCCACAGCAGTTCAAGATTTGGCATTTCTGAAATATGCAGCTATTTTCTTCTAACTCACATATTTTTTTTTCTTTGTTTAAATGACTAGACTCATTTCACATACATGCAAATATTGTTGTTTATGTTAAAATGAAACTAGTGTTTTCTTGCAACATCTTGTCAAATAAATTCTGGTTCCATTTCAAAATTAATATTTTGGCAATACCTCAGCAGTTTCAGTCAACTTTAAAGACAAAATCAGAAAAAAATATATTATTTTGTTTATTTGTAAGAGAAAGGCATGAAGAAAGGAAAATATTTGGATGTCTCAGTCATACTGAACAAAGTTCACAGAAGTAAGAGAGGTAGTGGTAATATGTATGTGGCGTTCCCTGTTGACTAATTTACATGGCCTCTTGTCTATGTGTCTCTGTTTATGTGACATGGAGAGAGACAAAATACACAAGGAGGAATTTCCACAGAATGATGCTACAAAGCAGAAAATGTAGAGATGGTAATCCTCAACCACCTGAAGGTTCTGTGCAGAAGTTTGTATTGAAGGTTGTCTCTCCTCTAGACTCCTTGTACCTTTGCCTGTCACCCCAAAGCAGAAGGCAGCCAGTTACACCACCGCTGGTACAGCTCTGACTCCTCTCATACTCTGAGCATTCCTCTTCACTCACATACATTCGGTTTGTTTATTTGGAAACTGGGTTTTTCCTACTGTATGCACAAAGAATTGCCAGCCTGGAGCTTATAAATTCATTGGCCAGTTTCCCTGAAATTCAACCACAAGAAGACTTAAAAATATTCTGTGCCAGACGCCAGAGAAACCACACGAAATAAAGCTCTTCATACATATCTTTATTCTGGCACAAACTTCAGTTGAGGCTTCTTTAATGTGACAGGCATCAGCTACAATGCACAGATCCAGAAGAAACCAGGAACCCTCAGTCACAGCTCAAAAACATCACTTGAGTTCTCTGCAGAGGACTGACCCTGGAGCAGAGCCTTCAGTAGGATCTTGCTGTAACTTTGCAGGGCACTTGGTGGCCACTGAAACTGGAGCTGTGACCATCACATGGATGAATTGTTTCTCTCCGGTCCAGTGAGAGAATTCACACGCACATATAGCCAACAGTCTACGGTCTGGAGTTGGACCAAGGGTTGGGCTCGATGATCTCTGAGGTCTTTTCCAACCCAACTGATTCTATGATTCTATGATTCTATGAACAGCACTGCTCGTGCTCACAGCACCCAGGGCTGCAGTGTCAGCCTGTAACTATCTGGGAAGCTGGCAAGTGCCTTTAATGGTTTTAAACTCCAGTACTACCTAATTATGAAATCAGCTTAAAAGAGAAGAGATTTTCATTCTAGGAAAAAAATCATAACGTGAATTCACAGATTATATAATCTGCAAAATTCCAGTGCATTCAACAGAACTGCACCATTTTAGGTCAACTAAAAAGCTAGATTCAAAATGTAGCCCTTTGATTAACTACCTGGCAAGCCCTTCATTCATGCTCAATTTATACAGGGTAAAAAATCTTTGCTGTTCTCCAGTATTAGCAGAAGCTTTACCCTCTTAATTATTTAAGATAATACAATGAAGTGGTCACTGACCTGGTAGAATAATGAGAGAAACAGTCACTAAGCTTTAGATTATCTTCAAGCAAGCCAAATTTTCACTTTTTCTGTGAAGATACAGCTCCAGTAATTTATTCAACACTGCCATCTGTACTTCTCACAAAGGAAATACATTGTTTTCACAATAAAACATGGAATACTAGTGAGGGATAAGTAAAGCTTAATCTTTTGCTTGAATTTGCATGAGGGAGTACTAAAGCACAATATTTTACCAACAGCATTAACCTTCAGATTCCTACCTTCTCCTTTGCAGTACTGCAACTTCTGCACATTTTTCTCTTTCTGGAAGGATTGCCATTAAAAGCAATGACTAAATCAAACTATTTGTTTCAAAATCACTCCCAGAACATAAAAACACTCTTGGAGAAGCCTCTACGAGTATATGTGCTATACAGACTGTCCACATGAAATATATTAATTTACAGCTGTGACAAATCAGCACTTGAAGGCAGCTGCTGAAAAGGGTCTTTTCTGTTATGCCAAATGAACCACCAACCAAAACCACCAAACCACCATCTGTTCAAGTATCTGTCTCCAAATGATGTAAAAGGAAAATGACAGCTAAATCTACTTCCCCTTATAGGCCAGGGGACCCTCACCAGAAAAATAACAGTGTATGTATGGCTTTCTCAATGACAGCACCATACCAGAGACAAGTCTTGGGATCCTCTCCTTGAATCATAGCTCCAGACACAAGGTTTGTATCCTAGTCTCAATTTTATCTTGAACACATTATGAATTTCAGACATCAGCTGGAAGCAGAACTATGGTACATCATAGTCCACAGACACACCTTGTTTGTATCAGTCTTCAGAACTCACCAAAATGTTTTCACATACAGAAATTTTCTCAAAAGTGAAAGTTTGAACATTATTCACAGGGTTTTACTATGCTTTACACCACAGTATACAGCTTTTTTATATTTTTTAGAAAGGTAATAAATTATTTGCATAAGACTGTAAAAGTATATTAAAACACTGTGGAAAATGTTCTTAAAAATGAGCTTGCTTGGTAACTTGGAAACAATTTCAATGTTTGGCCACTTTAAATTACATTGTGTTTCTGCTTTTCCCTCAGCTTTTCTTTTGGGGAAAATCTGTCCCCTTCTTACAATACCAAATAGACCCTTAAATCCCAGTCCAACTAAGTTGGCTCCATAGAAGGTGGACACCAAATTATTATTTTTCTCTCTGAATTTCATTGTCAAAAGCAGTGATATGACTGGTTGACAGGACTCAGTCTGTACTCTAAAAAGTTGTAGCTTTTATCTCCCCTTTCTAAGCAAGTTTTGGGCCAATGGCAAATTGAGAGTGACTTTACAGTTTGAATATTACTTCAGCTGGAAGCACACTCTAAGAAATGTTTAATTTTATAAATAAATTGGAAGAAGGAAAAGGGGAAGGACTGAGACCTGGGATTATTTCCAGAACATTCTCTGTATCAGACATTAGAAAGTGTCAGCAGTAGTGGAAGATCCACATTCAAATCCCCACTCCAAATTAGTCAAAGGCAGGACAGTTTTCACATTTTCCAGAGGCACTACTGTGTATGAGGTGGTGCCCCACTGTTATGAGGAGCCCCTGGGTCTGGATACAAGGCTGCTGGTGAATCCTGTCACATCTCATGTATGGGCTATGACAGTGTCATCAACTAATTACATAAATGTATAGCAGAAGAACATTTATAGCTGCTTCACCAGTAAAAACTTCATTGCTGAGAAACAGCTGCTCCTGTGGTCAGTCAAGAGCTGAGTAAAGATTTTTGTGAATGCCAGTGACATCTAAATACTGGCATCCAAAAGAAGATTTAGTGCCTGTATGCTTCTGCAAATCAACCCTAAGGAGATTTTCCCATCCTAGGCTTTCAAAAAGAAAAGATTAATTGGTCATCAATGGCATTCTTTATCTTCCTGGCAAACTCTTGCTGGATACAAAATGTAGCTAATCATGTCAATCCATTTTCCTCCATTGTTGACATGAAATATCATACACCTCCAGGCTGGAAAGGTTTCCTCATTTTTGCTGAGGGAAGGGTGCAGGAGTAGCAGTGCCATTTTGCACACAATTCATCACTACTCTTTTTTCTCTGGAAATTTAGCCCTTCTACAGCCTACCCTTGAATTTTATCTTTTCTTCCTTCAGAGAGAAATGGGTCAGAAAGTTTAATAGTAAAGCAGAAAATCTTTGAAAGACGTGACCTTAGAAACAAAACCAAAAGCACTGTCAGAGAGAAAAGGTGAATAGGCAATATTCTGATTGTTGCAAAACTGCTCTTGAAAAGCTGCTTGGAATTGTGCCATTTAAAATACAGCCACTCTAGAATCATCCCCTTCAGTTTAAATCTCAAGAGATCAGTTCTCCTGAAGATGGATTGTTAAGTCTCCATTACTGCATCCTTACTGCTGGGAGGCTTTACATGCACGTCAGAAAAAGGCTGTAGAGACTTTTATTTTATAATTTTGCTGTCGAATTTAGCATGGTTTTGGAAATTGTACAAAGCCATCTGACAAGAAATTCCCCCACCACAGTTCACAGATCGTTGAAAGGGCAGATTTTTGCTTCAGGACCACCAGCAAATAGGTCAGCACTACCCTTCTGCTCTAATGTGCCTGTGTGGCTCCCCACCAGTCCTTAACAAAAGAGTAGCAGGATTCTACCAAAAATGCATCAAAGGCAATTGTCACCTGCAGGTAAAAGATTTGTATATTCCACTGAACAGTTTCAAAAATGTCCTGTGGGCAAAGGCAGTCCTCAAATACTCTTGCAGAGTATTTAATCTTAGGTACAGATGTTAAATAAAGTCTCTGCTACTGCTTTTCACTGGTATGCCAAGTACCTCTATGGAACTTTCCTGAGAATAAATGAAATTCCTTCACGATACACGTCACCATTGTTGGATTTTGTTGTCTACCTGCTTCTTCAGCTCGAGAAAGCCATCCTGTCTCAATTTGAGTATTTATTCATAACATAGCATGGACTTTACTAGTTTGTCAGATACAGCATGCTCATTAACTACATTTTTAAATTTAAAAACTAGTAGACTGGAAGCAGGGATAAGATCAACTTAGACCCAGCACGATAACTTAAACCAACTTAAACAAAAGTCTGCTCTCTTAAATTTGCTTATTCCTATTTTTCTGACAATGCTGCTACTGCTATAAAAACTGTAATCCCATAGAAAGAGCATAACTTTCTCCCCATTTAATTTATATTTTGGTGTAGGGTGCTTGGATTTGAAAGTTACATGAAATAACTCTTTGCAACACCTTGACAACACAAGTGTAAGACTGCCCCAGAACACAAAGCTGACTGCGGAGTGTATGAAATATCCACTGAGGTTTCTTGGCCTTCTCAGAGAAAACTCTCTTCCTGATGTGGATATCGAGGCTTGGCACTTCTTGACAGTGCAGCATTGCCTCAGCAGTAAGTGGAAAGGTTCCTGGTAACACGTGTAATGTAGGTAGGTTAAAAGCTTTCCTTTGGTTGCCACAGACACAGGTTATCACAGCAGGGTAGGAGCATGTCTTTTGAGGGAGTGCCAGGCACAGCATCACCAGGCACTCTGAGCTGAGCTGTGTGGGCTCAGCAGGCACAGAGCAGGCGAGTCTCAGCCCCCTCCCTGATAACAGAGCTGGGGAACACCGGTGTTCCTGTGCCTGCCAAGAGAGTGCCAAAGCCCAGATGGCATGGGAGGCACGACTCCCACCTACGGCCAGTACTTGTGACATGCTGGTTTAGAAGAGGTGCATCTACAAGAGCAAGTGCTCAGAAAATGACAGGAAACAGGCCAGGAATCTCTGCTCCACACAGAGGAGATGGACTGTTTGAGACTAAATTTGAGGAATGACACATTTCTCAAATAGTTAAATTTTTCTTTAAATATTAGAAAATAATGGGTAGTTACATTACCAGTAGGAGACAAATGAAATGTAGCATTTACTGTGACTGAAACATTTAAATCAGCTGAATCCCAGAAAAACCCTCCTGAAATCTATACGTAACACATTTGGACCAAACTCTTCAGTGAGTATACGGAAAAAGATAGATTGAATATCTTCCTCATTCTTGGTGCATTCTTGGTATGAAGCAAATAATTAAAACCAGGAGAAAAAAAATTCTCCTCAGTTGTTTTCTGTACTACACATACAGGAGAATTACATATAAGGGTTTTTATTATTACTGCTTGACCATTATAAATATATCTAACTGGGATTTAGGTCTCCCACTTCAAAAAACTATGCAACCATTATTTATGTGAATAATAGTGTCAAAACAGAACATTTATGAGACGGACAGAGAATAAGGAGGGTTGATAATAACTGCCAGAGAATCCTGAAATATGTAATCAGTTTCTATAACTAAAAATTAAAAAGTTCATCAACTGCAGAACAAAGTAATCAGGCTGTCCCTCTCTTCTCTCTGGTGTGTGACAGGCATTCACCAGTGTTGCAGTTCCTCCCAAAGTCCTTGTTCAATCTCTCCTTGGAAAGCCCTTTGCAGTTGCCCTCTGGCTGATTATATTCCTGAATTTGCTTGCCTGATACTCCTTCCAGCCCTCGCATATGCTGCAATTTGAACTATTTTCCTCTATTTCTTGTCTGAGTTAATCCTATTCAGTGCAAAATTTGTTAATCTAATCATGCTATTAAGAATGAAGGATCAAAACCATGCATAGAAACTTGATCTCGTGTCCAGTAAAGTGTTGCTCAAATGCACTGAAAAGGTTGTGCTGAATTCTGCACCAGGATGATGCTTTCAATGACATAGCAACAGATATTCTATTCTGCAATCTATGAACATTTTGCACACTTCAAACTCTCAAAAACGTGTCACTTAACAGATTTGCTCTCAAAGTACATGTGGAAGATATGTCCAAATGAATAACTAGACAGCATATGTTCATAAGGGCAGTGTTTTGCTGCAATCCTGGAAACTACTTTCTTCCAAGATGAACAGGAAAACCCTGAAATTCTTTGTCTTTGAACTGCTGCTTCCTCTTCCCAACCTGGGCACTGTCCAGTTTTTACAGTTTGCCCTCGAAGACAGGATCAAGTAATACAGCTAAATGTGACTCCATTTGATAAAACATCAAATAAGCAGCACAGAATTAATCTTGCAAAAATGAGGCAGGTGATAATTCAGATAAAAGCCACTCCTTGCTCTTCTTTAGGACACTCTGGAGCTTCAGCCAGAGAAATGGAAATCTGTGGAAGGGTACCTTGCTGAACTGTGATGGACTATATCCAAAAGAAGATTAAGCCACAAGATAGAAATACCTTGATGGATTTATTCCATTAGTCTGCAGAAAAGAGGGACATTTAATGTGAAGAAATTCCAGTTTAAATCACTGAACCAATTTTATTTGGCTGTGGCTGAGTTAAGTCTCAATGGAGCTACAAGTAGAATAAATTTGTCCTCTGGGATTGATGTTTTGATTTTGTGGTTTAAATATTTTATTATTTACCCGGTAAGTTATTTTTATATCACACTACCTTTTTGGTCTGAAGAAAGAAGACTAATTTCCATTCCTGTGGCCAAAGCCATTATCTCCAGAGCACTTATTCAGATGGTACATTTCACTTTAAATTTGATTCCAGCTTCAACTGTACTGTTTTCTAATTACATTTCTGGTGCAAGTTTCACCCTTCTGTCTGTGTGAGCTGAGTTATTCACAGTTAGAATTTTATGGCACCTAAATTACAAGTTTGGAATGTTGCTTCACATGTGATTAATTTGAGTAATTGCCATGGGTCTGCCAAACAGCCCGTGTTCACTGAGATGAGGCTTTATAAATTAGACAGGCACTGGGTCTACCAGGAGAGTTTGTGTAGAAGATAAAGACTGCAATAGCTAGTGGTGTTTTCATGTGTAATTAGAAAATGCATTGTTCTCCAATTAAGAAAATTAATTAAAATCAAGCAGATGGTAATCAAGGCATATTGCAATATAATTTTCTCTAGCACATGCATTACTCTCAGGTGCTATCAATGTACAGTGTTGGTTTTACATTGTAAATTTAGCTCTAGGATACACGTCCTGACTATCTACTTCTTAATATATTCTTCTCACCTATTTTTCAATTTGTTTTTCATCTAACTGTACAATTAATCCTGTGCTACACATAAAAGGCAGTGGCTATAAAATATTTATTACAGGATATTTTTCTTTTCCACAATAGTTCTAGTCAAATGCAAAGATAGATTATCAAATACTCCATCAATGAAAACTGCTAATTAATTTCATTGTCATGTCATTGATTGTGTAATATAATGAGAATGATCAACACATTGACCCTTGAAAAATGAAAATATTGCTCAGTTTATCAGACATTTAACATTCTCTATAAAAACGTGTTCCACAGAAATTGCATCAGTGTTATTTTCTTTCTAAACACCTCAGAGTTCCAAAGCCTCTGGAATGGCAAACATCTGACAAAGGTTAAAAATCAAGCCCTCAAAACAACCTGTCATATTTACTTCATTTTTCAACAAACACTTAAGAATAACAGAGACACTTGGAAACCCCAGGATCCGTGTCCCCAGTTGTAGAGGCTGAAATGCCAAAAATACAAGTGACAGTAGCTAGAGCAGCCTTTTCACTGTCAGTCATTTAAAAGTGCTTGATTATGTTACTCTCAACAAAGTGAACGTATATATGTATTCCATGTATCTCTTATGATGCAAGTCATGCATAATTGTATCCAGATTTTATTGAAAACAGATGGAAAAATATCCTTTCAAACCGGTTTTTATCCATTCCACTTGGCAACAACACTTCGTTCCCTGTCCAAGGCTCTTAATATACTCCATTTATAACTGAGTTTGGCTGAAATGTGTCAAGTAACTTAATATCAGGAAACCAATGTGTTTATGGTTAACAAATATCCCCATCCTCACCTAAAAAAAAAAAAAAAAAATTAATAATATGTAAGGGGAGAGCTGATTTTTAAAGCAGAACACAATTGGAGTCCCTTGTCATATTAAGGCAAAAAAGCAGGTTAAAAAGAGTAACCCACAGTTCCAGAAGGAAGCCCTGTAATGACCTGCCTCTCTAGCAGAAAATTCAAAGTGTATCTCTCAAGTGCAGAGATAACTTCAGGCATTGCTGAGGATCAAAGGGGGTGGCTCAGTCATTCTCTCCTTGCATGAGAGACAATGGCCTGTGCTTGTGAGGAGGAATTCCCTATAAAGGTCTGATCCAGGATTCACCATACTCAACTTGGCAGGGGGCTACAAAGACCTGAAGTTCCACTGAAAGATGCTGGTTCAGCTCACTCTATTTTGATTTGCTGTGTTTAGTAAAGCAGTGTTGCTTCAATTCAGAACTTTCACCACAATTCAGCTCCCTCATTAACAACATCACCTTTATCCTGAGCTGAGGCCAATACTCCTGTATAGTCTTTATGTTCCTATAATACACCCTCACAGGTCAATACTCTGCCTTAACAAGATGGCCCTTTGAAAGAGCTGTTAATCCCATTTTTTCCCAACAAAGATACTGCTTTATCCGTTAATCCAAAAGACTTCTGTAAACACAAATCAATGTGATCTTTTGGGCACTTAAATAACTTCTTAATTATAAAGTCAAGCTCCTGATATCATTGAAAGTGCTTAAAATGACAGATAGATGCTGTGAAAAATGAACAACTATTACATACCTGAAGAGCTATTTGCTTTAGATATGTAACATCTCGACCCAGCTTTGCAATGAGTAATGCAATCTTTGGAAAGCTGTTTAACCACATTCAATCATCCATCTGTAAAGTAAAAGCAGTATCTATTATTGGCAATGATCATGAGCTGATCAACAAATGTCTACAGAAGCTTTTCATACAGTCTATTGACAGAATAATGCCAAGGTAATCTTCTAAACTGAAAAAAGGACCCTGCAAATTCAGATTGCAAAGAGTGATTTGATTAGCTTGCTTTTGTCATCCTGTGCAGGTACAGCCTGGAGTTAAACTCGAAAGCAGACTGGAGAGAAGGCTGATCTGAAGCACCAGTGTATGAAAGCCTGTCACAGGAAATGACTATATGGGCACATCTATTTCTTCTCTTCTCCTTGGGCTTTATATTGAATTGTCTTATTTGTTGTGAATCTTCTGTGTTAATATTCTTTCTTATCATCAAGCACGCCCATGAAACTGCTCAGAACTGTGGACGTGTTAATGCAGAACTCACAATACAAAGCAGAGAATAAAATTATAGACAAGGCAGCAAAATAACCCTTATTATTCTAGATTATCTATCACAATGAAGATGAAGATGACAAGAGGCAGTGAGGACAGCCATGAATTTGGGAAGTCTGAAGTAGAAGACTGAGGGAATAGCCCCTTTCTGGCAAAAGAGAAGACTTCTCGCTTTGTTTTAAAAGCCAAATGATATTTCCTAAACAGCAGCACAAGGTCTCTCACTGTTCAAGCAATAGCCCTGGACATGGGAGGATCCTGGGTTTATGGGACTCCCTTTCAGCTCTTCCAATTGAACTTAATTTATCTCATTTAGTAAAGGTTGCCAAATATCTATATCAAACATTTTACAGAATGCCACAAAGATGATAGATGTTTCTAGTAATAGTGGGGTCAGAAAATAATAAGCCTTTGAGTATAATCATTCTATAGGTCCAGCTGTGCCTGTACAAGAAAGAGTGACAGTAATGTGATAAATCAAAATGGGAATAGAGAATTGAGCAGCAAATTTGACCCTTCTCCCACTCAGTCAGTGTGTCTTAAGGTCAAATCTATTTTGACTAAACAGAACTTCTAAAGATATTTGAATGGACAAGAGCTGATCACACACATACTTTTCAGTTAGAAACACTGGTGATCCCCACTCCATTTTTTGGTACAATTTTCTTACGGCTTTAAGGAAAGAAAATCCATTAGTGTGCAAACTAATACAGTTCACTTGCCAGAACAATCCAGAAAAATTATATGTCAGGAACAAAATTAAGAACACTGAATGTAGATCAGTTTCCATGCAAAACTAACAAGGAGCACTTAAAAAGCCAAGGGGTTCTTCCCCTGTATCTTATTCCTTAAGCACTGGCTGTTTAACAAGAAAACTAAATCAACAAACAGGAATGGAGATCAGAGGTCAGGAGCTTCCATCCTCTGGGTAAACAGGATACTTCAGTATAATGGAATGGAAGTAAAAGGTTTTCACTTTCTCACTATCTCAACACAGTTAAGTGGTAGTATAGGTAGTAAATGAGAAATTCAATTCCCTACAGTTTGATGTTTGAACCAGAAAAAGTCCTTCGTGAAAAGTGGAGAGTGTCAGGCAGAAACTGTGCACCAGTAGCTCGATTCCAAGTTTGCCTTGTTACTTGCTGCTTAATATTACTGTTGTGACATACTGAAAAATCTCTTCCCTATTGTACCTCAGAGAATATATCACCCAGTCTATTGCAATCAAATGAGCTTTCAGACCTCTACCAAGGACTTCCAGATTATTAGAGGAAACAAAATGGGTTATAGGCATTTAATTCAGTCTTACTCTTTTACAGCTTTCTATCTGCCATCTGTTAACTAAACCTGAAATCTTAAATGCTGCTATAGATTCAAGGTAACTTTCTACTGCACCCAGGTGTCTCCTTCGAAAAGATGTTACCAATTAAGTTGCTACCAGTTGTAACACATTGCGGACTGCAGACTTTTGCACATCAGTTCCTGATATATCATTACTGTCCACACCAAGATGTGTATGGGTGCATTTCCATGCATACAAACACACACATCAGAGCATGACTATCTGGTGTAAAATACTGTACTGATTATGGGCAAAATTCAGCAGGATTGAAACTTTCATTACACTCTTATCTCATGGGCCTGGGAGCTGTCTGGTTACTTCTTCACTATTAAATACAATCACAGGTTAGTCTTTACCCTGGCTGTGATTAAAACCTGCAGCTCCAACACATTTAGATAAAGAGAGAAACATCTCATTTTTTCACTCTCAGTCTGAGATCCTTTACAGGTCTCTGCAGGGGAAAAATCATTTTAGCTGAGATGAAAATTGAACAAGGTTGTCAATCTCTTTTGGGATTCTTTAAGCAATACAAGGAAGTACCCCTTGCAAGACAAAGATGAAAAAAAAATTATTTAATGTGAAAAGAGTTTTCAACTAGATGGTGAGAACAATTTAGCAAGTGTCACTTTGGGTTTTTCAGACTTTATCAGGCAGAAAGCATCTCATTGACTGAAGATATATCTAATTCTCTGAGAAGGCTGCTAGAGTCACCAGACTCCCCTAGCATGAGCACACACCAAAAATCTCATAAAAAAGCCAACACAGCAGAGTTAATCTCCTTTCAGCTGGTTCAGAACAAAACAATTGCCACTTTATGGGATAAAATGGCTATAAATAGATGTTCTTGTGAAAACTAAATCTGAGGCTATCCTGGGGAGAAGCCTCTGCATGAGATAAAACCCATTGCACTAAGAGTCCCACTTTCAGAATTCTATGCTCATTGTTGGAGTCACAGCCTCTCATCTTTATGACCTCTATGCCACTCTGGATATAAATTTAAATAAGCCTCCAGATGGCAAATCACATTCACTCAGAACTGCAGATTTAGACCAAATCTCGATTACAAACATATCTTTCTTAATAATATCTATATTTCTTTTCTATTCAATAATTTTTGTGGTCACTAGCTGGCTGACATTTAACACTCTTTCCAGACAACAAGCTTTTCTAGGTGTGGATCACAACCTGACTAATGCTTGATACAGGTATGTCCATGCTTCTTGTACCCCGAGAACCTTTGCACAGCAGTTTGCATGAGCAACTCTGCAAAAGACAGATAAGGCAACTAAATTTCCTCACCACTGGGTACATTGTGAAACCAGAGCTGTACCAGTGAAAGCAGTGATGCTTCCAATACCTGCTGCTCCCACAACTGAGCTGGTCCCCTGTGTGTGCTGCGCTGCTTTTCTTGCCCAGCCTGGGCGGTGCCAGCTGAGGTGGCTCTTCACTGTACATCCCTGACCAGAGCTGGAGTGTTTGCTATTGTTCCATGTCTTCCTGAGGCTGTGAATGGCAAGGGCTGTGGGCTCCCACTAACATTCATACAGCTACTAAGGCAATTCAAAGTTTATTTTTGCATCTTCAGAATTAAACAAACCAGCGAGGCAATTTCTCAGCGATCTCCTCTCCAAACCTCCTGCCCATGAAAGCCTGGGCCCTCCTCAATATAAAATCCTGCTTCATTGGGCAGAATAGCAATTCCTACTAATCAACGTTTTCAAAACACGGTCAAAGCGGTTTTATTACCTTTCATTTTCTCATTACACTGAATTCAAAGCAGGGCACGGAAATGTTTCCAATGTCATTCTATTGCCACCTGGTGCTCGGATTATGTAACCACATGTATACTTAAAACCTCAATCCAGCCTCCCAAGTGCATGCAGGTCCATGGAATAAATCTAGGAGGACTGCAAAATCTCACTGTAAACTACGTTTACTCTTAGCAGGCTCAAACTTTCAACTCAGTGGTCCCTTCCTCTGGGAAAATTTTACAGATCAAAACATCCAAAACCACCGATAAGCACTATATGTATATCCATATCTATATAGTGGCATTTACATACACACAGTCTTTATGTATCTGTGTAGTAAGTCACCATATATCTAAAGTTCACCTGCAGCCTCAAGACAAAAGCCAAGCATGCAGCTTTCATGCAAGCAGAAAACAAGGTATAACAGAGACTATTACTATAACAAAGACTATGTGTTTCCTTTGTAAACATCCCCCTAACAATATCCTGATAACAAAAATCCAGCTGCAAAAATCATTAAATTGTCTCAAATACAATGAGATATTTTGGCATGTTTTTCAGATATTTGCTGAAAACTCTATATATGAAGTCCATAATTTTTTAAGGTCTTTCTACTACTTTGAAAATTTTTTGAATTTTACATTCAGACATCTATTATTCTGATATTACCTGTGATTTATGAAGCTGGAGCACTAAGAAAGTGGGTTTGAATTGGGAGTACTGAGGTTTTGTAAACAGTCATATTATATTTCTCAAGTTTAATGCTTTAGGAACAGCTCCAAAACCTGAGGTATTTAATGAATCTTTCAACTTGAAACCCCTATGGATTGGTGCAGATTATGTTCAGTGAATTGCATGATCTTATAATAAGGTTGCATCCCAAATTTCAACCATTTTTTCCTCTGGCATTCAATCCCTACTTCACCTGTCCTTAATAACCATGCTAGAATAAGGATGAGGATTTTTTTGCATTACAGTTTCCTCTGAGCTTTTTCCTTGTCCCTACATTAGCGGACATAGAAGGGACTACAGAGGTGGTGAATCTCCTCTCAGGCAGTTCCCACACAACGAGATTCTGCCCATGCAGAAACCTAGCTCTGTCTAGGAACTCTCCCTCTTCCCAACACATTAAAAATTTTTGTTCTTCCTCATTTTCCAGAGGCATAATCTTGTCACATATGAAAAATGGTTCTTTAGAGCTTTAGAGATTATTTCAGCTTTAAAGATATTCAAAGCGGGAGGAACTCTATTAAGGCTTCCCTAGCTATTAGCCTTTTCTTTATTTATGAGCCTTTAATTTCTTCAGAACATGCTTTACTTTATTGATCAAACAGGTTACTTTGTGACAGTTCCAAAATTCTTAGCAGAGTTACTGAAAATATCTTCTAGACTCCACTAGGTTTGAGGTCAAATTCTTGATAATTATTTCCAAGTTTGATGTCCATGGACAGAAATTTAAAATTCTCCTACATTTTAAACATTATAGATTCAAGAGAGATCAGGCAAGCTAAATACTGTTCCACCCTTCCTCCAGATAAAGCTCAACTGCCATTTTCCCAAAGCAGATAACTGTGTGTCACATTCACTGTGCCATGTCTGAGATATTTTCCTCACAGCTGTCACCAGTTTATATATTAGCAATTCATGGAGAGATTTTACACCTGGAGCTTCTACTGAGATAAGAAGACTCTTAGTACTCTGCTACTTCAAGAATCATTCACACAATCTACTGGTCCTGTCAGCAGAGAGCTGCTTTCCTTGCTAGGTAAAACATGATAACATGATAAACAGCTTTCACTCATATCAGTGAGGCTGCTCCAACCCCTGGGCTGCAGGGAATACAATGGCAAGTCTTTCTCAGCAGTCTCTGCTGAAACTCTCACACTCTGTATGAAATGCTTTGTTGGAGCTTGTATTAAAACACTCTTTGGGGAGCAGAAAGAGCCCAGGTATCTCTTTGTGCAGTCCTAACTGCAGCACACGAGCTGCAAGCAAAGAAGCATCTTGTTTCTACACCTAACCTTGCTCATTTTCATCCCACCAAAATTTCAGCTTTCTCCTGTATCACACAAATCTGGAGGACTGATCATCTGAGGTTTGCTATTGCCAAAGACATCAGGCTACCCCAGGGGCTTGGTGCAAACAGTGTCTCTCTGTGAGTGCTGCAGGACAGGTGAATGGATTTCCATTCAAGCCAAAACAATAAACCACACAAACTAGAAGAAAATAAAAAGACTTTAACATTATAACAAGAATAAGCATACTTAGGGGAAAAAACATCATATTTTCCTACAGCATCCTGCCTGCTGAATGAAGTAATTTCTTTCTTAGGTTCTGTATGGAATATTGCCTTTCTATAAGATCTTCTAGATCACAGGGAAATGTTTCCGCCTTGTGTCTCAGGTTGGAAGGCAAGAGATCAAGAACACATGACAGTGAGAGATTAGTCAAAACATTTTGGAAGGACTCTAGAGTGAACCTATTTCTCCAAATGCCAAAGAAATCCTTTCATTGTGTCCCATGAACCAACACTTGTGCAACCAGAATCATTTTGCCTTTCCAGATTTTTCATTTATTTTACAGTGAAGTCCTGAGATACTTTTTTCCCCTCTATTGTTCTTTATACTTTTGGCCTAAGTTTTACAAATCAACACTAGATGGTGCTTTCTGATGAGAAAAACTTTGGCCCCTTTTTCTTTAAAACATCCTGCTGCAATTCTGGAGTGCTGTAGCACTGGAACAAAATCTAATCAGGATCACAGTTGTGGGGGGCTGTGAAGAACCATGCTGTCAGGTTCCCAACACTGGTCTTCTTTCTGAAGAAAGCAAACTCATTACAGAATCATTAAAGTGTAAACCACAGAATAAAATTAAATTTCCAAATGCTTCTTTTTTCATTGTGTAAAACTCATTTTACAAAGTTAATACGTTTTGTGCATATTAAACTCATCAAGTTAAGATTGTAGTCATACATAGTATGTGTAAGGTATTTTATTTCTACAGATAGGGGTATTCAAGGTTTTAAAGTGTAGATATTGTGTTTATATAATGTACTCAATATTAATACATAAAAATATTCTTTTTCATGGCAAGTGATGGGAAATTCTACATGGGAAATAAGAAGGGAAAATGATGTTCTTATAAATTAAAAGCAGGGATAAATATCCTGCTGCAAATGCAGAGATAAAATAATTTAAACTTACGTCCTGCTCTGTGTTAAAACCAAATGAGCTGTAGTTTGGCTGGACCAGGGACTCCTGATCTTTGGATGTGTTCTTTTTTGACACTGTCATTGGTCAAAAGGAGATCACACTGTAGAAAAAACACTGTAGTCAAGGTTAACAAAATGATGCTTTAAATGAGCTCACTGTTACCCTGTTATACATTCTTAGTAAGTCCATAAACCTCATATGTGTGCCATTTTTAATTAAATTAACAAATTCGCTCCCAATAGGGGCTAAGTGTATTCACTCATTATGTAAAATACTTAGTAGTTAAATAAATATGATGACCAATTATGACTTTAATGAATCAGTGCTGTAAGTTACCAGACTGATGAGTTGGACATAGAATGAACACAAACCAATTACAGCAAGCTGAAGTAGAAGATGAGCTCTGTATAAGAGCTAATCCTGCAAGCAAGGCAATCACTGAGCTCCAGAGATGTGCTTTCTTCCCCACCAGCTGATGTGCACACCTGGGGACACACACAGAGTGACTTTCCCACTGAAAGCACCAAACCAGTCTCTGCAGGAGCTGAGGCACTGCTCAGGGTTTTGATTCCTACAGAGTTCCTGTTCCCTCCACAGTCACACATTTGTTTAACAGGGATTAGTTGGCTGTGACTGAAGTGATTCTCTCGCACTTGCTGAGGCAGAGCACCCTCTTTGATCCACACAGACCTCTACCTTCCCAGGAATGCCTGCATAGCAAGGCACAAAAAGGATGACAGAATGGAACTGGGAAATGGTGGGAAAGAAATCTCATTCTCAAAACTCAAAAAGGGAATTTTAGTAATTAATTTTATCATATTCATTAATTATATTCTGTAATTGTAGAAAACTATTTTAGAAAAAAAGTTTTTGGTATTTTCTGGCATTCTATTTTAACTGGTAGTATTGAACTTGAGTGTGGAAAAGTAAAGAGAACTTTATCTATCTATGAATGTAAACTAATTGGATACAGAATACTTGACAACCTATGAAAAAGTGAGGCTTTCACAGCAGCACCTCTGAAAATAAAAAGGGAAAGATGGGGACAGACACCTGGTTCTGATTTCATTTACATTGGTAAAAAGTCAGAAGTGGGAAAATATCAAGTAAATAATGCTGAGACTTGAGAACAAAGTGTGAAATATGTAATTTACAGCAACTTCTGAACAAAACAGTGCAGCCCTATAGTTGGCCAACACAAAGACAAAATAACATTGCATAGAAATAATTCATCTTTCTCCTTGTCTTGAAGGTCACATGAATCAAACAAGCCAGAGAAACATCATGGATATTATGATTCAGAATTATAAATAAATATAAATCTTGATAAGTAGCAATTCCTATAAGCATGAGGGAGTGTGGAAGTTCACTTCCCTTTACCAAACATCCAGACAAACATGTAGAGTGATTCAGGGGAAACAACAGAGTGGCTTCTGAAACAAAAATTCAGCTGTGACTGAGTTTGGGTTTACTCTTGACATGTAAAGACTGTAATAAAACTTCAGGGTTGGGAAAAACACTTGAACCAGACATGTTCTCTGATTTCCTTCTTTTTCCAATCTCATGTGTTATACAGAAATCCCACATCACTCCTTTTGCTATCCAGTACTCTTTTCCAGTTTGGCTGACAGGCTCCAACCTGAGGCAAGAGAGGTACAAGGTTCCAGAGCCACAACTTTTCCAATGGCAATGGCACATATAATGGGAATTCAAGTAAAACTATAGTCAACTACTTGCTACTTATCTTACAAGTCTGTTCTTAACCCATCATCTTCCCACTTCCCTGAAAGGGTGGTTAAACATCGGAACAGGCTGCCCAGGGAAGTGGTGGAGTCACCATCCTTGGAAGTGTTAAAGAAATGACTGGATGTGGCACTTCATGCTATGGATTGGTTGATGTGGTGGTGTTTGGTCAAAGGCTGGACTTGACAATTTTGGAGTTCTTTTCCAACCTTGACAATTCTGTGATCTCCCCACATGTTTCAGCACATGGACAGCAGAACTAAGAGAGCAAAAAAGAACAAAGCAGTTATTTTTCTTCTAAAAGTTTTTGTTTGTTTCCACTGTTTTTCATGAGGACAGAACAGCAGGCCACCAAGGACTTCATACAGGCCATTCTTGCTCCTCTTGCTAGATAATTTCTTCTTGATACAGTTGTCAGCACTAAAATTCTATTGCTTAAAGTTTTTTTCCACTTCCATATGGAATAAATAGTCCAACCAGCCAAAAGAGACATGGTCTCATTCATCCTTCACAAGTGGCTGCAACTTTACACATCTGTTAAAAATCTGGGTGGAAGCAAAAACATTAAAGAAATAGTCGCTAAGTCTGAGCACTCCTCTAGCAGAGGTGGAATTACCACTGGGTAAAGAAGGGGAAATCAGTGGCTTTACAACATGATTGCTTCTACCCTTCTACAAACCTGAAAAGCTATTTTGGAAGCATCCTGAATGGAGGTTCTGTTGGTTGGCAGGGGGGCAAAAACATGGACTGATTTGAAAAGCCCCTTTTCAACAACCTACAGGACTGATAGATTTTGTGAAATCCCCAGGAGATTCCAGCACACGTTCCCTTCATCCCTTCTGCTTCCCAGCTACATGTACCCCAGCTGCCTGGCAAGGTGGATTGTATCCACCTTGGAAATCTCTAGGAAATCTCTATATTATAATGTTAAAGGAGTTGTCAGTTTCTCCATCCCTCCTTATTTAATTGTTTTTATCTCCAAACATCATTAGCTTTTAACAATGATCATCTGCAGTTCACACTTCCATCTCTTTCTTCTCTATGGCTCAGTGCAGGCTTTTGCTATGGAGCAGCTGAGTTCAGGATCAATATAAGATTTATTCTTTTATTCTTATAGTCTTTGTTCTAGTAATTAAGGGGGTTTTAAACCAGAGAGAGTCTTATTATTCTTGGATTTAGTTAAATCAAGGTAACATTCAATAGGAAATTAATATTTTACTCACTTCTCAAATCTCTTTTGCACAGCCTGATCTAGTTTTTACCTCCTTGAAAGAATATTTTTATCCTGAAATCAGGGTTTTGTGATTCTGAAAGATGCTGGGATCAGTGGCAATATGCATAACTCCTTAACTGAGATAAATGGGCCACAGTGGCCACTGGGCCACTGTAATAACTAAATATTATTATTAAAACAAGCTAATTCAGAGCAAAGTATTTTGGTTAGTAAGCAGCATGGTGGCAAGAAAACTTCACAGAGGAGAATTTGGCTAATATAGCAGAAAGCCCAAAGGAATAATGCTGGAAATCAGAGTAACCCCACAGGTTACTGTAGCAACAGAAGTCAAGGAGAATTTTATCAGTTTCCAGTAGAGATCTCCTTTATGCTAAAATATTGATGAAAAATAAAAAGAAATTGCATTCAAGTGCAGAAAGAGATCAACTATCTGTTTGGAAACTGCTGTTAGTTTATAGTCTGCACTCAAGGTAAGAAGAGGACAGTTCTGTTCTCATCAAAGTTCAAAAAAAAGAAGCTATGACTCGAAGCTAAGAAAGATCTGATGAATCCACCTCATATTTATCTATTGGGCATTGGGACATGAGGGACTATCCCACTTTATATAACAGATTTTCTCCTCTTGTGTGGTCTGAAGCATTCATTTCTGGTTCACTCTAAATACTAAACATTAAAGTACGGAGGAGAAAACGAAATTTAATGATGTGTAAAGGTCACTCAGGGCAAGGAGTCATCAGGGACAACTGTTTTCAGGGGCACATTTAGAAGGTGTGAATTAAGTTTAACACTGTAAAAGGCAATGATGTGTACAGATGGGGCTCCTTAGAACAAGGGGAAGTACAGCTTCAGTAGCAAATCTTTATAGAGAATGTCAAACACAATTTACTTCTAACAGCTGATGTCTAGTTCCCAGGCTCACCCACGTGTGCTCCTGTATTACCAACAGCCCATTCCAAATCCCCGACACAGAGGCACATGACATAAGACTGACAGAGTCCATGTTCTGAATCCAACCCCCCAAAAATCATTCAAAAGAACCCATTCTGCCATTGCTGGGCTGTCTGTCCCTAGCAGAACTGAATCTGCGTCACACCAGCTCCTGTGACCACAGAGAACAAATGCTGATTAAAATAATGGTTTCAGTGGTGTGCTAGAGGACAGATGGCAACAGCAGCGGGAAACCTTTGCAAAATATACATTCTGTAATTACTAAAACAGCAACAAAACAACCTCCAGCATACACAGAAAGAACTGCAAAACACGGAGTTGAATGACAAGCCCACAGAGCATAAATGTATGAGAAGGACTGCTCAGAGGAAGTGTCACTCTTGTCAAAATTGGTCTCCTCAGTGGCCAAGTATGACTGGGAGAGGAGAGGACTCATTGCCCTGTCTGATGGGCTGCTATAGACATGGAATGAGATCACCAAGGCCAACCAGTGCTGATACTTCCACTCCTCTCCCATCAGTGGTATGAGACTGAAATTGTTTCTCTGCAGCATACAAGACCTGTACTAGATCAGACAAATGGGTTGTTTTAAGTGAGCAGCTTGCTTGTTCTGAAGGCAATGAGACATATCTGGGGACTTTTACAAAGAACAAGTTCTCTTTGGCAGGGATAATTAGCAGATTATAAATGCAAACATAAAACCAGCTCAAATTAAGGAACTGTACTTTTTTTTTCTTTTTTAAAAATGGGTTTTCTACAACCCATTAAAAATCCCTCTAGTGCAATCTCATGCCTCCCTCCAATCCTATATTAGCAATCAAAAAAACTGAGTGAACTTCTTTTCTTTTCACATCCAAAGCACTGGGATGTCTCCATTTTCTTCCTTTAAACATGTTAAAAAACTAACCAATCAAAACAAAACAAATCCCCTAAACTAAACCAGTTGGTTAATATGAACATAGACTGCACAAGTATTCAATAAAGCACACACAGGCAGGATTTCTGAAAAAATGGCAAGGAAGGCCTGACCCAACTGATTGTTATTTAATCTCCTTTCTCATATTAATTTTCTTAAATGTGGCAGCTAACAAGTTTTGGCCAGTGTAGTACAGCCTCAGTTGGCTGTAAGGACTCCTTCCTGGCACAACAAATTCCAAATCCAATCAGGTTGCCACTGCAAACAAAGCAGAAAAGACAACACCAAGCACAGAAGTGATGGGAATGGCCTAGGGAACAACACCTGGTAAAGTACATCTTTCCCTACCAGCTGAGATGGACAGGGGTCTTCACGACTTAACAGCTCTATCTCGAGTGGAACAAGGTGTGCAAGAATACAAACTAAGGCCTATTTAACAATATCCCCATTACTAACTATGTCAGTTTGGGGTTTATGCCAAGAATTTGCAACTGTAAAAGGTACCACATCTGAAAGCACACACTGACTTCAGGCTGGAAATTTGGGAATGCTTACAGAGGAGATTCACAGAGTTTACTTCCTATGGATTTGAGCCATACCTTCCAGTACCCATAATTTCCCAGTTTCTCTAACTAATACAATACCAATTGTATTATACATTAAGATAGTTCACTTTGTCCATTTTCAAAAAAATAAAAAATTAAATATTCTTTTTTTCTTTACTGCTCTAATGAGGCAACAGTTCCACTGCATTTGCTCACTGCCAGGAGAAAATATACCTCTTCATTAGCACTTCCCCCTTTTCACAGACATGTATTGTGCTGTCAGACTCCATAGTCGGACAACTGATTATTTAGAACACAAAATCTCTCAGTGAAACATTTTCTAGTATATTGATTTTGTTTCTGACAAGGTGGCAACATCTCTATATGTCAAAGCTGTTGCTTGGGTTTTTAAGAAGTTATGACAGGCTAATGATGTAGGAGAAAAAAAACCAAAACAGGTCTGTAAGAGCAGCAAATTTGTTGCATAAATGTATCATAGGAAGAAGGTAACCAGGAACTTACATATGTGTAGAAAGGCACATAAAAGTGACTACTACTATTACCATGAGCCTTTGTCTTATTTTTAGCTATTCACCAGGACTGTCAATAATTAACTCTCACAATAAAAAAATTGCCTTGAAGTAATGGAAAGAAAAAAATTGTACAAGTCAAGAGTAAACACAATATTTCAGAAAAGAACATTGCACTTATTTGTATAATGGCATCACAATACTTACTGTTATTCTCCTTTCCTTCTGCAATGCTGCTCAAACTGGATGATTTTTTGTTAAAAACTCTATTTCTTCTCCCTGGTGCCACTGCAGAGGTGGTGAGATGAGGTTTATACTGAGGTTTTTATAAGTTTTTCCAAGATGTTTCCACTGTACTTTATACATATCCTTAGTGGTTCAAAAACCGTGTATTACTTTGAAATGAAATGTTATTACCAAACAGCAGCTGCTATTGTGCCCATTTTCACCAAATTTCATGCTCATTATAATTTATTGCAAAATGAAGTAGTGTGTTTGATGTTTGGAGAATCAAAGGCATGACACACAACTGTGAACTCATCTCTCAGATAACCTGTCACCTTTCTAAACAAAACCGTAGTGCAGCTGATGTTTCTGACACTTCCTGCAAATAAATCAGACACTTAGATTAAGGTGAAGTCAAGTACCTACAGCACTGGAACCTGGAGCCCAGTCCACAACTGCCTGACTCTCATGGCAAGGCTCTAAAATGTGACTGGTGCAGTTTTCATTCATTTCCAACTTACATTCCTGAGGTTCCTCCAGAGACCGCCAGAAGCCTACTTCTGTAATACAGAAAGAAAAATGAAGCACATTACTATGGAAATGAACACATTACCAAAACCTCATGAGTATGACACTCAGATACCCTCCAAGAATTGGTACCACATTAGAGGAAAATAGTAACAATATGGATATGGAAGCAATGAAGGAAAGATAATTTTTTTAAAAATTATCGTTATTTTCTACCTCCTTCAACGTTTGTTGATTTGCTCCTTTTTTCTTACAATATTCTGTTCTTTTGGACTATAATTACCAGATCTGTAGGAAATTGTTATTTACTTGTGTTTAGTATTTCCATGTTCAGCCTGATAAAGGACGGGTTGGTAACTGTTTCACTTATGGTAGTTAATGGATAAAAATGGAGCACAAGAATCATGTTGTTAACTGTGACTTTAATAAAGCTTTGCTTAATTCACTTCAGCATTCACTTCAAAGCAAACCTTCATTTTCTGTTACAAGAAAACATTTGTAGAAAAGAGTGCCTACTTACTGCTACATTATTTTGTACCAGTTGTACAGTGCTCTCAAGAGCTCTTGAATTTTCATACCCGGTTTGATTTACATTCTTTGGCATAGAAAAGAGAGCTTACTCGAGGTAACATTTGAACCATTGCTCAAATTCAGTCATAAAATTTACTCAGGAGTGTGGTACAAGAATAAGCATGTCCCCCCCTTATTCAATAACAAATACTCAGCCTCCACTTGACAGCTGGGGCCAAGGACACCATTTTCTTGGATGTCATGTCTGCAGTGGTGTCTCATCATGTTGAAATGTAGTGAGAGTGACTTGTGTAGATTATGCACTAAAGCCATAGGCAGGTGGGCAGATTGCTGCTAACAGCCAATGTGCTTTTTTTGGATGTGAGGAAACTGGCATTTTGCTAATGTTGATAACAGCTCTCATGGCTTGTGATGCTGTTACAGCTGAAGAGTGTCCATGAATTTTAAGTAATGAAGCTCATTGCTCTGCGTTCCAGGAGCCTCATTAACTACACACAGTGACATTGGGAGGGAAATTGCTGAGGACTCTGTCGAGGACTGTCTAGAAAGGAACTATAATTTCACTGTCTCAAGTACTCTTGTAATTCCCCTGACAGTATTACACCACAAACCCTTTATTTTGTTTACTTATCTTCAGAATCTCCTTAGAATAAATGGGGAAGACAGGGAAGTAAAGCAGAGCATGACTGATCTTAATTTGCTCTTGTGCTCAGAAGCACTTTAGACATCTGAGATTTACTTCACTCAAGGTCACATTGAAGACCTTTGGTAAAATGAGAAATTGAAACTGGGTACAACAAATGCAGCTTTTCCTTCTAGCAGCCACCCATCTCTGAAAATAAAAACTACTATAAATCAAAAATTAAAGCAATAGTTCCAGTGCAAAAGGAAAAAAAAGAGAGAAAAGTGGCAACAATGGATTTATGTAGAAACATGGGATCACACAGACTTTCTACCTCAGCTTCTTCCACCAAACTGAGTTCATAAACAATCTAGGTGGGACAACTTACACACACATAATTTACCACATACCTGCTGAAATCCATGTTAGAAACTTGCTTTGTCACACCAGAGACTTTGCCATGACAAGTAAATGTATATCTAGCTCTAAACACAAAAAAATGTTAACAAAACTACTTTTAAACCTGTTGAATATAATGTCTCAGATTTAAATACAGCCCCTACATCAGAAATGTGTGGCAGGCTATGTGCAAAAGCACCATACTTTCAGACTTAGGCCATTAAGGTCACACAAGATGGTAAGAAATTCCTTAGGAATACTTAAAATTGCAAAGGCTCAATCTTAGACTGCATTCACATATTTACATGTATAATTCTGAGATGAGGACAGAGGGTACAACTAAGCCCAGGGTCTAGACCTAAAAACTGCTGATTGGAAACATCCTACAGCATATTTTTAATTTTATTACTTTTAATCTTAAACAAACAACTTACCTACAATGACCATTTTTCTCCATGGTACACTAATATCAGTCAGATGATGCAAAACAATCCAACATTCACATTTTAACATCAGTATCTAGGTTTGTGAAAGATGCCATCATTTAGACTGTCTTTGTTTTTCTATTGATTAAAGAGGAATGTAGATGACTCAAACTGAGTAAATGACTAGATTTTGGAGAGACAAAGTGAGGCTGTTGATCACCCTGGTGGGGATGATCATATTTTCAGTTTTTCACAATCAGGCAGCACTCTCAAACTCACAAGGCAAAGAGCTTCAGCACATTTTCATGGGGGAAAAAAGAAAAAAAAAAAAAAACACCAACAAAAAAAACCCCCAAACACCAAAGGTTGGTTTCTGAAGGAATGGAACAACATATAAACAGATGAATAAGGGCTCCATTATACAGACATGTATATTCCACCTATGACAGATTGAGAGGAAAAATCTGCTATTTCATACTGCCACAGCTATTTCTCTCCTTGTATGAATATTTAATCTACAGGCATACTAAGAACACCACAACTCATAAATTATCCGGCTGTAAATAGTCTAAATAGTATAGTAAGACAAGAAGGTTACTATATCTGCATGAAATTTTGTGTATATTTATATTCTGAGTGCCACAGACATTAGCAAACACTAGCCTAAATTATTTATGGTACCCTTTTTCTGCGTCATGAACATTTAAAACTTATTAGTATGTATTAGAACTTAAAATTAATTCAAAGTTTTCTTATCTGCACAGCCTTTAAAAATGTTTTATTCCGTGCTCTTTTATACGAAATTTACCTCAATTTGCTTTTGAGTGCAGTGCCTCCAGCTCTCATTCATTTTAAATGCCAAAGATTTTATTTGAATAAACAATAAGGGAGGAATGGAAATTAACTTAAACCTGCCTATCAACTACACTATGCAAGACTTCTTGCTTTTATCTTACTGTTATGGCTATAAAATGGCTTTTGAAAAGAGCATGAGTGTTCCCAGTTGTTTGTGACACAGATTTGTGCCCTGTGCAGCTCTAAGTGTATCATGGAAACACCTTTCTATCACAAGATATTTGTTCTCTTGTTGGCTCTGCTTCTGTGACCCTGAGGAAATCAACTGGCCTCAATATCCCCAACCACACAACATAAATATAACCACCTCAAAAAGTACTTTTATTTCCCCAAATTAAAAATTATTACAGCAAAATGAACATTAGTACCCCTGTCTGAAACATCCTTTCTCTTTACTGGCACCCTTTTAATGGTGGGCTGCAGAGGATGTAATAATGGGGTAATAATACTCAAGAGTCAGGCTACAAAGGGCATGATGCTGGAAAGCAGAACACTGTTCTTCATAAAACATTGGAGTAAATGCTTTTGAAGAACCCTAGTGATTGCAGTGGTATGATTTTTCATTAACTTAAACAACTTCCCATCAAGGCAAATTTCATGTAACAGCACCCACAAAGCATTCCATCCCTCTTCCAGACATACAAGCCATAAGCAGGGAGCACAGCCTATAAACAGCAGTAGTAGGGTTAAGATTCCTGCCTTGGTCCTTGCAGGCAAGTTTAAATTCATCCTTCTGAACATCTGAGTAATAGCTGCAACGCATTTTAATAATTTATGTGTTTGCATGTGGCTTCATGCAACCCTGTTTTATCTCAGTTCCTTACTCCTAAAAATAAGCACTTGTCTCCTGTTTAGTATTTGACTTATTCCCAAAATGATTATGTTTATTTTTGAATGGAAAAAAATAGAGTGGCTATTTTTGACAAATTCTTTTAAACTTTGCTCTTTCGGAAACATAATCTGACAAGACTGTTTTGTCCAACTGTACCATGCTCATCTTTTAGCTCTCCAGACTCAGTGTTTGACAGCTGGATCATTCTTATCCAGAGAAACACTCTGGAAATGCAGACACTGTCTGGCGCCAGGTGCACTGTGGTTGCTGAATCCCAGATTCATTGGGGTGGCATGTGGGCAGTTCAATTATTCTAATGGGATCTCTTGCTGTTCTTTGATTCCATTGGAAAACTCTAGCAGGCTTGTTTGAGCAGTGCTCATATGATGCTTTCTTACTTTTTTTCTTAGTTTTCTTACTGACATCTTTCTTTTGCCCGGTCCTTGAAATAAGCTGGAAAAATCCATCACATTCAGTTATTAAAACAATTAAGAATATAGCCAGGAAATGCAGGCTTATGCCCTGTATGAAATAAGCATATATGGTTCTAGTTTAAGTATCTTCTAAAATAATTTTAGTACAAAAAACCAGACCACACCACTACCAGGTGATCATGGTGCCTTTTTTCTTTTTAGTTCTCCAGCTTCTTGGCTATTTATTTACAGAAAACACCAAAAATTGTTAGGCTAAAGAGCCAACCAGTTCTTAATTGAAGCCACTATACTTCCAGGTTCATCAGATACTTAGAATTCAGCTTTCTAAAGAAAATTACATCCCACTAAATGCTTGTTCATTCTGTCCATCACCAACCTGCTCACACATGTTGAGAATTCAGTGTACTTCAATAGATGGCCTTAGTTAATATAATCAAATAAGAATATGTTTCCATGAAATAAACATTAGAATGCATGTAGGTAGAATGTCCGAATGTCAAAAATGTGTGATGTACATCATCTCTGCTTATGGATGCACCACAACCATCACCAATTTCTTGGGCAAAAAATAAGCTGTTCGTTTTTAATGATGTAAAATTCAGCAGAGTAGCTTGCCAAGAGGTGACCCCTTGTGCACTCAGAGACCAGCTCTTTGCAAATGCATAAATTGCTCCAGACCAAGGGCTGTTTCCTTAAAGAGACCTTTCTTTACATAGCAGATCTTGTTCTACTTCAACATTCTTATTGACTACATTTTATATATATATATATATCACTAAATATTGATAGAGCAGCCAGGGGAAGAGCTGACAGAAAGCTCTTATCCTGGACTGGATGTCACAAAGCCAGAGGGTAATTTGGAACACAGAATTTTTACAAAAAGATTATTTCCTTCTGTCATAAATAAACCCTTTACTTGCTTCCCTTTACTTAAAGAAAACAGAAATATATTAAACAAAAATAAATTGCAACTTTCATTATTTTTGGCACGTGCATGAACCTAGAAACACTCAGTTTGTAACCCAGGAGACAGAGAGCAGACACTTGCTGAATTCCTGCAGTCAATACGAGGTGAATAGTGACAGGATGTGGTTCTTACACAACCCCATGGAACAATGTTCCAGATCTCTTCAGGGAACCTTTCAGTCCCAACACACTCCAGACCTGGGCTTACCCCCAGACAGGACACAAAGAATCAGCCATGGAAGCTTGGAGACGCCAACTGCCACATACAGGCCTAATTCCACAGGAGGATGGAACAGCCACCAGAAGGTGCAGTGAGGGGCTGGAATTTAAGGAACACCCCCACACAGGAGGGTCCTAATTTATTAGCTTGTTGCCAGAGATTTTTGTTAACTGATTTTTTGGTCTAAAAGGTAAATTTGTCAAAATTATTTGTTGATTTGTTGGTTTCAGCTTTTTAATAGTAAAAGGCTTTTCATTTGAGAGACTGTGAAGTGTATGCAAAGGTCTGGAAAAACCAGGTTGTGCCCTGAGAATGATTAATCCTATGCAGCTGTTCTCCTGGACTATTTTCAAGTGTGTTCAACAAACCAAAGAGATTTGTTAGAGTGGTGACAATTATTTTACTTGACTAACTTCACATTTTAATGAACTGTGAAAGCCTAAAATTTGAGAGCAGATAGCTTGTACTGATTTGGATGAATAATAGGCAAGCAAGTTTTAAATGGAGAGCACCAAGAGCATTACAAGACACCAAACTCCCCCAACTTTCTTACTCACTCTTCTGTTAGCTATTGCTTCCCAAGACTGATGCATACTGCTCATTGTCCTCAGAATCTATAAATTTCCTATCTCCTAGGTGTAAAATTGGACTTTTCCTTTACAGCTGTTCATGACACAAGAGAAGGTAACACACATTTTCTTAGTATCACAACCTTTTTCAGCTTAGCTTAAAACCATCTTCCTCATTTTCAGACATGTTCCTCACAAAGCAATTTCTAGATGTTTTCAATCAATTTATCTTATTTGCTTCAGCTGTGTCCTTCTGCTAAGCTAGGTCCTAATTCAAGAGACCATTTAACTGTCTTTAAATTGAAACACGTTCTTAAACTTTATGAAAATCAATTTGTCATGGAAGCAACGTTAACAGTAATAATTCACAAATGGACATAAGCCCTTTTTTAAACTCTTTGCTTATTAAGGATGTCTTCCTGAATCAGTACTTGCATATTATGTTGTGACATTTGCAAGTAATTTAGCAGACTAAGTGTTGTTCTCTTGCATGTTGGCATTTCTGAAAAATTATGCTGTTGTTGAATAAGGCTGGATTTGGAGATGGTTTTGAAAAGCTTTTGCTGAATTGCAGCCTTATTCATTTATTTCAGCACAGAAATATGTAGTCCAAGCTTTCTATTTAATTCCATCTCACATTTCTATTGGTAACAACCATAAGCCATCTGCTTCCACCTGCTTTGTCCTCTCCTTTCAAAACATAAACTTTTCAGTTTTATCCCTGAAGGGCATTGTGGGGGACAAAAAAAGCAGAATTTGTTTTAAACATTCTTTTAATTTGCTCTTTTGAGACTGGGTTTCATCCTAACTGCTGAACATCCCAGGCTCTCCCAGATAATATCCTTCCTGTTGTCAAACAGCCAGAACTCCGTGGCAGCAGCCCAAGGCAGTTGCAACCAGTGTACACCACTGCAATGTGCTGCCTCCTCTGCTGCTCTGTATCATTCAGTGTACCATCCTTTCTCCTTCCTTTTATTCCCCTCTCTAAGGATGACCTTGTAAATAAGACTAACAACGTATTTTTCTGCAATAAACTGTATTCTCTTCCAGGTCAGAGTCAGTGGTCGTTGTTCTTCATGTCCATCACTTGTCCTGTACTTTCTCAAACATGCTTCTCCTTTTAGAAAGGAGATAAATTTACTGTCATTTTTGGGCTGCTTTCTTTGCCTCAGATGTTTCTAAGCTTTCAAGACACAGGCAAGAAAGTTACCTTCTGATTTGACCCCAAATATTTGATATTGAGCCTTACCCTGCAAAGTCCATAGTGAAAAGCAGCTGGTAAAGGACACTTTAAGTGGAAGCATTCAAAGCACCCGCTGAGCTCTGACATTCCTGCAGCCTTCCTCATAAATTAAACTTTCCTATCTCCAAGCATCTATAAACTTTCCTAATTGAAAAATACTGGCAAAATTTAGGTCCTGCCTGGCACAATTCAGTGGTGGCTAATCAGGCTATATGCCTTACTCCTGTGCTGGTCTGATGAGCCTCCTGCACTTATAAGTGCTAATTTTCACAAGCAGCTTTAATTGCAGGAACATTTTACAGCTACTTAGGTTAGATATCCAAGTTATCTACCTAATAATTTATATGCTGGAAGATACCATTATTATGCAATCAGAGACTGAAAAATTATTTCAAGAGATGTAGATAACCACAGGACAGGAATTCAAATGACAATTTGCAGTTGTCTCGATAAACTTAGAGAGAAATAATCATAGAAAAGTATAGAGAACACACAGGTATATTCAGCTCCAAAGCTGATCACAGATAGGTTCCCCTGAATTCCTCACTCATTCCTAGAAAAGGATGAAAGTGCCTTATTTGTGATTTTTCACTTAAAACTGAATTGCTGCATCTGTTTTGCAGTATCCTGTGAGAGTCTACTACATACCAAATGCATATGGAAGATGAAATGGTTCTGGAAAACAAAGAGGAGCAAAATTTTCCAGATGATTACTTGATCAAAAACATTCACCATTTTTCATTTCATTTAATCAAAATATTAAAACATTAAGAAACATTACAATTTATATGATAACCTGTAAACCACTACTTTGCATTTAAATGTATTCAATTCTCCAAATGTAATTAGGATATTTTTAAATTCTAAATTACAAGTATTCTAAATTACATGCCTATATTTTTGGATATGAAAAGTGTCTCATTTCTCCTCCTAGACACCTTTCTTTTTCATTTCACTGGAATGACTTCAGGCTATGATGAGGTGCACCTTTATTGGCCTTTGGAGAGATGAGTCATCTAAGTACGACAAAAATCTCAAATCTGCATTTACAGCAGCAATAAGAAAAGAATTTAAAAAAATCAAAGCAAACTTTTTATCCTCTTCCTTGATTCTCTTTTCTCTAAATGGAAGTGTAATCTTGATTCTCTACAGCAGAGCAGCAAGTTCTTGGCATGGGATTCAATTGCATTGCTTAAAAACTTTGTGGTTAGACAAGGTTTCATCCGGTGATATAGTAAGGCTTACTCTGAACCCTGAGACTTGGTTCTAGTCTGATCCAACCATGAAATAAGAATTCCCAAAACAAAGAGCTGAACCTTTGGGATAGTAATTTTTCAGCTATCAGAAGCCAGAATCTCCTGATGACACATTGCTGACCGCTGAGTGGCAGTGTAAGGAAAACAAACTCAAAAGTACACACAGTGAAAATCCACGTGGGCTTTCACTGAATCCAGAGCATCACAGAAACTACCTCAACATTCAAACAAAATATCCCCATCAAGAGAAATATTCCCATCAGGAGAGAGACATTTTATCAAATATCACTTGCTGATGTCCTGGCCATGTTGGCTGTTTACAGTATTTCAGAGATAAAGCACTTAGCAAGGATTCTGCATCTGTATGTCAAATACAGGCCACATTTAAGAGAGGATTGGAAAACCCTCACATTTATTTAAGAAAATTCAGAGAAAGATAGTGGTTTTCTGTTAGATTATATAGGACTTTGCTCTAAAAGCAGAAGGACTATAAATCAAAGTGTCAGCAAGACAAATATCCTTAAAACAAAACAAACAAACAAAAACCCCACTGCATTCAATATCAGGTGAATATTCAGCAAATATTGAAAATAAAACCTTCCTGAGGAAGGGTCTGGAACTGAGGAAAATCTATAAAATGCACTGTGACCTACAGACCTACACAAGTCTCATAAAAATAATTGCCTAAAACAGTAACCTTGAGTTGCTTTCCAATAACACTCTGGAGGGGAAAAAAGACCAACGAGCTTTCTGAAACAGGGAACTCTATAAATATCTGAACACAGAGAAAATGTGAAGGAAAAAAAAAAAAGTCCAAAGAAAACTTCTACCAGTGTGACAGGTAAGTATTTACATTAAGATTGATTTGAAAGACTAAAAAACACATAGTAGGCTACCACTCATGTTCTAGTAACAGCTGTCTACCTACCTTCTAAGGTCAGCAAAAGTCAGAAAGAAAATAAAAACATGCAGGCCTTAAATACTACTGTTATCAAAAGGATTTCACATACAATCTCATGATTCCTCAACTAATGCACTTCCCTCCACTGAGTAAATACTCTGTTGTTTTGGGGACTATGGGATGAGCAGCACAAGAGAAAGCTTTAAAAATTGCAGATGAAAACTGTAAGTAGCTAATTTTGAAAATAAAAGAAAAAAAGATGTTAAATTGGGAAGTGAGGAACAGCTGTTGCATTGCAATGCACTGCATGCAGAAAGGTGACAGCAGATGGCTGGGTGCAGCAGTCCAAGGCTACAGAGATGAAAGCAACACAGAAGTCTTTCACGACACAATCTATCTGAACAAAAGATTAATTTTTCTTCCCTTCCTGCTGCTTCTTCAGATGTGGTTTCATCTTCAACTTAAACCCATGGGAACCCACGCTCATGTCTGTATGCTCCTGCCCCTTTCTGTGCCACCACCAGCAATCAGTGGTGCGTTTCAAGCCACACCAAGGTGCTGACACAGCTCAAAGTTACGTTGTTGTGTCCTGCGAGCACAGGGAAGGCAGTGCACAGTCATTGCAGTGGATCACAGGATGAGATTGCATTGGCCTTTTCATCAGCAGCTACAGGCTCTTTGGGTGTTTTATGACAGCAAACCTGGGAAAATAAGATCATAGAATAGGTACATTTTTCCAATCTTTGCTATTACTTCAAATTATGAGAAACCTAAAACAGCCAGAGAGAAGAGCTGCAGTAAAGTACACCACAAGCCATTTGGCATCAGTCTTCCAAGACAGGCAGCTCAGTGCATTTGCAAATTTTCTGTGCAAAAAGTGCTGAATATATGCTATACTTCACTCTTTGGAGTTAATTTAGCAACAAGCATAACAGGACATGAATCATGATGCAAGAATTTATGAATAGGGTGCTGTAAAACAGTAAGGCAAATTCAGAATATTGATGCAATAAGGCAAAACTTAGTAACACGTAATTATCACAGCACAGCCTCTTAAATGAAATGGGAAAAGGGCACCGTAAGAAGAAGAAAAGGAAGAAAAAAAAAAAGAAAAACCCAAATATTTTTCAGTCTGCCTGAGTGGACACTGCTGGGTTGTTGGAATTGCTGACAGCTGATGCCATGTGCCTCTGTAATACCAAATAAGCTCATGGCCTCTTGCTATATCGTACGATCTCTTTAGATCTTAACAATAAAAATGGATCAATTTGGATACATTTTGAATTATTTAACAGCAAATCATGATTTCACTCAGAAATCATGAAAGTCTGAAGATGATGCTACTGACCACAACCCAAGCTGGATTCCTCACTTTATATATAGGTAGCTACAGAAAAATAAAGCAAGAACGTGAAATGTACCAAAACAATTATCCCATTTTCCACTCTTCTACACTGCAGTTAAGGCCAGAATAAAATAAGAAGTTGAACCCAGCTGTGGAAAAGGACAGAAGAAAATTGTACCTTGCCTGAGCTGAAGGGTAGATTTCCCTTTGAAATGAGGGCATTTTCCCTTCAATTCCCACTTACACCTGATAAGGGTGACCAGACTGAAGGGACAAATTACACTCTAAACTTAAGACTGGTTTATGCTGCCTGAACCATTGCTCATTAACTCTTACAGTTCATTCTTCCAACCTCCAACACCCTCTGCAGACTGGATAATACTAGACATGAGAAAGATGGAACAAAATTGGAACACTAATATTAGCTTTCTGATGTAGTGTTTGTAAATATGTTCATGAAATATAGTCAAATGGAAGAGAATAGACAAAGCCTCAATATTTTAGTCTAAAATCACGCACATGAATAGAAATAAAACAATGCATCTGACAATGGGAGAGTGCACAGTAACAGCAAAAGCACAACTGCAATTAATAGAAAATTTTTTAAAAAACCAAACTGCTAGCCCTGAAGAAGTCAGGCTGTCATCATGACTGCATTACGTTGTTGGGTCAACAGGAGACTTTACTATACTTAGTAATAAAGTTCCTCTTCTCTCTTTCCCCCCCCCCCCCATTACCTTCTCACTCTTGGTTCCCTTCCTCAATTATGTACTTTTATTCGCTAGTTTTCTCCACCTCTGCCTCACATGCTTCTTTTGAACTTCATTTTAAGCTGCAAAAAAGAATGTACTATTTTTACTGTGGTGAATAATTTGTCTAGTACCTGATGCCTTATTTCAGAAAATGACAGCACCCTGAGCAAAGTGCACATTGAGTGGGTAAGCACGGACTGCTGGTAACCCCCAAAGAGATTATCCACAGGTGATCATTACTGAAAAGTAATTCCAGTTGAGTTCGTTCCTGTTTGAAGTTTCATTGGCAATTTAGTTGCAACTATCAGATCACAGGTTATCAGATTTAAAGACCACAAAGGACTGATAGGCTAAAAGATAATGAGGGAGAACAGGGCAGCTGTACAGAAAAAAAAATTGGGATCAATTGAAGAATTTAAAGCTTTCAAACAAAATGCTGATGAAAAAGCCAAAGTTATGTATCAAAGAATAAGACATCAGGTTTTAATTATGAGAGACTACTTCAGAAAGTAGAAGCTAAAAAAACATGTGGGTCACAATAGACATGTGGCTAAAAACATGGGTCTTCAAAGAAATTCCATAGCAAATGAAACAAAGAAGGAAAGAAGGTGAAGGAAAGAAAGGTTAATCTGTTCCTCACATGAAAAATGAAGTGAGGGACAGGGCCAGAGACAGAATTTTTTCACCTGGCTGTAGACCATTGACTCATAAAACCATTTTTAGGAAATGGTAGAATCTGCCACAGAGCGATGTGTCCTTAATCAAAAGTTAGAGATGTTTCCTTAGAATTTAACATTTCACTGTATGTTTAGATCATCAAAAGGTGACCAAGTTGGGACTCACTTAAAATGGGTATGTATCAGCCTGGTAAGAAAATACTGAGTGCTGCATCATTCTTGGGTTTCACACAAGAACCACTCCAGTGGTTGGCAGCTCTAGCAGCTCCAGGGAGATGATTTTAGATGGGGGAAAAGGACTTAATTCTTACCATTAGTTGTGGTTGTTACCTGGAACTGGAACAAGCTATAATAAGAAAAGTCTAATGAAAAACACATTTATTGTCTTGTAGTTGAGCATCATAGTCCAATAGGAGGGCTTTGACTTGCTAAAGAGAGATGTTATGACCTTCTTTTTAAAACTATTAAATGTTAACAGTTTCTTCTAGACCTAAAAATCTGTGAAAACATCTGATTTCTTTCCCCCTTCTATTCCCACAGTGGTGCTATGGAAAACAAACATTCTTCAGGAAATCTTCATCATTGTCCCTCCCTTCACCAGCAAGGGCAAGCAGCACAGCCTGCCAAGGAAACACAGATTTTCTTTGCCTTGCTTAATGCATATTGCAGATAACAATGTTTTGGGATGTCATTGCTTGGCTTGTGCTGCAAAGAGAGCAAACATCTGGCACAGGGACCTTGGGAGAGTGACAGGTAGCCAAGAGCAGCTTTGCTTGCCTATAATTTCTTGAGTTAGGAACCACTGACAGCTGAAAATCTGCTTTAAGTTTGACGGGGGAACTCGGAGACATGTGCTGGAGCTGTGTTTCCCATGCATTGCTTAGCAAGCTCTAATAAGAGTGAAATTAGACTTTTGAGCCAACTTAGCCTGCCAAGACATGTAGGTTTTGTGATTTGAAGAACCCATCTCTGTAATTTATAAATTCTGGCTTATTTGCCTCCTTCTTACCGTTTCACACTACTTCTGCTAACAGAGCAAGTAGCTGCCTTTCCAGATAAGCCTGGAGGCACCAGCTTTGTGCTGCTTTCTTGCAGAAAAGGATTAGAGCAAAGGAGTTTTGCTAGAACAGAAGAACACAAATCATTATGAAATAACTTAGAAACTCCAAGAATTGACAGCATAAGAGAGGAGCACAGAGGGCACACTTCTGTGCCAGGAGACACAATTTCTGTCTAAAAGCTAAGATGGTGAAAAGTGGGGGAAAATGTGACATTTTAAACAAAAACTTTGATAGGCAAATGTCAGGGGATCCTAATATCCATCCTAAACTAACGTTAAAAAACCCTATTCATAGTTGATGATGGGAAGGAAAGTAAGGCTTGGAAATACCACTAAGTTTTCATTTGTTTTGTCCGATTCTATACTACTTTTGTGCTACCCAAAGCAAGGATTGCCTTTTTAGAAATTACCACCAGTCACCTGTAGGCAGGGGCTCCCATTTCCATGACACACACTGAGAGCTTTAGGCCAAGAAACACAGCCATAGTTGGTGGGATTGGCCTACAGAGGCCAAGGGAAGCCAAGACCTCAGCCTGTGCCTTTAGCAGGAAAAAGACTGACTGGAAAGGAAAAAACTGCCTTTAACCAAGTGTTTTTAAATCTGTGGTCAAACTTATCTGTGTGATAAGTGAACTGGAAGTGTTTGGATGGGATGGCTGGCAGAACAGAGAATAAAACTATTGTATTCAAATTCACTATTTCACTAATTCACTATTAACCTTCTAACTGGTAAAAACAGAGAGGGAGCAATTCTGCTTTGCCTGCTTTTTTCTCATCTCTACTGTATATAAAAGAGAGCTTTGGAAATATTTTTTCTTCTTTTTAGTCCATTTCAGAAATTCATAGTAAGCTCCTACCATGTTTCTGCACGACAGCAGAGCATGTGTAGGCCTACAAAAACATTCAAAAGGAAGCTCTGTGCAAACAGCAGAGAATTTTAATTCTCAGAACTCATTCATCTTTGTTTTCTTTAAGCAGGAAAATCATGAAAGGGAAAGATCTTGATTAAATATATGACATCTGCTCTTTTTAGTTACCTTCTGTGTCGAAGTGATGGTGTGATCATTACTGCAGGCTATAAATAGGATCGAATTTACAAAGATAATATCTTTAATGTGACTAATGCTATACTCTAAAAACCAGACCAGCTTTCAGGATATGCAGGCTGAGGCTTTGATCCTCAAGGCAAAATACAGCTTGAAACTTGTGATACAAGTTTAACCTGCACAAGTTAATCAATTTTATCATCAAAGAAGTATTTACCTGCAGCATGGAGAGGGAACACTCAGTAAGTCCTTAGTTCCTCTTAGAGAGGGGAAAGTCAGAGGAATTGCTGGTGGTTCAGGAATGTGAAAAATTATAATAGGGCACAGACCCAGTATATTTATCAACTCTCAAATTTCTGCGTAGCAGAATCAAGTTTAAGCAGTTCTTAATCTGAATTTAATTTTGAAAACTGGTATTCATATTTCAGTGGAGAAGAATTTCTGAAAGTGTCTCTTCTTTTAAATTTCAGTCAGTTGGTCTCATAAAAGACACCATTTGACCCTCTAGATTCTTTAATTTTAGCAAGACCACAAAAACTTGTAGGTTCAGTAAGAAAACTCACAAAAGAAAAAAAGAGTACTTTTATATTTCTACAAATAATGATCAAACCTATCAATCAATCAGTCAATCAAAACTTTAAAGCCTTCATTGAAGATCAAAGAAATAAAAAGAGAGTATGGTCTAAAGTGTCATTCCTTTTTCCCAGTCACAAAATTCCCCAAGGATCAAAAGGATTAGGAGCATCTCCTTATGCCTAATGGGATGAACATGTTTAGAAAACAAATGTTTAGAGCTTTCTGGAAAGGTAAAGCTTTTGGGAAAAAAAAAAATCACCTTTCAGTGCAGAAGACACAACGTCCTAGGAGAGGTTTCTATCACAGCTGTCCATTTATCACCTGTTACTTGACAACTAAAAACATTTGGTCCCACTTCTGTGGGGGATGGGAATATCAAGTAATGGATCTCTATTTTCCAGATTCAGCAGGAAGCTGGAGGTCACGGTTCTCAGAGAGGAGGAAGTTTCTGAATTACAACTACAGATTTATTTATTTTATGTTTAGGTCAGTGTAATCACTGATAGCAAAGCTGTAACATTCCCTAGCGCGGGAGAGCTGGAGATGTGAGAGGAACTGAAGCGTGGAATATTAAACCTCAACATTAAGCTGCTCTATTATTAAAATGTATATTTATTCCAATCTTCTGCAATGCTCTTGTGACAGCTCAAAGAACTTTGATCTAAAACAAATACTTACCTTAAATACTGCTGATCCTCCTGAGAAGACAAATTAAACTAGTCTCCTTGAAGACTTCAGTTATCCCAGAGTGAGGTGCCAGTAGAAGAGTCAAGAGAAATTGCATTTAAAAGGCAAACACACAAGACAAAAGGTGTATCAGTTGCAAACTCAAAGTTAGCAGTGGTCTCTTGTGTCCTCATGTATTTGTGCAGAATGAGGTAGTGCCATCTGGGGGCACTGGACTTAATAACTGACAGTTATTAAATTAAAAACAAATGTGGTCAGTTGAACAGAAAGCCACTTAAGTGACATGTCTCAACATCCTTTTGAGTAGGTTCTTGGATCAAGAACAGTTAAGTTCAACAATAAAGCTGCTCTCCTAAATGTAGATGGCGAGGAAAAGAATGAAATTTTCATTAAAAGAGACAAAAAGAAACACTTTCTTCCAGACATGGCACAGAACACACTGCCACCGGAAAATACCAACATTTTACAAGATACTGGGTTTTCATGTTGGGAAACACAGGCCAAGTCTCAAATGCCAACAAGGGAAAAGATGCCTCAAGATCAAAAACAATGAATACGTGAACTGGATGGGTTTTTGTATCACGAAAATTTAGGGTCAGAGAAAAATTGGAAAAATTACAAAGGCATGTTTCAGGGCTTTTTTATAGAGTAGGAAGCAGCCACTGGGTTAAATTGCACCTGTCTACAAGAGGTTCAGCCTTTCTACCAAAGGGGAACATTCTGACTGTTATCAGAGTTTCTGCATTAGACCCATGGAAACCAAACTGGGTTATGGGCTACATTAGTTTCTTGCAGACAAAGCCCCATATGCTGTGGTGCAAGTTTTCTGAGAGGCAAGTTTGATGTTGTCCTCTCCCAGCTGAGTCCTGCTACCCACGAGCAAGCCAAGACCAGTAATGAGGCTGCTCCTACATAACTGCTGTCATGGAAAGAGAAGTCCTTGTTCTGCTATGCCACCCACAAATAAACCACCAAGTAAACAATAAACCAAATAGTACCTATGCAACTAGAGATGTTACCTGCATCAGAGCTGAACCACTGAAGTAATTAAAGTATTACATATTAAAAAATAGTCCTACTGAGGAACTAAAACCTACACACATACTGGAAGAAGAATGATTGCTGTCTTGGATGTGCACAGGAAATGATCGAGGCAGGGCTGGCAGGGAACCAGCAAATAATAAAGGACATAAGAGTTTCTGGCACAACCTTGATATCATCTCAGAACTTCTGGAGGTCAATTTAATACTCAAAACATCCTTTCCTCTTCTACATGGCTCTTTCCAATGGAGGTTTATTTATGCAGTTAGATGGTGGGACTCAGGAAACATTTTAATAGCAGCACCTGTGCCAGGCCAAGTTTACCTGGGTAGATTAAATTGGGTGTGGGAGTTTGGTTTTGGTTTGTTTCATCTCTAGACAAACCCTGATGGAATACTTAGCTCAGAAGGATCCATATCCTATTAATTCCCAAGAATGACATGCAGGATAAAAGTTTTCTACAAATAAGGTAAAACTTCAGTCCCCAAAATAATGCCACAGGCACTTTTACTGTGTTTGAGAAGTCACTTCCAAATGCCTATATTGAAATTCTGGCCCCATGCCTTAAAGCTGTTCACATTTTGCTACATGAGAAGCAATGCACTTGCCAAACTGACTTTCTCAGTAAAATGAGAAAAGGCTGAACCATTTTGCCATTAAAGACATGTACTTGTTTCCCAGGTATGTGTGCAGCAGTTACTTGTGTCTCTGTCAATCAAGTCTTAAGTGTGATATAAACACTGTATTCATTAGAAGACTGCATTTTCCAGTTAAGCTTGCAATTTGAATAACCTTATTTAATACTTTTTTCTTCTTAAAAATAGATAAATATGGAGGAAACTGATCCAGGCAACACCAAAAAGATACTTATCTCAACTAAGTGCCTCTATGATGCTGGCTTATGACTGCCATTCGAAACTGTCAGTGGGGATTGTTGTACATGAGAACTGGCAGAAACATCAGCTCATTTGTGTGTTTTGTTTGCTTTTCCTTAGAAGTCTGACACCTGCCTTTTGTGCTGCAGCCAGAGAAACAGTACATTAAACTGTGAGAACATAGCTGTCCCAACTCTAAGCACACTGAAATATGTTAAATTTATTAAAAATATGAGCTCTACATTTACATCTACTGTCACCTGAAGAGATTAGAGGCTATAGAACTTACAGATTTTCACAGCTACATAAATGAAACTACAAGTACCTGATCCTGACACCTATTTAAACAGGATTTGCAAAGATGCCTCCCAATTGCAATGTGGGCCTGTTTAAGCTCAGCCATGTATTAATGGCTGCAGATATGCTGGTGCTGCTGCTGGGCTCAGGCACTGCCCCACACTGAGCTCGGCTCTGCCAAGTCCTGCCCTTCTCTTTGGCAAGTGTGTGAGCTCCTCTGGGTCCCCCCATATGTTCCTGCAGCCAGAGCAGTAATCACAGAGCAGCAGTGCTCCTTGCCTACAAGTTAACTCATTAAGGTCTAATGGGACAGTGTGTGGAATAGGGCATTATTTCATACAACTGCAGAGCCCAGAGACTTTCAGAGGCTTTTGCAGTACAGTCAGTGGTAGAGCTCTGGGATGTTAAGGCTGGGCAGAGGTTTAGTGGCAAAGCAGATGCTATTGCTGAAACTTTAAACATCAACACTAAACATCTGGTGGTGGTAGAAGCATAAAAATTTCCCTTTTTTCTTTCCCCTTTAAATTTACTTGTACTTTATAATGGGGCTAAAAAAAGAAAATAAGGCAAACCCTTAGGGAATTACTATTCTCCTGAGCTCTGTTTCTTTGTCCTCTGCCCCTACTGTACTACATTCATACTTGCTTCAACATATGTTCAGCAGGGTGTTCTCCTTTGTAGCAGGTGCTTCAAACCATTTTTATTTTTGACACTGCCTGCAGAACACACCAAAGAACAGTTGCTACCTCAAGAAAAGAAAAAGGGGATATCCAGGCTGATGCATGTTGAATCTTTCCCATGGTTCTATGTCTCAGAGAGCATTTCCCGAGGAGGAAGGAGTTCTTTTGCTGTCCTTTTGAATCAAGCAAACAAAGGATTTCCACTTCAGATCACCAGACATTCTTCTGTGAGATAAACAGGAATGCATAAAGGTCCTACATTCCTCTAAGTATACAGAAGAAAAACCGCTGCGAAATTTGAAAGGTTTATAAACGAAAAAGCTTTTGAAAATCACCATCAAGGAGCCAAGAAGTCTGGCTTCCCCTTTGAATATTGCTCTCAGCCTCTACTAGATGCATTTTTTCATTCAACTTTCTCACAATGTTCACCTAACTCCACTTGCCAGCATGTTTTGCCAAATTAGAAAAACTGCTGCAGAAACCATCTGCTTGACATTGCTTACATATAATAAAGTATCGCTCAATACAATGTATTGGAAATGTTTGGAGATCTTTACATGGGAACCAAGAGCAGCAGTGCTGACTCAGGCAGGTCTCCCGCTGATGTCAGTGGGAGTTGTACCTGAACGAGCACTGCTGGATCTGATACCGGGCTGGCTGTGCAGTGATTGCTGCTCACTGACATGAGAACATATGGTTATAGTTTAACAATACCAACTGCAATGGAGATGAGAAGGAAATTTTATAGCATTTCTGGCTTGCTGCCCTTTTATAACTATCAAAAACACTCAAATGATTTGTACATGTCTGCTTCTGTAACAGCTTTTCCCAGCTTTAAGAGAACACTGAGAAACTGCTGCAAAGTTCAGTCCTACCTCAACAGCAACAGTTTGACTTAATCTGTTGATATAAAAACTTGAACACGAGAAAGATTACATGTGAAGTCTAAAATAACACTTCACAATTTACCAACAGATTGTAGTACATTATCTCTGGATGAGAATGCAGACATTTCAATAAATCTCCATTGGTTCAATCTGAAGCAGAAATAAAGCCTTCATAGCACAGACTTTGCCAGCCCAGCAGTAGGGATATGTGTGTGACACCAAAGGACAATGGCTTCTCAAATTTGACTCCAAACTTAGTTGTTATAAAATTACAGCTTTAGTAAGTCTAAAAGCTAAGAGTGTCACTGAAGTTATAGCACCTCTGAATTGTGATCACCAGAGCAGCACCTCTAGGTGGATAAATCAAACTCCCTCCCTCACACAAGCTGCAGAAGGGTGAGGAATGGCAATACTGAGAAAGTAAGGAAGAGAAGCTATGATGCATGTTTTCACAAGTCTCAACCACAGTTTTAACAGAAGGAGTTCTGAACCTTTAATACTTCCTAGGAAGGGGCCACATTAGCGAACCAAATGCCAAAGAGCAGGTGAAATACTTCCTACTGCAACCCACTAGTTAGCACACACCCATCACAGAGGTTGCAATTTGGTTTCAGCTCCCAGGCATGTGGCCTTGTCCTTCCAATACTACAAAAACAGTGTTTTGCTTCACAAAGTTTCTACTACCATTATCTTACCAGCTATGGGAACGCTTCCAGATCATGTCTAGAAAAGCTGTACTCCTTTTGCTCAGGCACAGGGACATGAAAGCTGAAAACATCACATCTATTGTCTATGTTTTTTCACATGAAGAAAGGCAAAGTGGCTGGAAATTAAAAATATAAATGCAAGGGACATCTCACACCAAATCTCAAAGTCATACAGGTTTGTAGTAAGTGACATTCTCTCTGTTAGATATTCCTAAGAGTGGACCTCTGGGTAGGTATCTTACTGCATTTAGGGTGCCAGAACAGAGAGACAGAAGTTTCAACTGCATTGGCTGAAGAATGATAACAACTTAGTGTTTGACCTCTGATTTAGGCAAAAGCCAATGCATCACCACTTTATAAATTATTGCTTCATTTGCTCCTGAAGAAGACAGTAAATAAAATTTGCATTCTGGTAAAGGGAGCCTGGAGATTCCATGAGGGGGACATACCACCCAGGTTGGAGCTCAATAACAGAGAGGAGACTCTCTGGGACATTTTGTGAGGAGATACTCTGACTACTTGCTCAGCCTCAATGCTTGACTCATCCTTAGCAATATGGATGGGCACTGTTTTCCCTACAAACCCTCCTGGAAGAGGATCTATTTGCACAAGGATGGTTAGGAAGAACAGTGAAGTATCATTAATATTCTCCATGATCCATTCTCATTTCAAGGCTTCTGTGGATCAAGAAAACTATATTAAAAAATACTCTGATCCCCAAAGCCAGGGCCCTAATCCCACATGAAGGAGTGGATCTATCATCCACAGATTCACAACATGCAATTAGGGAACAGTAAAAGAATAAAACTATTATTCCTGTAAAACTAGCACTCCTGGAAGACAGGTGTTAGAAAAAAAATCTGAAAGTTAAAATAAGGATGTTTGGTTTAGAGGAATCTTTGCAGAAGGGGCACTAACTAAAATTCCAATGCCACTGTAAAATGTTAATTAACATACAGCAGCACCATTAATTTATCTTATGACATCAATTCCCACTTTAACAATAAAAAGCTGTTGGGTTGGGTCAAGTGAGGGAACAGAGAAGACAACACTTAACAGTTGTGCTGCTGCAGTTATTCAAAGGAACATGAAGCCTAGTTACACACAGGAAAATACTAATTTTAGGAAATGCTTACCTAAAATGGACCTCAGTGGTAGAAAAATAAGGCCTACCAGGCCATTCCTGAACAGCTGCTTACCTTGCTTATGACAGATCACTTGACACAGCTGTATTTTAACTTCTATGTAAGCTATTATACCTTTATAGCTCTTTCTTCCTATATACCTATTGAGACAAAAGGTTAAAATTACATAAAGCAAACAGGAAAAGTCAGAAATGCAGATCACAGCCGTAGTTTCTTCCCCTTTGCAAGATAAAGGTAAGGAATGCATTATGTACTGCTTATCTTAAGTGAGAGCCAGCCCAAAGTAATCTGATGCTGAAGCAAGCATCAACTTACACAGTTGTGCCCAAACACGCAGTTATTATTATTTAATTTTTGACATCCCTGTGTTACCTTGCCCTTGTTGCTTCCACTCTTCCTCGTGTTGTTGTATCCTATTTATCTCACATTTCTCTTTTCCAGCTGGAGCTGTAATTCTGTTCCCAAGGGTGACTGAGAGCAGGGCAACCATCTGCAGGTCAGTGGTTTCGCCTGGATCACCAGTGCACAGCACTCAAACTCCAACCTACCTCCAAAGCACGAGTCCCAAAGCGCAGCTTGGCACAAAACTGAGGTTTTGTTTAGAGGGATGTGACCAGAACAGAGTACAGCTCTGTGCAGAGTGAGTGGGATCAATCAGGGACATGATGTTGTCTGTGATGTCTCACACACACAAAACCACAGCAGTGATCCCAAAGACATGTGCAACAGAAATATTTGCAAAGCTGCGGGAGGAACTGAACTCTGTGCTATGAGCAGTATGTTATTTAACACTTCATCAAAGGAGATATGAGTTTTACTTTGGACAGTAGACTTTATTAGAAATTTTCTCCTCATTCATCAGTAAATTCACATTAAAATATGCTGAAGGCAGCTCAGTCTAAACATTTGACATTCTGCCATAACAACAACTTCCAGTTTAAAAACTAGATAACTGATCAGGCAGATAACTTGAAACATGTAAGAAACGCAAATAGAAAGCAGCATCTTAAAAAATGGGATGAGCCTGAAAAATTGATACATTTCAGATGGAGATGGGAAAAAAACCAAAATCAGTCACCCCATGATGGGAAACAGTTAAATGAGAACTCCACAGACGCTAAACAGATAAATAAACATTATAACCACACATACATTAAAAAGAAAACAAAGTACTTAGAGTTCATACCACATAAAAATTATAAATTTGTTCAAATAAAAAAAGTGACAAGCTTCCTAAAATATGAATATCCTAAATTCTTGGGATAGTGAACACTTTGTTATAAACTGCAGAAGTTTGGAGGGACTAGATTTGGTCTTGAAAACAACAAACTGCGCCTTACTGTTACCAAGTCCAAAACTGATGACACATATACCTTTCTTTTTCCTCTCATGTTTTCAAACCACAGACTCTTCTTCTAGACAATAATCTGCTTTTTCGCACGTTAGAGCTTTTAGATATTATAGGCCTAATTATGTTGAGTGCTGAACACTCAAAACTCCCAGCAACTCGGTGTACCGGAGACAAGGTTTAAATATTTTTCAGAAGTTATGGTCAAGAATTTTCCTTTTGCTAATTATTATTTATTGGGGTAAGGTATAGGAGAAAAAGAAAATCACAATATTGAAGAATGCTCTGTCCTGCAGGACAGCAGATCTTGCAGGTCAGATTCTCTGTTGGCATTTACTGGAGGCAAAAAAGATAAACCAATGTATGAGAGATGAGAATAATGGCCTTCAGGACTGTAAACACAACAGGCAACAGATAACACATGAATCTCAATCAAATCAACGTTTTCACATTCTTTAGTAGTCCCCCACAGTGATCTGCTTTCACCGGTTCAGAAAAAAATATATATTAAAAATTAAATAACACTTAAGTGTCCATCACAAAGATTTATATTTTGCTGTAAACAATTTTCTGCCATTTGCATTGATGTAGTCCAACGTGAGGCCAGAGGGTTCCAGACGTCTTATTGGTACTGTAAATAATTTTTCAGAGACAGAGGCAAAGGTAGAATTTCTATGTCATGCAGGCGGTCTCTGCCAAGAGCAAAACGAATTGATCTTCGGCACAAGTCCATTAAAGGCAGGGGTTCCGCTGAAAAAAGAGAAGAAAGAAAAGAAAGAGTTAATTTTTCAGCATCCCCATTTACAGGCAATGTTTTATTTATTAACACAGATTCTGTATTCTATCAAACAGTCATAAAGATAGTAATGGTATTGGGAAAAGTCTGGTAATTCTGAGGCAATTAAGATAATCAATGGAAGCCAAGGCAGAATTCTATACACTTCACCCACAATAAGAGGCTGCGAAGTTTCAGACTGAGCTTCCTTATCTGTGAGGTTTAAAATAATAATCCCAAACCACTCTTCAGGCTTACCAAGTTGCAGCATAAGAAGTTACTACATTTCCAGATTTCAAGAAGGACAAAGAGTTTCTAGTGTTTATAACAGAACATTCATTACGTCGTGTTAACATGAACTACACTGGCAACTTCTGACCTTCACATACCAGCTCCTTCTGCATCTTAGAACTGGAAATGCTACTTAAGTGTACCCAGACTTCTCAGCCAACAGTGCTTTTCCTACAACACTCTCTTAGTCTTTCTTTCTAGGAAGTTCTTTGGAAGCAAAAAACTAAACAAAACACCCTCAAAAATCTAGAGGAAATGTAACCTTTTCCTTCTTGAATAAATTAGGGGGGGAAGATTGGGCTGACTGGAAGGCAGGGTGCATGTTCTCCTTCGTATCTATACAAACATCCTCAAAATATATAAACAACATCTGCAGATGTTCTTAAGTTTAACTTAATAGAAGTGAAATAAATATCTGTCAGAAATGCCTGGCTGATAGCACTTAAGACACAGTGATCGACAACATCTCAAACCATCACACACCTATATCCCATCCTGGCCTGCAAAACCCACACAGAATTGCAGGAACATCACAAAATTTCCATCCAATAGTAGCAAGAACGATCCTTGTGACTGCAGAATTTGCAATGGAAGTCTTTTTGATGCAGAAACTGCAAAAAGCCGCAAGGTATTCTACCAGTTACAGCTATCTTCAAGAACTTCAAACAGATGGATTTGGTTGCACATGCTGGTTTAAAAGGGTAACAGCTTAATAGACTATAGGAAACTCTTCCTCTTTACATTATAAGCAGTAGTAGTAGCCTTAAAAGCCTTACTAGTACTTTCAGATGGAGGAAAAAAAGAGTCATGTGCCCATATTGTAGTGATAACCTTTTATAAACTTGACAGATTTCTTACAAATGCTCAAAACTGTACAGCACTAAGTGGTTTTGTCAAGATTTCTTTTATGGGTCACATGAAGATCTACAAAAACTATGTTTGTCTAGTGGAAAGAGTCCCCCATGGCAAGGGGATGGAACTAGATAAACTTTAAGGTCCCTTCCAACCCAAACCGTTCTATGATTCTATGATTCTATGTTAAAATAGCAATCCTTTAGCTGATATTATTTTAAAACCTACTTGAAAAAATCCAAATCTTTATAAAGTACAAGACACCCAATTAAGGACTGGTTTTATATACTATCATTGTCTGCTCTGGTGACACACCACCGACTTAGTGGATTTTCCATCATTTCTCCCAATCACAATTGATTTGTGTGGTTCACAGTTCAGTATGGTATTTCCCAAAAGTGGCTAGCAAAAAACCTTAGGAAGTATTCTGAAATACTAAAAAGGTTATTTAGCTTATAACCACTTCAGTGATTCAATATGGATTCTACTTCTTAAAAATATATCTCATTGAGAATTTTACCTATTAAAAGATTACAAAAAGAGCCTTCACATTTCCTCAATAAAGAAACATTTTCTACACATTGGTGCTCTTAGCTTTCATTTTTTTACATACCAGAATTATGAATATTAAATCTTAAGGGATGAAGCTGTAAAATTAATTAGCCAGAATTAATAAGCAGGAGCAAAAATAGCTCATGAGTTCCAGGACACAGAATACAGCACATCTTACAAGTCTTACACCATAAGCAACAATTTTCTGAGTATCTTCCCAGAATCTCTGCGGTCTCATTAAGACGATGTAAAATGAGGACTAGGAGTGTTTAAAGCCATTAACTGACCACGTGGTCTCCTTTTTTTTTTCCTAGACAAAGGAATATGTAATATGTAGCCATCTGTGCAGCCAGGCACAGAGTTAATCCCAAACTTCAAAACACAATTTAAGGAAAGGTTAAATTATTTTTCAAGCTTGAAATGGTAAATGAACGTCTCCTGTCTCACTGCTACAGGGAATTTTCAAATGCTGAAGAAAATGTCCCCAAGTGTTTGTAACAGCTGCTAAATTGCACATACTAGATGTGTTTTTGCAACTTGAAAATTGAACTATATTCTTTTTATTCTATTCAACAGCAGTTCAAACCTACAACAAAATTAGAACAGGTCTGTCCCAAAATACTAAATAGAATTTATGTTTTTTGGGTTGCTGGCTGTAAGAACTTAAGGAGAAACTCTAATAATAGCATTATAAGTTAAAAATGTATGTAGCTGTAGATAGGCCTTAATGAACAAAAATTAAATTCAGGAAAAGAAACTTGGTTTCAAAATAGTTTATGGGACAAAGGTAAAAGTCTAAAATGAAAAACTGTTAATTTTAAGGTAGCTAACTCAATAGTCAAATGTTATTAAACATTTGGTCTGTACCTTAATGCATACACTCCCCATCTATCGCTTCTCACATATTTACTACATAGTTCACAAACGCAGATCATTTAGAAACAGATTTGAGTTTTAAGAAGCAGAAGTTTGGTTCTAAACACTGGGTTGGCTCCAGGGGGAAGCATTTGTATTACCATGGGGAAGAACTTCTCATGCCGGTCACTGGGGTGCATCCCTCAGCTCCACCTTGCCGCGAAGCCGAGAGACACACCCAGCCATGCCCCCTCCTCCCCCCAGTAGCCCCGGGCCAGAGATGCCCGCAGATCCCACACCTCAGCAACTGGCAAAGCCAAGACACACCAGACCCCACTGCCCTGCAACCCAGTGGTAACTTCAGAGGTGCTTTTAGCACCCCTCCGGTGCCAATACCTGGCATTCCCGCCGGGTTCCAAGCCCCGGCCCTGCCGTGCCCTCCCCGAAGCTCCATCGATTGACCAGTTGCGAGGCATTTCCTGCCCCGGAGCTCGGGAAGAGGGAATGGGGGCGATGCCAGCAGAGCGCAGCGTGCCTGCGAGGAAATGGAGCGCTGCAAAGAGGCTGCTCATCATCTCCCGGAACGGCTGAACAGGCTCTCCCACGCCGTGCAAACACCACAAGTGCTTCAGGTTTTCAGGAAAATTCGGTCAGAAATGAAAGAACCACGAGTAACTCGGTCCTTTCAGAGAGGAAATCAATGGTTAGACCTGAGTGTTTGTTGCTGTGCACGCCCTGTGAAACACACACACAGACTTGAAGTATACAAAACACTCTACAGCACATTCAAACGTTCAAAATGGTATTTCCAAAATACGATTTTCATTTAAGGTTATACACATAAAGTTTAGAAGACTCTTAATAATGCAAGGGATGGGAACATGATTACTCTGAAGACACATCCTTAGCTGTAAGTTTGACTACTGAAAAAAGCCTTTCTTTCACAACATTATACTTTTACCTTTGAAAAACTTTTAAATTCAGGGATATTACCTGTCAGAACAACTCACTACTTATAATGCATATTAGGTATACTAAGAGTTGTATTTTTAGAATATCCCCCAATGGAATGGAACTGGAGCATTCAACTCCCCCAGAAGAACCTGAACTAGCCACTTTTCCAAAGTTATGTGACCCCCAGTAATGTTCTTGCCATTAGAAAAAGGAGGAATGAATTGCTGAGCTGGAATGCAAAATTGCAAAGAAAACACGATTCACAAGAATGGCTCTTTGTACTAAATTCTCAACCAGGCTAAGAAATGCAAAGTGAGACACTCCAGGGCAAGGGAGTGAGCTTTGCACAGGAAACCCAGTGCTTCCTCTCGGGATCCAGCAGCACTCAGAGAGAAAAGTGCAGCTTCTGGGTAATACACTCTCCAAGCCTGGGCCAACACCTTTCTGAACATACTTTAAGGAATTATCTTCTCATTTAAAGTTTACTATGAGACCTCTTCACCCACAGGTAGTTCCTCATAACTGCCACATTACAGAAAATTATTTTTTCAAGAGAAAAATAATAATAATAAATAAAAAAGAATTAAAAAACCGCAGCATAACTGATGTGCCGGAGTTTAACTCCTGTGTCTCTCAATTTTGTACCAGTAGTTTACAAGAAGGCCCACTTACAAAAGAAACAGACCTCTGCTTCCCCTCCTTCTTAGCAGTGTATCTGCACAGGCCCGCCAAGGTCACAGGTTGGGTACTCCATCAGGAACCTTCCTTTCCCCACACTATAGTCGTATTTGGAAGCTGGTTAGGGCACGACCACAGCTGCTCTTCTCACTTAGAGCTGCATTTCACCAAGTGGGGTGCAATATAGCTTAAATAGCCATTTAACGTAAAAGCTAATAGCTTCAAAATAACTTAAATAGATACTTGGTTAATTAAATTAATTAAAATAGATATTTAGCAACTATTCAGCTATTAATAACACAAAATAGCTATGTTTATATATCTAGATATATGCATTCAAATGGTGTCACTGGTGGTTTAAGGACAACGAAAAAGAAACGTTTATCAGGAGACATAACCCAATACATAATACATCTGCAAGAGCAATTAGCACATCATTACCAGCTGAAAAGTTCATTTAGTTTTGGCAACCTGTAGTTATTTAACAATCTGGCACTCCAGCAAGGCTGCCTCATCTCTGTAAACAGGCTTTTGTAGTTGAGATAAAGTCACATAGCATCCGATAACACTAAATTTTATTAACTGCAACGTTACATAAGGCTCATGCAAAAGAGCAGCTTTTGGCACACAACAGTTATTTGCCAAAAGACAATACTATTTTTTTAAATAAATTTTTAAAGCTCTATCATCACATCATGTTCATGCCTTTAATTAATCTATGAAGAATATATTTTTATCTCATGTTATAAAAGCAAAGATGTCTAGGGGAAAAAAAAACACAGAACAAAATTAAAGCTGGGTGAAAGACAAAGTTTTTGTGACTCAACATCACCAAGAACTAAGAAATTTTTTAGGATTTTTATTGACACTAATCTTCTGCCCCTACCAGCACACCTGAGTCCCACCCTTTTCTTGAATTTTAACTCTTCCTCCAAGTATTAGGACACCTGCTAATAGGTAACATGGCCCAAGTGTTTCCATTAAGGCGATTTAGGGTATACAGGAATTCGTAACCGCCATTAATTATCACATACCATAAACATACAAATATATGTAAGCCTGGAGTTTTCCTTCCAACCTTTCTGCCAAAGCTTAATTATTGTTTTAATTTTGCACAGTACAGGCCAAATTCTTTCCCCTGCATAATATGGTACATAAATACACCCCCTGTGACATATTTATGGCTTCCCTGATGCAACTGATGGAAAATTTGAGTTGTGTTCCTTAAATGGCACAATCGAGAAAGGAAATTGCAAAAAATGTATTAGAGAACACAGGCTATGACCAGTCATAAAAAATGCTAATAAATCTCCTAACAGCATGAAAATTCAGACAAAGGAGGATTAACAGGATAAAAGAAATCACCTATCTATTTTTCCTACAGATGTCTTGAAGCTCTGAAGCCTAGCCCAGCAAACACAAATGAAGCACCTTAGAACATCACATTTTAATTATGGCTCAGGCGATCCAGAGCAGCCACTTCTCTCAAGAATTCCTCAAATCAAAAGGGGAACGCTTTGGTTTTCCAGGGAGAGCATTGCCACGTTTCTCTAACTCTGTGTTTATCTATCCGAGAGCCATGGGCTCTGGCGGACCATCCCCACTCTTAGGGCTGGCTTTGCAGAGGGGCCGTGTCCCCGCAATCCCCTCTGACATCTCCTCCCCCCGGCAGCGGGTTCACACACAGCTGGAAGGGATCGCCCCCGCTCCTTCAAAAGCGGAACGGGTGGCAGATGGTGCGATGCTGTGTTATCAGGCAGGGCTGACAAACAGCCGCTGTCTCCAGCAGTTGTCCACCAGGACAAATAAAGCTTTGTGCTGTCCACACCAGCACCTTGCTTTTAGCGAGGCTGGGCGGGGAAGTAAAAAAATACAAAACCAGCACAAACACCGCCCTGTATTTGAGCTAACCCGCATCCCACAAAAATTCGGTACTTGAAATTAAATATGTTAAAGGGAGAAAGGAAGGCAAGAAAGCTTGAACAGAGAGAAGGACGCAGGGGTAACCTCCACCAGCCCCTCTCCGCCTCTGGGCCGGGCCGGGAGGATTGGTTTACAGATACCTTTGGCTTTTAAGTGTTAAATACAGTTAAGCACAGTTTAGAACTTCAATCAAGCATCATTTAGCAGAATTAAGCTGAAAAAGCAGCAATGAACAAGCAGATATTCTGCAGCATCATTTGTTTTCAGTTAGTGCTCTCCAGCTGTGCTTTCTTGAGAGGAAAAGGTTTGAAAAGCAGAACAGAATGAAAACAAACGAAAACCAATCCCCAAAGCCAGTGGCCTCTTGTTAGGGGTTCGATAAAAAAATCTGTCCTTTGAGCACAAATGCAGAGCTCCATGCAATTTCTTTTTTGCATTTCAGTGTTTGCAATCTCCTACAAAGAATTCACAAGACTCAGACAACTGGTCCTGACTCACAAGCACCAGAGCACATTCAAGAAATTCAACACGGGCTTAAAATTTACTCCTAAAGATTTCAATTTAGTAGGCTTCAGCATAAGCCTAAATTCTTTTTTAATCATATTGGTTATAGGAGTGTTCCTCTTAAAAAAAGTAATTTGTGTACAGTTATAGAAAGGCTGTATGTATATATGGAGTCATACACATATATACCAGACACAAAATACCTACAGAAACCCTCCTCTGAGAGGCTTCACTTGGTCTTCAGTTCTTACCCTCTAGGTGGGTTCATGATCCATCCAAAAGGGGCCTAGACCCACATATTAATATGAAGAACAGGTACAACACAAAGTCTGGCCCAGGCCAAATCTACAAGCAAATTTCACTGTGGAAACTTATCTGAAAACCTTCATTTTCTGCATTACAGCTGCTTAAATGTACATATGTATCACCATAATTTAATTTCCAGCAACAACAACAGTTAAAAGAAAAAATCACAGGTATGACTCATATTTTAAAACATTTTAACACACTATTTCTACAATCTACAAATTAATTAATTAATTGTAGTGTTTTACCTAATACAGAAGTTGCAAAACAGCAGCAAACAAATGGCTTTTTTAAAAAAAGCTGTGTAATAAGCTGGTTTTGCTATATCTTGATAAATTTGCATGCTGACAAAGAGCATGAGCAAGAACGGTGGCAACTTCTCTTCTGAAAGGGGAAGGGCACGAATGATTTCATTCCCTGTTTCCATCGGGAAGATGCAAATAGGGAGGATGGGCTGGAAAGATTTACTTTCTGGTCTCGATTTGTTTATTGTTCTCCTTCCGTCAGACACTTCCACAAAACAACTCTTGAACATGGTGTGAAGGTAAATTGGGACAGTTATTTCAGCCATTATCTAAATGCTCTATAGTAGCAGAGACACCCAACACAAATACACACTCTTTAAAACCAACAAACAAAACGAAGTGCTTGACATCAGAGATGAGACTCAGCTACAACCATTGGCTCCTGAGCTCCTCCCTGCTCAAACTTCCCCAGGAGTACCACGTTGGGAATGAAGATTTGGCTTAGATTAATCTGTAACACATACTTTATAGCTTTTAATCTTAGAAACACATTTATCACCATTAAATTCAGCTTGTGTCCAGGCCATAAAGAGGGAAGTTAAAATATATCAAGGTGAGAGAGGATTAAAGCTTGCATGAGAATTTCACTGAGTAGATGCACTGGAGTTCAAAGACCATGTTGTTCAGGGGTTATAGAAAGATTTATAGACAAAATAATAATGGAAAAAGTTGAAGGAAAGTTCAGGATTCAAGGACAAACCACTGCACAAAACAACTATTGCAAGAGGCACCTGCATACTGCGAGCAATGTGGTGACTGGAATACATTAAAAGAATTCCTTGCAATTTATCTCTTCATGAGATGTGCTTCATAAATGGGCATATAATATAACATGCACAGGTACACACCTGTAAGAGTCTTTCTGGCTGTGAACAAGTCCTTGTGAAGCAAAACAAGGCCCTTACAAGGCCTGTTGCTCTAAATTAACTCTTAAAGGCCTTGTAAGGGCTTTGTTTTGCTTCATTTCCTCCCTTTTCTTTGAACTTACGAATTCTTTTCGTCAAGAATAATAATCAATTTTGCCCAGGAAAGGGGGGGTAGGAAATCAAAGGTATTTTTGGTGAACCTCTTGCTATCCTTCAGTTCATTGACACATTATTTCTACCTTAATAATATGACAGCAGATGAGATTTCTTGGTGGGAAATCTAATCATACTGATTAAAAAACATTCTCAAATTCAAAACTGTAAGTTTACACAGCTGTTCTTAAACACATTTTGGGTTAGCTAATCAAGGACGAGAGAGGGAGAGAGAAAGCAGGAGAGAATGAATGAGAAGCAATACAACCCCCCAAAATTTGACACTATGTACTTAACCGGGTGGGTATCTGGTTGCCTGACTGTCCCATCTGCTTTTCTCCCACCGGGCTCTTTTATCTGCCTGTTGCATTTTGTATGACATATTCATTGTGTGGAACAGTGGACTACACACCCTGTCATCTTTTCTTGTGCTGTGCCCAGCATGATGGAGCCTCACCAGAATTTCTACATACTGCCATACTGAAATAACACATGCTCATGCAAGATTTCCATTGCTTACAACTCTCATTCTCAGCTGGAACCTCTCACAATAGTTTTCTGTATGGCTGTTTAGTATTATACTGAAGTTATTTCTCCTAGTTAGCAATTAAATTGATTCAAAGCATCTTCTGCATCACATTGCACCCCACTGCAGCTTCCTTCAAAGCTTCACCATATTGACAGGGCAACAGAACTGATCACTCTCCTACTTACATTAATACAGATTGCACTGAGCTGTTTAAGACAATATTTGACTACATTGCTCATATCATTGTTCTACATTTTCTCAACTGCCTCAATTTAAGTTACCCAGAGGCTCCAACATATGCAGATTTTCTCAAACCAAGCAAAAAAATGACAGCAGTATGTCATTTAAATTTGAATGCAATTGTATATAAGCTAATGAACTCTAGGGGAGATTCACAAACAATAGACCTGACTCATCACTTTGTTACTCTAGTTTTGATGTTAACAGAATTACACTGGAATAAATCTGGAGCCATGAAGTTGCAATTAGGCTCAATGTAATGAATTTGATCCCATTAGTTTAGTATCATTTATATTTTTTACTTCTTGAAAGTGATTTTTTTCTTAAATACCATAATCTTCATCAGCAGAAAATGGGCACTGGAGATGATCTGAATTATTTTCATACTGAATTTAGGATTCATCGTCATTCCTGACATGCAAACACAACTGCTGCTCTCTGAATGCATTTCTAAAGCATTCATTTTGAACACAAATGCGCTCTCACATCAAAGGTAGAGCACACAGAGTTGCCTCCACTCACCATCGCTCAGCTCTCCTCAATCACAAGATCCTGTTACAATCTTTCAACCCGGACAAAGCTCTATCTGAAATTTCACACCAATGTGCCACCACCTACAATCGGCACTCCTGGCATGTCATCTTACAAAGGGCCTGGTCGTTTTGTGAGAAATAACAGTGTGGAAAGATGATTTCCATATTATGCATTCCACAGCCACTGTGGTGACACAGCCCAAGCCTCTGGAGCATAAGCCCACTGGCAGGAAGGGAGAGGTGAGGGGGGAGGTGGGCCAGGGAGTAGTTTGCCCACTGAAGTGACTTTACCTGTTCCTGGGCATGCAACATGATGAAAAACATCCTAGGGAGGATGCAACATGATGAAAAACATTAAGACTCACAAAAACACCCCCTGGAATTTCACACAGGATTACCAGGATCTGGTAGTGAACTCAAGTTTTGCTCACACTGATTTGCTTCACCTCCAATGCAGCATCACTGAGCAAAACGTTCCTGTATTTGGTCCTACAGGACACATGGACAGCTGGAGCCCTTTCTGGCCTCTGTCTTCTCTGGCCAGAACAGCTGACAGGGGAGGTGGCAGTTGTGATGGAACCTGCTGCCATCCTCCATCCATCCATCACCCTATTCCTCACAACACTGCTTAATATATTTTGAGAACTAGGCTTGCAGCAGCAGCATAGCACTCCTGGCTTCTTCCCTGCCCTCCTCCAGCCCACCAGATCCAGCTAACATATTTCCTTTGGACTACTCAAACTCCACACAATGACCCTTCCCCCAGTGGTGTTCACTTGCTGTTCCAATGAATTCAGACACAAAGAGGAGGGCAGCAAGGAGTGACCAGGGAGGCTTGGACCCCAGCCCTGTCCCCTCATACATCTCCCAGCTCCAGGCTTGGTCCTTCTGTCCTCACTCAGTTTTACAACCACCATCTGCACAGGATGCCCCTGATGTCAAACAAGATGAGGAGAGAGCCAGGAGCAGCTGAACCACTGAGCTGTGGGGCTGTGCTCTGCAAGGAACTATAAAACACCACCGAGGGTCTGGGTTTATTGCTTCTCACTGATTCATTATCAAACACGCTTTGTCCATAAACAGCCTGTTCCAACTCGCTCTGCCCCAGCTGCCAGCTGGCTAATGCAGTTGCACAGGTGTAAATGAAAGCATTATTTAGTCTGCAGAAAAGCTATTAAGAACAAAGATTTATCTAGATTTTCAGATCCCAAAGTCAATTTGCGAGGTTGGCAATTAAAAAAAAAAAATGCACCTGGGCAATTCACTCACCTCTTCAATGTACTTGCATGCCTTATTTGTGTAGGAAAGGGAGTCCCATCCACCCACTAATACAGCAGACAGCAAATAAAAACAATGAAAGAAATGGAATATGTACCAAAATCCTTATCACAGTTTCTACGTGTTTGCAGTTTCAGATTGCTGAAGAGATTCAGGTAGGAGCTTGAGGCACTCAGCTCACTATTACATGTGTGTGTGTATGATTAATACCACAGAAAATAAAAACATCTCTAGAATTCTACAACTTGGGCAGATGTACAATAATTTCTTAATACAAAATATAAACTAATCTCAACATGGTTTTAGCTCTAATAGGATCTATTTTCTTTTCTGGGCATTGGTAAATATGCAGGTTACAGTTTGCAACAATAAGTGAGTGTATGAAAGCCCATACTGAGGTGCCACAGTAAATGACTTGATTCATCACAGTACCAAGCAGGCAGCAGAGCTTACTGAAGACAATAAGCCCATTTCCGCTCTCCAAAAAGGGATGGATTTTTTGGTTAACTTTTTCTTTGATATTTTATTTACAGTTTGGCTTCTTTCAAACTTAAACTGTAAGTAACTCATGGGAAAAATTGTGAGGGCTTTTGTTTTGTGGGTTTTTTTTTGTTTGGTTGGTTTGGTTTTTTATTTGTTGGTTGGTTGGTTGGTTTGGGTTTGTTGTTTTTTTTTTAGTTTGTGGAGTATCATTTGATGCTAAATATCCATTATGTTTTAATAGATTCTGGACAGACTCCTTTAGTATCAGTCTCATATTTTGGACACTAATTTTTAGTGTTTCTTAATGTGATTACAAAAACAAAAAGGTGAGAGACAAATCAACCTCATTTTATGCTTGTGTGGCACATATAAACATATAATTTTTATATATATAAAAATATATATACACACACAAAAAAAGTCCACTCTGACTCTTTTCAATCAAATCTTCTGAACTATTAAACCATTTAAGCATGTCTTATTTTCTCTCTTATCATNTGCAACAATAAGTGAGTGTATGAAAGCCCATACTGAGGTGCCACAACAAATGACTTATCACAGTACCAAGCAGGTAGCAGAGCTTACTGAAGACAATAAGCCCATTTCCGCTCTCCAAAAAGGGATGGATTTTTTGGTTAACTTTTTCTTTGATATTTTATTTACAGTTTGGCTTCTTTCAAACTTAAACTGTAAGTAACTCATGGGAAAAATTGTGAGGGCTTTTGTTTTGTGGGGTTTTTTTTTGTTTGGTTGGTTTGGTTTTTTATTTGTTGGTTGGTTGGTTGGTTTGGGTTTGTTGTTTTTTTTTTAGTTTGTGGAGTATCATTTGATGCTAAATATCCATTATGTTTTAATAGATTCTGGACAGACTCCTTTAGTATCAGTCTCATATTTTGGACACTAATTTTTAGTGTTTCTTAATGTGATTACAAAAACAAAAAGGTGAGAGACAAATCAACCTCATTTTATGCTTGTGTGGCACATATAAACATATAATTTTTATATATATAAAAATATATATACACACACAAAAAAAGTCCACTCTGACTCTTTTCAATCAAATCTTCTGAACTATTAAACCATTTACGCATGTCTTATTTTCTCTCTTATCAGTCATCTCCTTCCCATTCTTCTGTGCTCCTACTCTCAAACTGGGGTTTGAAAAAGAAAAGCCCTTCTACCTCTGGGTCTGGAAACATCAGGCATGGCATATTTTGCCTGTTTTAATCTAAAAATCTGAGTGACATGGGTGCAACAGATTGGTGCAAAAGCTAAATTATAAAAACAAATTCTTTAACTTGGTACTAAACCCAAAGTCCAACCCCCCAAAATATTAAAAGCACATTCAGAATTACACAGAGCACAAAAGAATGCTTCCCACCAAATTCCTTCCACTCCCTGGCGACTCAGCCTTTTTGACTCCATCAGCATTGTCAGCAAAGCCAAAGGGATTTTTGCCAGGGTAAATACTGCTAAATAGGGTCCCCCATCCATAGATATTTCTCTTTTTCCCTGTTGCCAAGTAATTTCTGATGTCAATCTGCCTCTAAAATGAACTGGATTTTATTTTTTCACGTACTCACAGATCTGAGATAAACAGTGACCCCTCGGGCCTAAGAACATGCCCATGCCCCTTTGATGCCTTGGATATTTCTTACTAATTAAGTTAATCACATAGACAATGACTGAGCAAAATGCTTTCCAAAATCATCCTTCATAGGGGTGGGAACTGCCACCCAGAGCAGACTTCCTGGGAAGCATTCCATTTAAACCATCCTCTAAACCCACCACATTAGTTAGCTGTTTACGTTGGATATCCTTTTACTTTCCTGTCCAGGAGGAGAGATCAAGACCTTGTGCTTGTTCTAAATCTTATCAACTATACACAGAATCAAACCCACAGCCCCAAAAAGCAGTCTGTAGTCAAGGACTAGGAGGAAGAAAGAGGAGTATTTGATGTATCCCATTTTCTAATGTGCTGATATTTGTTTTGCATCTCCTTGTCCTGTCAAAAATCAGAAGAATTTCCTCAGTAAGAAGGACTAACATATGAAGGAGATGCTTTCCTCCTGCTGTGAGACAGAAGCAAACACTATCGAATCAAGACACAAAGACCTGGGCACCCAAGCAAAGACTTAACAGACCGACTTTATCCTTCCAAACATCTTCCAGCTGAAGAGATGGTGAGGACAGAAGGGCAGTGACCATCCAGGGTACTTCCTCAGGAACTCAAAAGTGCAGCTCTTGAGTGTCCTGCTCACTCAGTACATCCACGCTGCCAGTGATGGAGGGGAGACCTGGAGCTCTCCATTACCTGTTCCTCCTGGTTTCCCCTGCAGACATTCCCAGGGAGGCAGGGAGATTAGGAGATTAAGGAAAGCATTACTAATTGACAACGATAAAAGCACCTTGGGAGTGGCCAGCACTACACCAAGATCAGTGAAAAAATGTCAACGAACAAAGAAAAAAAGAAAAATAAAGGCTTTCCTTTCTTGGTGTTACAGTTCAGTGTATTGCTTTCAGTACAAACATCATCTCTGCTGTGAAGACATATCTGAACATCTTTGTCATGCATTTCCATATTCTGAATGAAATCTTTTTATAATATATGCTTTAATTTTACATTCTGATGCAAAATCAGAATCCTGGGCTTTGTGTATTTGGAATCCTGGTGCTACTGGTTGAAATATGCATTTCCAGATTAGTGAAAAAGGGCAANGCTACTGGTTGAAATATGCATTTCACTTTCTATAAGGTAACTTTCCAAATTAGTAAAAAAGGGCAGCGTTTACATCTCTTCTGCTTTGTTGCTATACCTTCCAAAGACAAAAGCAGGACTATATATTATTCATCACTGCCTTTCCCTTGGTAGGTAACAGCAATTAATACTGACCTTCCAGGACACTCTTCCCTTCAAAACAATAAAGCCAGATGACAATTCTTCAGAACTCCCAGACTTCTGACCCATTCAGCTTTGAACAAGAACTTCTATGCATGAGCACAAGAAAACTTCACAGACAATAACTTGTATCACTCCTTGAGGATCTCACAGAAGAGCAACACTGACCCTACAGTGACTGGAGACCACAGCCCTTCTGTTTAGATTTCCTTGGAATCCTGGTGGTTGGCACACGGTGTTTGCAACCTTCCAACACAATATGAACACACTCCCAATAAAAAAAGTTTCATCTACTTGTTTCTTAGAAGCATCTCATATTTTTCAGAAACCAGTTGTGCATAGTACTTGTAATTTCATCAAATTCATGCTCAGGATGATCCATATGGATTTAGCAATTACCACTGACAGAAAAGGTCACAAAATTTTGCCTGTTCTGAAATCATCTGTTCCTCTTCTGTTGTGCTCAGTAATCACACCAGGACTGAGTCCTTGCTTTCAAGTACACAAAGCTCAATTAATTTTACATGCATTTTTCCTTGTGGGACTTGCTCCATTTTGATGAAAAGTAGGGTCAGCTTGGTCCATTCAAACATGGATGTCTCACAAAATACAATTTCCTTTGAGGTTGTTTAGAATATCTGAATGACATCTCTCTTGCTTTTGGGAAGTACTTTATGCAGACAGCCTGGTTGCAGAATGTTGTTAACAGAAAACCATTTTCAAGGAGTCAAGGAAATGAGTACATGTTCCCAAATAATAGCACATGGAACTAAAAAACCCCTAAAAATCTAAAAAGCTCCAAAGTCTGAGTTGCCTGTTAATCACAAAACAAAAACACCAAACAGACCAAAGTTGTCCCACTCTTTGTTGACTCACATGTCTTTTTTAAATGCCTGCTCAGGAATTTTGTCCCTGCAAATAATGCACCTAAAAAGCTTGTAAATGCATCTCATTTGTAAAAATATTTATTTCCTTTGAATACCCAGGTATTTCCAGATGCTCACTACGACACTACTCTGGCATGGACTTTTACCTCATTCCAGGTATTGCCATGCTCTTGGCAGCAGGGATGCAGTTCTTCCCTGAGCTAAACCATGCCACCTCCCACCAGAATTCCAAGACTTGTGGTTCCTCTTAGGAAAAATGCACCAGAGGTGGAAGGGAGAGGGACAGGAAAGGATTTATCAGTAGTAACAAAACATTTAGAGAAAAAGGACTTCCAAGCAAGTCTACATGCATTTCTGTCTTCCTTAAGTTCCCAATACTTGGTGATCCTCAGGAGCTGATGGCTCCCTACAGACAATGGCATTTCAGTGCTTTTCTTCCAAATACATACTGCTTGTCTTGTTCCTAAAACCCCATTTCAGAGCCAAAGTTCTGCTTTTTTGGCATTCATTTTCCATTGCCTAGCCAGGCTAAAGCTAAACTTCAGAGAAAATGAAGGGAAACATCACCACATAGAGTGGGGAATGCCGAAGTTATTTTTGGTTTGCAGGTAGCCACGACAACACCTGCCATGCTTTGGCTCTCCTATTTTTCCAAAACACACCTCCTGGGCAATATGGTCCAGCAGACATACAAGTATTATGACAACAAGGGTTACAAAGCGCTGCTACTGTACAGCTAAACCCACTGTCATAGAGGTGAAACACATCCATAATGAATTTCCAATCCATCACTAAAACTTTAGTGTCGACATTTGAATTCATATTCATATGTAAAAAATAATCTGGAGCCCATGAAGCAGGGGAGTTGAAAGAACAACACAGAATACAAAAAGGAAGCAAACCAGCAGCTCTCTGAAGCCTCTGAAGTCTCTTCAGGATCCCCCTGTGCAAGTTGTGCTCTGCAGATATAACATGGAGTATGGTCTGAACCCTGCAGAGCCTCAGTAAAGCTCTACCTACTACAGCAGTAAGCCTGGCTTTTGAGAAGCTCTGCTCAGAAGGTAAAGCTAAGAAGTGTTATCTGAAACTCAAATAATAATTATTCCCCCAAGTGTCATAAACAATTCACAATGCTGGAAATTCATGTGTTTGTGGGTTTTTTTAAATGTAATAAATATGATGACTCTCTGCATCTACCATTCGTGAGAACTTAAAATATCACTTCACAGTCCTGAAGTTCATCTGATGAGAGCAAAGTAGCACTGCTCCTGCAATGCCAGAACAGCTTAAATCTTTTGCAAGCCTTTACCCTCGAGTTTCAGGAACAAGAATTTACATTTCTAGTTGCACCTATGTGACTCCATTCTCTTCATCAAGAAAAAGCCTATTTATTACTCCTCAAGCAGCACAGGGAGCCCCAGACAGACAGCAGTGCCTGTGTCAGACAGCTGTGGCTCCATTCCCAAAAGCACCAGCCAGCCTGGGCAGGTGAGGAGCCCATGCTACATTTTTCCCAGGGATTTGGTCTGCGATGTAAATGAGGCTGCTCTCTAAGCCTGCCATCAGAAAACACTCTCAGGAACCCAGATCTGCCATTTCCTCCTTGAAATCTCTCACTCCCAGAAGGAAAGAGAAAAAAACCCCTAAGCTTCCCTACCAGTAAGCATCTGCCAAGAAATTTTAAGTGTTCCCATCCAAACCCTCCTCCCTTTTCTTAAGCTTTCCATTTGTTGCTATATTATAAATCACTCTGGGGAAATACCATGGACTCTGAATGTTTAAGTTATGTTCCTAAGTAGTAAACCATCGGGTTTTACTAGACTCTTTAAAATAAAATAGTGTGGTCTATCTGCATAAACAAATTATATATTGCTTTTTCTATATTAATTATATGTTGCACGGATTAACAGCCATGTTAAAAGGAAGTTAAACTACCCCTTATTACATAAAACTGCTACATCCAAAACATAACAAATATTGGAAAGGTTCAAGAAAACTGTGGGGAATGCATCAAAAGATGACTCCAAAATGTCTTGTCAAATAACCACAAAATATTCTTTTCACTTTGAGTAAGAGCATCTGACCTGTGGTCAGGCAACAGGCAGCACCTTTCAAAGTGCTGCAGCCCCGGTAAAGGACAGCAGGTACATTTTCACCCTGCAAGAGCTTCTCCTACACATACGTCCCATGATTTTGTTAATGAAGGAATGTACACTCATGGGCCAATCTCCTAATCACATCTTTTATTCCAGGAAGGTCATTGTAGGCTAAGAATAAGGCATTAAAATGCCCTCAGAGTATTTATAGAAAGATGTTGTGGAAAGGCAGGAATAACTAAAGTACAACAGAGACTGTGCATTACTAATGGAAGTTTCCGCTGCAGCTGAGCACTTTGACAGGATGTGATCCTGGGAGCAGAGCTCCTAAATCAGCAGACACTCCAACAACGAAGGTAAATGCTTTTTCCCCTGGCATTGATTGATGGATTGGTTTTCTTTACCATAAAGGAAGATTTACATGTCTGAGGCACATTTTTATCTTCTGTAAGTAGCGGCAGAAATTAGGAAAACAACATGGGACAGAATAGGCCACATTCACTCAGGGCCAGTGATCACTTTATTTGCATGTCAGCAAATTTTCAGGTATCTAACTTGGGGGTTTACATGTACAGTGAAATAGCACTGAAGTTATAACTCACATTGATAAGGAGAAAAAAAATACAGTGTCATCAACTTGAAATTATACATCTAACTAATGAAAATCAACATCAGAGAAAGAAACCATCATCTTGCATCGCTCTTAGATTGTCAACATTTGGTGTAAATACACACTGGAGTTGACTAGCCAGAAACTACAAAACACTAAAAAAATCATTATTTCAACACTGTAACCACTGCAGTATTTTTTGGGAATCTGGAGACTTTGTGAATACCAAACCCCAGCACATGTGAAAGCATGGCAGTCACAGAGGACTCACTCCCAGCTCTGACACGTTTCCTACCCAAGGCTGGCCAGACCACTCGGGTTCCTGCCATCAAGTTCCCTCTGCTACACATGCAGGGAGAGGAGCTGCTTCATCACTGCACTGCAGCATCGAGCCACTTCTGCACTGACAGATCTGTGTTGCACTTAGACCTGGCAAAATCCTGGGGGCCTTCTGCTTGGGAATTTAGGGGAGTGTTACATCCTTTCCCTGTGTCTTAAAAGCCTTTTGTAAGAGAACATTTAGATGCAGGCTCCTGTCTACGCCATCTCTTTCAACTGCTGAAGCAGTGGAAGATCCAGCTCAAGAGGCTGAGCTGGGTGCAATGTTTATTTGGAATGTGCTGGACATGAGACATGGTGAAACCTGGCAGGCAATCCTGACAGATACTGAGTGTGCACAATGTGGGCCCAAATAGCTGAGAAATCCCCCTGAGTGAATAAAGGCCATAAAGTACCTGCTACCACAATAAACTCAACTGAAATAGCCCACAGCCTTGTCCAGAAGCAAACATCCTCACGGAACCACATTAAGGACCTTGGCGGATCTGTCGCCCGACACACGCCCAAGGAGCCACTCCAGTCAAGCACTGGCTCCTGCTTGGCACAGGGAAGCCCTCAGCCCTGTGCTGAGGTGACTCTGCCCTGCCTATGTTAAGAAGGAGCTGGGGTTGTCTCCTGCCAGAATCTGTTATACACTGCATTGCTGTGCCACAGCGTGAATTTTCTGGAAAACAAACCAAACAAAAGCAAAACACCAACCAACCAACCAACAAACAAAACCACTACACCAACACAATAAAAACACCAAACCCTTAAAATGGAAAGTACAAGATTTCATTAAAATGTGGCTTCACGAAATAAAAATTGTGTTAAAAACAAAATATGAGGTGTAAAGACTAGTACACTTCTTGTGCTGTGATCTGACTATCTCTTCTTGGTTATAATTTATCATTAGGAGGAGGCACACAGAGTGGACCTCTGTCCTGTCAGCAACATCTGACAACACATCACTATGATCTGCCTTCCTCACCAGGAAAAACAACATTTCCTTCCCAGAGCACATAAGTTAAAGACCAATTTCCAAAGACTTTTAGGTTCTCCTGCTGCTATCACTGAGAAAGGAAAGTAAAACGCAAGTCATTAAAAGGAGGTGACCTTTCTGCCAGGCTGGCTCCCATTACAGCAGTTTTCACACAGTAGAGAAAATCTCTGAAGGTATTAAAAGAACGAGCACCTGCAGTGCCTCCTCCATGAAATGAAGTTTGCTCAGTTAAAAACAATACCAAGGAAAGGAGTTCCGAAAAAAGCGAGCTGTGCCACTTGGGAAGAAGAGGGAGGGAGGCACTTAGTACATTAAATCACACGCTTGTTTCCTTCTTGTTACCAATAAAAGTGAGTGATAGAGACCTAAATACTTCTGTATTTTTCAAGAATCCAGAAGAGATGCTATACTATCTGAGCTGCATAAACGAACTGAAACATCTGATTGCCTCTTGAGGAGCTACAGCATTTATTGTGCTTCACCTGGGCCATTCCCTTGGGTCACACACAACACACGTTACTGGGACAGAAGGGATATGCCTGCAGTGAACAAACTGGGAAACCATCTCGTCCTGCACAGAGGGAAGGAGCAAGGGCTTCAGGAATGTCCTGGGGTGTGAGCCCCAGTAACACTGCTGCCCTCCTCCTCCAGCAACACCTGTCCTGCCTGCCTGTCCTACTGCAGGGCAGTGGAGGAGAGCTGGGAACAGCAAGCATAAACCACCACGCCTTGACTCACTGCAAGATTCTCTAATCTAAAATGAAGTTTCACCTTCACTTACACTCAGTCACTGCTCATAAAGGGTAAAATATTGAGGCAGTATTCCACAACCCAATGGCAACCACAGCCTAAATTACTTGCCAACAGCTCCACTGCTCTGTCAGCATCCCTGCTTTTGAGGCACAATCACCAAACCAAACTTAAATAACAAACAAACAAGCAAAAGAAATGCCTTTGGAGCCTTCTTCTGAAGTAGATTAAAAGAAAAGGGCTCACCTAAGTGCCAGCATTCCTGCAATGAAGTCCAGAAACGAGGTTACCCACTTAGCAGCACCAAGAGCTGGTACTGTGGACAAAACTCCTAGTGTTAACTTAGCAGCAAAAACGCCTGTCAAATCCATTTTTCATAAGAGGAATACTGTAGTCTTAGTTTGGTTTATCATGACAAGCTGGAAAGAATCACAGTGGCTGTTCATGAAGGCAGGAATGACATCGAAGTGCTCTGGGTTTGGATGTGCCCGGCCTAATTCCATTATTAAACCATTCAGTCTTCAGAAGCAAAGCTAGACATCACTCATTGCACTTAGTCAGACTTAAGTGTTTGAAAAAAATATCTGTTCCATAAGCAGCTTTCAGCATATTTGAATAAAAGTGACTGTGAAATATACTGAGAGCATAACAGATGGCTTGTTCTGAAACCAGGCAGCAAAACATGTCAAGGGGATGGACACACAAAGTGTCTCTCAGCAGTGAATTATGGAGCGTGAGTCCAAGGCAAAGCTCAGCCATATTCCCAGCTTCTTCCACTTCATAAAAGTGGAAAGAAAAAAACCAGCCTTCAGTTTCTCAAATTTGGTGTAAAATGAAATCCCTAATCCAGTTTCCTACATTAAATTGTAGTATATGATACATGAATGCATTACATTACCACAGTTCTAGTATGCACTTGTATGCAATAATTCAACAATTTAATCCTGATTTAAGATTGACTAAATTTAGCTCGCGAGGAGAGATTAAAAGAACTCACACCACAGAACTTGTTAAAATGAAAGCAGTAATGAGGAGATGGTGGGACAGACAAAAATCAAATGTAGCAGTTCTCAGCACAAAGAACAACTGCTCCGGAAATCACACAACTTCAGAAACAAAGGTGGTCCAAGATTAATACCAGATATGAGCTGTGGAATAACCTCCTGAGCCAGACTACAGGACTTCCATAATTTGGTACTTGTAGAATAGGAATAAGGGATAGGGGGGAAAGAGGGGGGGCAGGGAAGATGCTAAAACTGTTCGGCGCAGAACAACTAAGTCTTCAGGCAGATGAACAAAAGCCTGGAAAAAAACAAAACAAAAGGTTGTTGAGTTTACTATTTTGCTGGTGTAAATAATGCAATATAACTATTTCATTAACTGATTGAGCCTTATCTTAGAGCAGTCTAAGTTTCTTTCCCTTGTAAGAGGTATTAGAGTAGCAAACAGTCCTAACATCTAGAAATAGATTGGGTAAATCGGAAAAGGGATAAGGAATAATTTTTCTTTTCTATGCTCTTATTACTCAAACAGGCACTGGAAAATGAAACACCAAATATACAGCTAAAGAGAAACATTGTCTGTCCTACAGGAAAGGTACTCTGCATTTCTGCAGTAAACTTCGGTTTGGCTTCTGTTCAAATGCCATTTAAACTAAACTGTTGTTGAAAAGATGGCTGATTAACCTAAAAAACCCCACACCTTTTTCATTAATTTTTTGTTTTTATTTTTTAAATTGATTCCTGCTGTAAGATGTCCCCACTATTACCATGGTCCAATGCAAAATATGCCTTTCAAACGGGTTCCAGGTGGTGCTTCTGTTGGTTCACAGCCCCAGGCACACTCCAGGCAGAGCTGGGCAGGTGACACAAGGCTGACTGGAGAGGTGGCTCCTCTTCCAGGCCAGATCCACCTCCTGCTCCTGGAAGTCAGATCCATGATCCTTCTGCTGGCTCTTAAGCTTATGGATGAGCAACTACATCCCAACTTAAAGCTCGTCACTACCCTGTTCCAGACAGAGGGATAGTTCAAAGAAAGTTTGGGTCTCAAAGTATAAACTGCTTTTCTTGGTAACTTTTAAATCCCTTCAGAAATTGCCTGGTCTGTTAAACAAAGCTGTGGCCTTTGGTCTAAATTTTGTACATATTATCTGTCTTCACATCAGAGCTCAAACTACCATTTCTGTCCTCCTGAAAGTCTTTTAGGCATCAAAAAACCCAAAGAGGCAAAAGGCCCTGTCCTCTATGCACTCACAGTGGCACTTGTGCACACTCAGAGTCATCTCACTGGCTGAGGTAACTGGTAATTACAACGCTTCAGAAATGGCTTGATTTCAAGTTGATAATATGGTTAAAACTATTAGCTTCTTCCATTACCAGATGGGCTGTATAATGGGAAAAATAAATTACAAAGCACTTCTCAGGGTTGCTTTAAATGACTGATTTGTAGCTGCAGGCATCTAGTAAGTTGTGAATGATTACTGATGTAAAAGAGCAACTCTACTGGGAATGACAGTAATTAGTCCTTACAAAATTCAGTGAAACATAGTCAGGGAGAAGAACAAGACACGTAAGTAATTTATGCACCACAATTAAACAATTGTTAGAACTTGCAAAAATTTAAACCAGATAAATGCTGCATAAAACATGCACCTGTGGATTAAAATCTTATCTTACAATACCATTTTTCTTTTATAAGAAAATATCAATTAAGTTAAGCACAGCAAATAACACACAATTTCGTCAGCCTAAATTACTGCTTTTACCACCACCTATTGTCTTTCTAAAATGTTTCTCCTGTACTGTGAAATAATGTAAGTGGCCTCCCTTTCTCATTTTATCCATGGCAATGCTTAACAAGTGAGCCAGATATCCAAGAAATAAACCAGCTATGAACTGTTGAATTTGCTGATGCTTGGCATTTAGAAGCTTTTAGCAGCACAGTGATGAATACAACAGAGAAACTGAATTATATACTGCGTTATTTTGATAACTATACCTGAAATATATACATGCATGTATGTATACATATATAAAAACATACAAATGCCTCAATGATTCTATGATTATGAGGGAGAAACAGATAATAAATATTTTTGAAGCCTAACATGAAAAAACCCTGGAAAAACACCACTATTTCCAACCTGAAAAGCAATGAACTAAGGAATCCAAGAGAGCAGCCCCAATTCAGCTGGTTATTGCACCTGCTTTCTGCACACACAGACCCCTGGCACCACACAGGTATGGGCATTTTGGGCACCCTCAGTGCCAACTCAGCCCATCCAGTGCTCTTAATGAAAACCTGTGTGTGCTCCTGACATTCCGTGGCCTTTCAGCATGGAGCAACATCTGTAAACTCTTCCCACCTTGGGAGTGAACAGTGGAAATGAGTGGTTTGATCCTGGAGACAATGGAAACATGGTGGTAATCTTGGAAGTAATGGCAATGGAAGTGAAGGCAGCAGTGATGCAGATGAAACAATTCATTGAAAACCATTCAGACTGATTGGATGCCAACAACAGGGTCTGATTCCATGGCATAAAGTCCTTAGCTTTGCACCTAAGCTTTTGCTGTGCTGCTGCACACCAGCAGGGAATCCAGCCCACCACAGTAATAACAAATTGATGTGATATAGTATATAATGAAAAAAAACTAAGACCCAACATCGAGCTGTTAATATGTTATGTCAATAAATCTTACCTATTCTCAACCATTTTAGGACTGTATATAAATGTCACTAGACACTACAAAAGCCTTTTAATGTTCCTGATCCTCCACTCTAGCTACAGCTCATCATGAATCAAAAATCATTTTGTTAGGGTTCAGTTATTCTTTACGGGGGTCAGCACATCGAGTTAACTGGATGAAAAATTGCACCTTGAGAAAAAAGCACAAAATGTCACGACCTGGTTCTACCTCCTGCTACCCAGACAGGCTTAGGCTTACTCAGCTATCATCACACACTTCATAGCCTGCCAACCAAAGTATTTCCTTTTAAAATAAACATTTGAATTACAGATTATAAAGAGCAGTCTGTTTTAGCAGGTGCTCTGTCAATCCCTGCCATTCTCAAGTTTTGCTTTACCTACTCAACATTGAGAGAACCTGTTGCTAAAATGAACAGACCACGCCAGAAATCTCTCTGCAGCTGTGCTGGGTAAACCAGAGAAAAAGAGATTTAAGCTTTAAGTAAGACTTTCAAAAGGATATTCCATCTGGGTAAACAAATACAGAAAGGCAGGTTTCTACTCCCTAGCCATCCGAGGAATGGTGCATCTGTGTTTCAATAGTCTTCTGACCTTCAGAAGTGGTATCAAACATACAAAAAGGACTGCAGTGGGCACTCTGCTGGCACTTCTGTGCCGTGCTCACTGGCAAGGTCAGGCCTGAGCAGGAGAACAGGTGGGATAAGCTGCAGATCCTGCCTGACATGTCTCCAGCCCTGTAGTCTGTAGCTCCTAGGCCCTTCCCTGCCCTCTGTGCTGGGTGCTCCCCTCGCCCACACAGCAATGCCCAGGGGGTTTCATGTATGTAATAAAGCCCTATAGATAAAGTTATCTTAATACTGGTAGACCAACTATGTCCTGGGCACAAGAGGGACATTTAGTAAGTCTAAAGAGACAGATCTCTGCTGAAGAATTTGAACTGTGGAGCTGCTTTATCCATATAATGTTATTGTCTCCTAAATTCACCAGCATTCTTAGTCTGGCGGTTAATTCATCCCTTTCAAACAGGATGGCAGCTAAGTAATAACAGGGGGAGGAAAAACCCTTAAAGGCCAAGAGAATTAACTGTATCTTACTAAAGCCAGTGAGGTCATACATTATTCATGCATAGAAGACAGGAGTACACTCAGCTAAGAGGGCTATAGGGAGCTCAGAATCTTAAGCTCCCATGATTTGTAGCCATTAAAAAGCAGAGCTACATTATTTTATGTGAAAGCAAAAGATAGCTAACTGCTGCATCTCTCCCATGTAGGCAAAGGGATTGCTTCCAGTTCTCACGGACACTGCAGGAACTTCTGTTGCAGAGCTAACAGGAGAACTTGGCTGTTCTCCCCCACACACAGCGAGGGAACATGAAGGAATATTTAAGCCAGCTGATATTCCTAAATGCAAGAAAGAATTCTTGTGTTACTAGAAGATGTCAGTGGCTATTATACAGTGGCTTTCATGGGCTCTAATGAGACCATCAGCATTTAATGCTGGCCAATACAAAATCCTTTAAATTAATAAAACCACAGAAAATAGCTGCTTTGTACTAAAAACATCCCTTTACACTTAAACCACTTACATCCACTATGAAGTGCCAGTCCAACCTAATATTGCAATTTTGCCACCTTCTTTCTAAAAATACACCCTTATAGTACAGAAGCTATTATTTCTCTACAGTATAATCATGGAAACTGCATGACTGCATTACTTTTAGTCCATATGTGTTAAATAAGTGAGCTCATTTTGTAGAAAATTTCACACCCATGTCTGAAATCTGTCTGTTACAATACAGTATTTACTTCTTACTTGGGCTGTAAACTATTAAAACCACAACACCAAATCTTGCAGACAAAACTCACATTCACTGAAATCCCAATTGAAAACTGCAGAATTTTGATCAATGGTGTTCATGCCACAGACAGTGGTGGTGAATGAAGGTTGGAGAACCTCAAAGAATTATTTCACATTTGTTGACAAGCTCTCTTCAAGGGGGTGCTTTCCTTTAAACCAGGTTTTACAAGTGGGCTACCCTTAATTTCTACATTTTCTCCTATTCTTTTACATATGCTGATATGAGCTGTTACATGCTGTGCACTAGTTACAACTAGTTACATCGTGGAACATGAACAATGACTCCACTAAAATACCTTTGTGTTAACCAACCACATCTCACCACAGAGCCTCAGGAGCAGATGAACTATTGATCCCTTTTCTCCTTCTTCTGCTCTACAAATCTAATGAACTATTGATTCTTTCCTCCTTCCCCCATTTTCTGCTTTGGCTATGCATGCCCCTCCTCCACTGTCTAAATCTCCTTTTCTGTGCAGCCTTAGGCTCATCCTTCTCCCTTCCAGCCATGCCTGTCTGTATGTGGGTATCCTACAGCAAAGCTCTCAAGCCAGAAATGCAGGATTGCATGTTAAGCTGTGCCCAGCAGTGAAGAACATATTGCAAAGGAGCTGGTTCTCCACTCCACTGTGCCTTTCCTACCCCACACTGGAGCTGCCACAGTGCACACCTGCCACCTCCTGCCCTCCACAGGGCCTGATGCCACAGCCATGCGAACCACAGCACGCTGGGGGTGGTGCTGCCAGCCCCTCCATCCTCCCCATCCCTTCTACACAGTTCAAAGAGGACACAGTTTTCTGGGGGCATTGGCATATGAGAAGGCCAAACTGTTGTGGAAAATGTCATCCTAGTTATTGATTACTTTGTAAGTCAATGACAGTATTTACTGTGCTCTGCAAATAAACTTCAAGTGATTTTTAAAAAATCCTTCAAAAGCAAAAACTGTGAGCACAAGCCCTTCCCGTGAGGAAAATATTTAATGCTCACTGAGCCTGTCCAAACCTCTTTGCTTGTTCATCTTTCTATCTGTAACAGCTCCCTTCTCCTTCTGCCATGAAGGCTGCCCAGGTGCTACAAATGGCCCACAGCTCCAGCCCCACACACTGTCCTGCACAGTAGGCACAACACATCCAGCCACCAGCCCTGGCACAGCTGTAACCTCCAGAACCTCACGGCAGAGGTATTTGTAGTTTCATTGTTTACAAGAGATTTTGCTGTACTTTCTCCCACTGAATCCTTTTCTTTGCTGTTGACAGCTCCTCTGCAGGCAGGGCAAACGAGGAGAGAGACCCCCCAGCTCCGGAGATGGGAACAGAGAGGAGCAACGTGCTTGGCTGTTCCAGACAGATCTCCCATAATCAAACTTTAACTAAGACTATAAAAATAAGGAGTTTTCAAATAAAATGTTTCTATTATTCCGTAAATGTATGGGGAAAACCACCTCATTTCATCAGAACAAACTAGAACAACATAACGTTAAATAATGAAATTTGAGTCCCATAGATAAAACAATTCAAGCTAAAAGATCTGGCAGTTGAGGTCCTGTCTTTCTGTCTTGCCTTTTGCTAATCAACTGGGCTGTTTTCTGGGTTGGAACAAATTCCCCCAGCACATCCACAGAGAAGCTTCCATTGCCTCAGAGACACAGACCTTGGCTGTGCATCAGCTTCCTGCTCCTCCCGGCAGCCATCAAGTCTCGCTGAGCTCGAGGTCACTCTGGGCTTGCGTCTCCAGCCACCTTCCACCCCCTTGGCTGAGCACATGGAGCTGCTTTCTAGGAAGGAGATGCCACTCCTTTCCTCCCCTAGGTCCCGTGTGATGGCACAGTGCAACCCCAGGATCAAACAGAACAGTCCTCACCCAGGCTGCCCACTCCTTGAAAGCCCAACATCTACTAACGTTCAATAAATAGCAAATGAATGCAATAAGCAGGATTATCACCTATTGTACCCTCTTAACTTTTGGTAGAATTTGCTCAGCCTTCACAGTAAAACCAATATTTGTCTGTCCTGACTTTGTTAAAAGCATTTACATGTAGAAATCTTACTGATTGCTTAAAAGCTGAATTAAAGTAGAGTAAGTTTTGATGTGCATGAAAGAAATCTGTAACTTAAGCACTGAACTAGGAAGAGATTGGGCAGTCAGGGACAGTGCCCACTCCCATCTTGAGTATGGAGACACTGAGGGAGGATGGGGAACAGCAGTGTGACCAGCAGAAAGGCTCTCTGGCAATCCAGAGACAGGAGTCCTCATGCTCAGTCATAAGGCATTTCTGCTGAAAAATCTGGGAAGAACCAACAACACAAAAACCCACCCAATTTGCCCACCCAAACAGCTTTGGGCCACCTCTGTAATTAAGAAACAGGATGAGAACAAACACAAACATTGACTTTTAATGGTTTCCTTTGGGCCCTGCTTTTTGATACAGATACTAAACCCTTTTGCTTAACTGGAAGAAAATAATTTGGTTGCATAGTTATGGGATACATTATTATCCATAATATATAAATATGAAGAACAATAAGCAATAAACTTGACATTTAGAATTTGTTTTTCCAAACTGCTTTCCCTCCCCCAATTCTGAGAAAGTTTTAAGAGCTCACATTATCATGAATCATCAACTCAACATGTTATTTCCCACCTGGAATAGCATTTGACTTTTTTAATATATCTGTAAATTTATATGTGAGTGCTGCAGTCCTATTACTGCTAAATAATTTAATCAGCATGTGTCTCCAAACCTGGCTGCAGTAGGAGACCAAATGAAATAACTGAATGCAAAAGCCACAGTTGAATCATAAGCTATGAGAGATGAGAGGCAGAGAGAGTTCCATTTCATCAACCCTATTTCTACAGTTTGCCCAAATCCCAGTTCCCACTCATTAAGGAGACCACAAACAGCTCCAGAGAATTATTTCCTCTACAAGGTTTAATTTCTGTTGTGAAAAAGTTGCTCAAGTTTCCTTACCAGGCAACACATCACTGCATCAGCAGCACCAACCAAAGGGAGGGAAACATGCCACAGGGATGAGCCACTACCCCCAAACAAACTTTCACACCACCTCCTCCTCTCCCAAAATACTCGATGTAACAAAAGCCTCATTGTTGTGGCTCCAACCCAAAGCGTGCAGATGCTCACCAGATGCTGCCAGACTGGGAAGTGAGGTGGAAAACGGAGCTTCAGCTGCTCCCGACACCACGGGGTTTGATCTGCTGCTATTGAAGTCAGCAGAAGGACAGCACCGTGTTTCATGGCAGCACATGCTGGCTGACAAAGGCTGCTCCTCTGCAGGCAAACAGCCAGACTGAACTTAAAAAAAAACACTTTGAAATGTGGCCTCATCTTTCTGTCAAGAGATGCATCCAGCAACTTACCTTGCTCTGTCCAACAAGAGATGCCCTCTCTCAAGTCCAGGTGTTCCCACAGTGGGCAGCACAGGATACACAGATGGCTCCTGAAGGCTCCTGCTCTGTGTAAGGGACACTCCATTTCCTCAAGCAGGAATCTAATTTTGTTTTCTGCTGATATAATCTGAGCATTGCTTACAATTATTCATCTGTATTCCAAAATGTATTTTCTCAATCACTGGGGCTAATGAATTGCATGCCTAAAAATACTATAAGTACATTAATAAATAAATAAGTACGTAAATAAATTACATAAATTCATTTACCTTGACAAATACAGAAAGCTGACCCACTGTCCAATGGGTTATCAAGATTTATCAACTTATTTGGGTTGGCCAAGCATCTGGCCTGGGCCCAGGACTCAGTGTGCTGCTGGTGCTGCACTGCAGGCTCATATAAGCATCTGCCACTGGATTTATCATGCTTGCTTGAGCTTGACAAATGATACTTGAACAACAACAAAAGCTGGAGCTAAAAGAATTTTTTTTAATTGTCTCTTGTATTTTAAACAGAAAAAAGTTGAAGCATGAATAAATGTCTGGTCATCTCAAGAGCTAGTTGTGTGCTATAGGCTGTAGCCATCTTACAGGCAACTCCTGTTCCTCTTGTCTTTTCCTCCTCCCAGCTTCCAAGAAACACTGCGATAAACATAGATAAAAATAGTGATTTCTAATGTATTAAAGGAGTTTTTAATCCTGACTAATTAAAAAACCCCAAACCTCCCTGCCCCTCAAAGTTTTTAAATATATCTTTGTTACACAGACACACACCGAAACAGATAAGACAGAGAAGTAGAGATAGGGGGGGAGAGAAGGAAAACAGGAAAGGAATTTTTAATCTCTTCTTTGACACGACTATGACATACTTTGTGATTTTTAGATGACTGAGAAAGCCACAGCTCTCTTACTACTAACCACTGCTTCCACATGAGCTGCACCAGGACTGGGAAGGCTTTTCTGAAAACCAGGACTCTCTCCTGGGGGTATTGTGGGATGTTTCTGCTCATCCCATTCCTCAACTAAAGCTTTATGATATCAGTATTGAGGGGGGTACATATAGGCACATACCTATATATACACCCTCTGTATTTGCATACATACCTGTGTATATGGAATTTTCTTCAAAAAGCAAATTAAAAGAAGTTGTGGTCAACGATGAAGTAGCATCTTCTGATTTTCTGCTTATAAATACCCTTGTCTGCTTACATAAACCACACAATTTCAGACCTCTGCACAGGTATAGGAATGGAAGAGAGCCAGATTGTGTTGCTGTGGTTATAAGAACAGCATCCCCTAAGTACAGCTTCCCATGAGTGGGAAACTCAGGCCAACTATGGAGCAGAGACATTATGACCCACTGGCTCCTTCTCCCATCACATTTTGCTGAGGAGCAGCGACCACAAGAAGCTGACCAAGGTTGATGCTGGATGATGGATCTGACCTGGGACTTATCAGTCCAATTCTCCCAAATGAAATCACTGAAATATATCAGCCACCTGAGTTTACACAAACAAAGTTAACAAGAATTTGCACAGCCTTTGTGAGGGTAATTGCACCTTCACAAAGTCATCTTTAGGCACTTCAAGGGGAGGAAAGAAAGATGCAGGAAAAAAACATGGCTTGTTTCAGAAGCAAGCTCCCCATAATTACACAGAAATAACTGTGCTTGTATTAGATTTTATAAGAGCTTTAAATGTTTTGGGTTTGGTTTTTTCCCCTCATTTTATGCAAACAAAACAGCTATTGAGCTGGATTACAGAGAAAGATGAGAAAAGACTGATCCCAAAAGAATACATTAGTCTCTCTTCACTATTCTTAGTCTAAAAATAGTTTCTAAAGGGCTCATCAGTGCCACCAGACTTCCAAGCTCCTGTTAAATCAGAACCCCCTGATCTCCTGTCTCCCTGTCAGTGCCAGTTCAGCACATGACAGAAGCAGCACAACCACAATTAGGCAATTTTCTATGCTGTGACATCCTAAAAATGAGATTCAAGAAACAGAAACATACCCATTTATTCACTTTAAAACACTGTGGGGCTTTCTGTGCTCTAGAGAGGCTCTAGAGGAAGGGAAGGACAGAAGCAGACGGTGCCTAAGACAGTGTGGGGACACAGGACAGGGAGCACAGCCCAGGGCATCCAACATTTGCTGTGACTAATGTTGCCTCTTCAAGTGGTCAGAGAAACTTATGTGGAGCCTTCTGTGACTTCCCATTTGTCAGCCCTCGTGGTCCAAGGACTGTCTGTGTTTATCATAAAGCAGATCAGTGAGTCCACGCACGGGTCTTAAACACACTGTGCCAACAGCGGCTCGAGAGCTGATATCACCAGTCCCAACCAGCAGCTGCGCCAGGATTATCACTTCCATGGAAAGCAACAGGTGCTTGCCCATAAAAAACAGACTTATTCCCCAAGACTGTCTTCTACAGATACACATGCAGCCTGGATTGGATTCCTTCTCCTCATACTGTTATCCTGAAGATTTTAAGAAAAAAAATGTGACAGTCTGCAACCATATGCCAATGGGCTTACACCATCTTGGATCACAACTAGCCAGGGATGGAACCAGTCTCCAAGGACACTGTTCTCCCTGGAACCAGCACATCTTCTCTACACAGACTGCTCTGGCTTCTTCAGCTCTTGCATTTCACTGACTGTACTCCTTTGCTCAAATTTGCTGCAAAAGTATCATGATCAGCCTATGGTGATACAATGCTAAGGGCTGTATTTTTATAGGAAAAAGCAGAAGACAAATTTTGCAATCCCTCAATGACTCTGTATCACATGTATCTATACAAAAGCAATACAACAGCCCTACTATTGAGGTAAACTCTGTTTTGCAATACTAAAAATCCAAATAGAATACAAATATATTTATCACCTTTACTACATGCACACAGTTGCACACTGATGTCAAATTAAACACCGGACATTTTAATGCAAGCTGTCTAACTATGAATTTCAAAACCTACAACAAAGTTATCAATAAAAATCTTATTGTGATAAATAGATTTTCAATAAAGGAGAAATAAAGAGGAAAGAAATACATTTCAAAAAAACATCCTGTAAATTCTAATCTGATAATTTCTCTTTTTTAAATTGCAAGGCAAAACAATCACAAGTTTCTGAACTTGTTTCCTTGGTTAAAAGGATAAAAGTTGCCCTCAATTATAGCACCACACCTGGAGAGCCAGAAGATAAACACTACCCCAAATATATGGAGCTACAGTACATTAGCTGAAACCAAAAGGTTGAGGGGTTGGAAGCACTAAGAGAAAAAGGGCAACATGCCATCAAGGAAGAGGAGAAGCCAGGTCCAGAGGTGGTGAAATAACTACTGGAAGTGACTTTAAACAAGTCCATAGCCCTTATTGCAAACCCTCCTGGCAGCAGGGAGCACAGGCCTCCTGCATTACACCACTAGCAAGCAAAGCCACAAATTTTGCTGTGCTCTTGGCTGCAACTCATCCCCAGGTCTTTTAAGGCAGTAAGTAGACCACAATACAGTAAAACACTCATCTCAGCCTAGGGAAAAAAGAAAAAAGGATAAAAGAGAATTTGATATTCCAAATTGCATGCAACTGTTTACAATAACTTTCTGTCTATTCTCCATTATCTTCAATAAACTTAATAGCATTAAAGTCAAGGGGTTTTTTTAATATAAAATGAGACATTGATACAGGAATACAAATTCCTGTAATACCAATTCCAACAGCCTTAAGAAGGACACATCACCACACCATTTGTGCCAGCAGCTCCAGCTGCTGTATGAATTCCTAGAAAACACAAAATACTAAGCTCCTCTCTCCCAGTTATGACCTCTTAGCAGTAATGTTCACCACACACCCCACCAAAATTTCCTAATTACAAGTATATGAAATATACTGCTATGTTGTTTGTTTGATTTTACATGAAAAGAGAGACCACCACTCTCTAAAACTGATTCTTCAGAGACTGTACCCCATAAACATTGTGTTAATTCATCCAAGGCAGCCGCCAAAGATATAGATATCTCTGCAGCAGAGAACACTATCAGCTTGTTCTGAATCAGCAGAGATGCTGGCAGCCTTTCAAGTCAGCCAAAAAAAATTAGGTAGCTGCACAACAAATGAACTTCAAAGTGCTCATCCAGAATTCCCTCTGGGAAAGACCATGCATTTTTCACAGGCTAATTCCAACAATTAACCTGAGCAGCTTATTTACAAATTTCTGAATCAATTTTTAAAAGCAAATAACAAACTTCATGTTAAATACTAAGCCCTCAGAGGAAGATACCACATTTATGCTGTACTGCACAGGAACAGTATGCTCACTTCTTTCCAGCTACATCAAAGTTCAAAGGATCCCTAAGAGGATGATTCAGCAGTTAAGGCACATCTTTCAATATTAAGCCGGTGAATCTCTTTCCTCAGACCACACACAGTCACCACCCTCCTCTTCTTTTGAAATTTTTAATGCATGAAAAATGCTCTTGAGTCAGAAGAGGAAACTTTTCATTACTTGTACTTTATGTATGAGAGAGGAAGTACTGCTCCAGCTGCTTTGAGTCCTGCCCTTCATTAGCAGCACTGTGTTGGCTGCAGTCACCTGTACTCTGTCCCCAGCAACACCATGGACAGCATGGCCTCTTCTGCTCTCTCCTGCTGCTGCTTCAGGGAGGAATAGACACACTAAAATAACTAAAATTTTATTTAATAATATTAGATTCTAAAAACTTGGAGAAAACCAAGGAGAAGAAAAAAATCCCCAGCATAATAGTGCTGCTTAACTCATACATGCTCCCATAGAGACGCTATTTCCAGGACATTAAGCATCTTAAAACCCCAGTCTAGGACTTCTGTTTCCTGCTGGTCTTGAGCCACACACAGTATGTGGGGCCCAGGACTGCCAGCACTTGTACACAGAAATCAGGGGCTCCTGAAGGCATGGGAGCCTTGGGAGCCACAAGCCAGGCAGGATTTTCAGGCTACCCACTTCCAGACCTATATATGTTGATCCTACTGTGTCTACATTTGATGTGAACATTTCAAACGTTTGTTTAACAGAATTACAGACTTTATGTTAATTTGAGAAGTCTCTAACAGAAGCTACAACTCTTTGAACATGGACTACACACAGCTAGGCTGAAAGGAAAAAAAGGATTTGGTGGTTTAGTTATTTTAATATCTTTCATTTCATTCCTGCCTCCTGTAGCAGCACTAGCAAGACTATCAGAGACCCATATAAAAGCAACATTTTTGTTTTGCAACCAATTTCCACTTCAAAGCAGCAAATATAGACATGACTGCTTGAATGATTTCTTAAATCTCATTTCCATATGCCAGGCAGAGACCTGCTTCTTTTGGTCTGTACTGTGGAAGCTTCCAAACTCCAGATCCATCTGAGAAGGGCAAGAAAACAAAGTACACACATGCTCCCTGGAGCTTTTTGATAAAGAGTTGATTTGCATGAGGCATTACAAATTAGCCTGTTTCAAATGAATGCAAAATCCCTAATTTACACTGTGCACATATTTAACAGATTACAAAATTCATAATATTAGATAAAATTTACCAATTGTAACTGCTGATTTGGCCAGGGTTATTATGGAGTGATCTGAACCACACTAGTAACATAAGAAAGAAAAAGGGGCTTTAATAAACACTCATACTGCTAAAATGCTATTCCTGAAGGAAAACTACAGCTGTAGGGATATTGAGAGTGCAATCTCTTCCTCACTCAAGCTATCCTGGATATTTGCTGTCTGTATGGCTGTTGCTCAGGCAGACAGAAAATAACATCAAACTTCATGCTACTCCTTGCTCTTGGCCATGTTTCTGATTTGCCTTTGGAAGTTGTTATATTGCCTTAACACCTTGGTAGATTTGAGTACTTCAGGTAAACAAACACAAGGTATGCAGGGGAAACTGGTTCACTTCACTCACTGCCGCCTATTTCAGACTTCAAGTGCAGACTTGTAAGTCACAAGCCTTGAACCACAGGTATAAAAACCCATACTCATAAAAATTAAATACACATCCTATGTCAGCCACATCCTCCTCAAATATTTCTGCAAGCTAAATTCAAGATTTCAACCCAAGTTGTCTATAATTAAGAAATGTACCATGAAAAACCTGTTCCCCATGCCATGAGTTTAGCTCTGGGCAGAGAAACCTGCTGTACCCTCGTGTCTAGATTTTTCTGATTATTATATTTTAAAAGAAAACAATATTAAGATACTAGCCCAGAGCAACAGTTAATTGTATCCATGCAGTTTGTGAAGGCAACAAACACTCAGGGACACACACGATCCACACAAGAAGGAATATTACTCTCTGCTATTTTGGCACCATTAATCCCTTTCCCCTGTTTTTTTTCAGTGAGACAAGCTCAGAGTGTGATGTCAATGGTTATTTTGTGCTGATTACCGGAATCCAATCTCCAGACAGGATATATTTACAGCTGTCTACACTGTCTTACAATAAGCTGATGGATGACTCATCCTTTTCCCCCCTTCAGCTGAAATCACACTGAGGAAGATGGAGGAGGAGTGACAGCCCATGCAAAGCAGGGATCCCTTTCTGCCCACCCTGCTCCCCTCTCCTGCCACAGGAGACTCATGCACAAGGAAGGGTGAGTTGCAAAGATCTTGCCCTCTGTTTAAAGTACATTAGAACCTACGTCTTTACTCATGTGTGTGCAATGACAAAAAAATAATCCTAGAAAACGCATCATTTTTAAGACTTCAGTACATGTAAACCCACTAATAAACAGGAATTTATTCCAAAGTTTCAATAGCTGTGTGCTTGCAAAGGCTGATATCCCAGGGCTATGAGTGCACATCTCCTTGTTGTGTACTTTAAACAGAGTACAAGAAATTAAAAACCAATTATCATAAACTTAAATACACCACAGGAAGATGAAGTGTCAGAAGAAACAAAAAAATTGGACATTTTCCATCAACTATCTAGATGGGGCAGATTTGCCAGCAGAACAAATATAAGAGCAGATGATGGGCTGATAGCACAGACTGAGTGACAGAGACTGTCAACTCAGCAGGGCTGCAGGCAGAGAGCACGTCTGCTCCGTGTGTCAGTGAGGAAGGATGTGAGTTTGCATTATCACAGACAAATGTAAAAGAGGGTAAGTGTATTCATAGCCTGCCTGCTCTCATTTCTGTCAGCATCAGCAAAAGAATATTTGATGAAAGGCTGAAAAGAGCTTGTGGGTTTGGTGTTTTTTTTAAACCGGATCAGTCAGTCTATAATCATAGCCTATTACCTTAATGTAGGGTGTTCTGACAGGGGAGCTAGTCTTCCCCAAGCTCCCTCAGGAATAATGGACCAGCTGGCTCTACAAGACCTGCACATAACCAGCTCCTGCCACAGGGAGGTTGATCCCTTTCTACAGAATTGGGCCAGCACCAGGAAGTCCTCGAGTACAGTTAAGCACGTGCCTACAAGTTATTGACTTCAAATGAATTTAGGCACACAGTGGAAGGATTTGGTAAATAGAGATGATGCCATGAACTGGGATTGGCACTCACTAAACACCTATGGCATCAGCACTTTTGGCTTTTCTCATTGTCCAAATGTGACTTTGCTAAACTAAACCTGAGGACACTCTGAAGTTTGACTTCTGTACTACACCACTGCCCATAGCATTGAGTGCACAAACACACAAATAGTTTCTCTATGAACTTCTTGAGAAATACAAGGGAGCCCTGGAGTGGCTTGTAGCACAGCATGGAGCAAGAAGCTATAATATTTAATAAAACACAATATTCTGTGCTATGGAACAGGCCTCCAACACATTCATATTGATTGGTTCTTCAGTTAAAAGTTATAATCAAAATGGACTTTCTAAACTACTCTATCAAGACCCGAGATTTAGCCCACAAAAAACTTCTCTTTAAATGAATGATATATATGTGGAGGGATTTTCAGCACCAAAATGCCTTTCCTCGTTTTTTAGTACTCCATTTGCCAATTCCAGGAATTCAACTCAGAAGCCACTAGAAAACAGCACAGAGGAGAAATCCCACTTATCTTTATCACCTTGCCCTATAAACAAAGAAAGAAGCAAATTCCACTATTGATCTGGAAAGGCTACCTGAAGTATACCTTTCATCAAAAAATAAACAAATAATCTGCACTAGAACTATGGGATAACAGTAATGGCAGTAACACTTAGGAAGTATTTGCTACATAGGAACATTGCATCTTGAACAGAAAGCTTTCAGTACCACAGAGATAAAAAAAAGCTTCATCTGGAATCATTTTCTCTTTGAAAAACAACCAACCAATTCTTTGTTAAAGGCATCAGTTCTTGCACATCATGTACCCGAATACACAACTGGTACAAATGTTTGAATATATATTTACAATGTTCAAAACAAACAAAAAAAATCAAATTGTAGAAATAAACACCCCGATATTGTTTTTTCAATACTTCATACCCATGGTAAGCAAAACCAAGCAAGTGTATGTCAACTCATGAATACAAACTCCAGGCTTCTGAAATGTTCAATACTGAATTAATAGCATCCTGTCAGCCTTCAGGGGAAGTTTTGTCAACCAAACCTGCAGCTTATAAAAGTCCATTCCTTGTTTATCTACAAGAGGCAAACATTGCCAGTGCTTTCTACTCCCCCATGGAATTGCCATCTCCTTTTGAATATGCTCCTGACTTGGATTATTTCTGCCAGGTCACAGCATTTCCTCGCCATCTGCAAAGGTACAGGCAAGCTAAAGTTATCCCTCCTTTCTGAAGGCAGCTTAGAGGATGTCACTGATCCTCTCAAAGGACACAGCAAACTTGGCACCAGCAAACAGAAGTGCTGATTTTCTCTGACTGAAAGAGAACAGGCGTGGAAATCGCACATGGAAGGATTAGCAATTCTTCTCACAGCCTGCCCCACAGAGAAAAAAAACCCAGCAAAACCAAACAAACTAAACCAACCAACCAATAGCTCACCTGCCAGACACAGTAAAATACTGATGTTACAACCTGTGAAGCACAGCAATGCAACCAGGACAGTCCTACGCACGGACCTGTCTGTTCAGTACAACTTACTTTGCTCCAGGGGATATTGATTTTATTGCATGGCTATAATTTAGGGAGTCATCCAGGTAATTACAAAATTTTACTAAGTAGCCTCCTTGCTTCTAGATGTGACTTCAAGGTCACGACTAGAATCTACATCAAACTGGAGTTACAGAAAGAAATTTCTCACTGCCAAGAGCTAAATTATCTTTCCGCTTCCTTCCCCAAACACACACCAAAAAAATCAATTCTTTATGTGGCCCATATTGCATTATTGATGTAGAGATGACATAAAATATTCCTAATTCCATTAGCTGCTGTCTGAAAGAAATGTTAGTAAGTACATGATATTTAATGACAAAGAGACAAGAAGCCTGTGGTGTGGTGTGATCCCACTCACACCAGCCAGTCCCTCATCCTGCCCAAGGGCTCCATGGAAGCAGCTGCCAGCCAGGCATCACTCAGGGGGCTCAGAGGCTTTGCACACCAAACCCCTGTCACATCTTCTGTGCTTTATCCAGCCAGCCATGTAAATCACCCAGTATTAAAGGTTATTTTACAGCATATGTTTCTGAAAACCTTTAACTTCCAGACCTGATATGGAGCCAAAGATGAGTGGCTGCCTCATCGTGCCCTGCAGCCGAGGGATCACCAGCCTGTGCTGATTTTCCATTTCTAAAACGGAGAACACAATGGCCACATTATGTGCCTTGTCACAGTTATAAACATGCTCTGGACAGCAACAGGCAAGTAACCTTGGCTGCCATAGCTACAAACTACACAAGTGACTATGGGTGGCATTTTCAGAGGTACTTTGGTTGCACTCCCACTGAAAAATTAGGACTAGAGCTGCCCTGGCCGTGGCACAACCAAGCCAAGTCAGAATTTGCCTCCGCTGTGACTGAATGAATCTCAGCAGCTCCTCTTCATCCAGAAGAATCAAAATCACCCAACTTGAACTCTGCACAACAACAGCCCCCATCAGAGCCAGTAAACAGAATAGTTGTCTCAAGGTAGCTGAAATTAAACTAAAAAAACCCCTCATACAACTGGGACAATTTACTGCATATCCCCCAGTGAAGTGTTCCAAAGGATAATAAATTACCCTCACTATTAAAACCTAAAACTTCTAGTTCATATTTTCCCTCTAAGCAGCAGATCCTGCTGGGCTCTGTGCATTCTAACTGAAAGAGCTCTTTCTCAGAATTTTTTCCCTTGATTACGAACTCCTAAACCATGATGTGGTTTCTGGCTGAAGGAGCATTCAGTGAGGAGCACTGAACCATGGAGGGAAGGGAGCAAGGCAGCTGACAGCTGCAGTACAGAGGGCAACCTCGCCTCTGACGGACTAAGACAGAAGAGGGTTATTCCAAGCTCAAGAACACAACATTTTTTATTTATATCTGTATAAATACATAGGTGTATGGAGAAGGAGAAAAAAATCTGATATGGGAGTTGGTGGGGAGTTTTCTGAATAACAAACTTTTCTGAACTTTTCTAAACAAAACCAAAGAAACAAACAAGGTCTGAGTGTGATTTCAAGAAAAATACACATTTCACCAGTTTCAGTAAGTTTTAATGAGGATTTATGTTTTGCCAGTTGGCTTACATATACTTTTAAAATCTAACATCGAAGCATACGTTTAAACTGCAATGGAAAAACCTGTGGATTCACCCACACATTTTTCAACATTTCCCCTCATGGAAAACAGGAATCATTCATCTACAGGAACTGTTTGTCAAGGCAGACGCCGTAAAATTTCTCTTAAAAAGGTCAAAGAATAGAGATTTTATTTCTCCCCAGATGCACTCCATATATTTGTTCTACACAATAATGGGGTCCATAGTGCCTGCAGGCAGCCCCTGAGCAACGATACCAATCCCAGGGAACCCCAACAGCTGAAGAGAGATGCAAATCATAAACCTGGAGGTGTTTAGTTTGGCCTTATCCCAACACAAGCTCTTTAGCTAAAGAAGTGCCAAGCTTTTTTCCTTGCCTTATGAACTTTCTAGGAGCACATGGCCACCTTAATGCTACAGCAATCATAGCTACCTAAAGCAGGACAGACAGAATCATTTTCTCCACAAAAAGTTCCTTTGTAATAAAGCAATGTCAAGCAGGACGTGAAAATAATAGAGTCTGTGTGTCTAATACAGTAGTACTCTAGTCAGAAGATCTGTGTAATGGAATTTAATAGCAAATAAAAATTTGCACTGAGAGCTTATGCAACAAACAAATGCTTCAAAAAATAAAAAGTAACAACAAGAACAAGCATCTGACAAAACTGGGTCTTACACGAAAACCTCATGTTCATTTTTCATGTTTCTTATTTTAAAATATGCTGATGTCAATGGGAGCCAATCCCAATATGAGGCTGAAATAATTTTCTTAATGAAAACATATTTAATAAGTCTATCCTCAAAATCATCCTATACCCCAAAGTGACCCCACTATCTAGTTACCATCCTCTCTTTTCAGTCCAGGATTTATTACGGTTTCATTGAAATATTATATGCTACCCTCACAGATACCTGAGAACAAGAGCTTTGTAAATAACAGACAGAATTATTCTGTGTGATTTTACATGCTTTTCTTCCCCCTTGAAGCTTAACTCAGTACTTTCAACACAGCACCAGGATCTAAACTTAGCTCCTGCGGTCTACAAGCAATCTATCCAAGGATTATATGTCACTGGACAACACTGACCTGGCAAGTCTGTTCTTATCTTGTGACTGCAGTCAAAGTTTGCTTACATCAAGTATTTTCACTTTCCCAAGGGAAAGTAAATTCTATGCTTGTGAAGGGTGAAAAACCAAACCATGGCCAGAACACCAAAACTGATCCAAAGTCCACATAGTGCTGATGGGGTGAGAGAGGGAAAGATGTGAAGGAAAAAAAAAAGAGGAAAATCACAATTATTTTCAAATGCACCCCTCTCAGGCTTATCAATCATGATTATTACAGATCACTACTAAGACTGACAATAAACACCAAACATCAACATTAAAAGGAAAGAAATGTTTTTCACAGCCAAGTCCCTTGTGTGATATGCACAAAACGTTATCAGTTCCCTTCCTTCAGGTTTTTGACACTTTATTGGGATCTTAATACCAGGAAAGAACAAGAAGTGTTTCAAAGCCCTGAGATCATCATAGCAGAGTTATGTTCTCATTTTTGAAGAGGTCCATTTCGAAGTATAAAACAGCAGCAGGGACGAGGATTGTGCAGGCCATACTGTCACGTTACACTGCATAACAAATAACGCTTGGAAGAAAAGAGCATTTAAGAGACACCAAAAAAAATTAAACAGAAAAGGTACAGAGTTCAGGTAACTTTTAGAAGAACACACACTGAGCTCTAAAATAGATATTAATGCTAAAATTAGGTTTTATCAAAGAGTGGAAAACCCAGAAGAGTGAACCAGATACAAAGTCAAATTTGCCTTGACATGCTGACCGGTATAATGCCCTGCCAACCTCAGCAAAATGGGAAATTAGTGAGGAGGATGGAGAGCTGTTCAACCTCTCACGTAACACAGAAGCTGGCCCAGAGCTCCGGCTGTGCTGGCACAAGAGGACAACACCAGCTGAGGGGATGGTCCACTGCATCTGTGTCTCAAACACAAAAAAGTGAAAGTGAACACAGCTCTGACTTTAAACAAACAAACTAACCAACAAACAAAAAACACAAAAAAGCTTCTGGGTTTTAAACTGTTGTGTCGAAGCTACTACAAGTTCTCCTGCTCAATTAATTAAATCCCACATTTTATTTTATTTTTTTTGAATTTCAGTAACTTGTCACTAGGTGCTAATAACAAAACATCCCTGATTAACTCACTCCGTTACACAGAATTAAACATTAAAAATGCACATTGCTTTCACACATCACTTAAGGCATTTAATTTTCCTCTGAAATCAACTACCATTTTTTTTAAATAGGTCAACTGCTGACCTTCCTGACACTCTCCAGTGCAACAGTCTGACAATAAACAGGCCCAGGAGGTTTGCTGAAAACATAAGCTTGTTGCACATCTGGTGCTATTGAAGGATAAACCATGGGGAAAAAAAAGGCAGGGGGTGGTGGTGTCATTCTGAGCTGGGAGAAGACTTGGTTACCTAATGTAAGACCTTGCTAAAGTTGGGCAGTTTAGGATCTTAAGCTCCAACTCAGGCAATAATGAGAAAGTGACCTTCTTTAATGGACTGGATCAATGCACGTCAAATAGATTAAGCCTGCTGGCAGATAAGTCAATCTGCAAATGAACTACTCCCAGCTTGTTCAGTGATTCAAGGTATCCATAACTAATTTTTCTAAAAACTCAATATCTTTTCCAATAAACTTCTCAGGGTTAAAAAAGAGAGAAGTTAAAAATTAACATTTTTTTCTTATAATCCATCTTCCTTAGACAGCAAAGTGCTGCTACCAGACAGCTCCACTGGACACTATTTCAGTGATGTATTTGTTAGCCATGTTTTGGTGGAGGTGAGGATTTGCAAGAGCCACACCAACTTCACTGACTGCCAGTAAGGCAGCCTGATGTTTTACTCCTTGCCTTCAGATTCAGCAGCAATTATGGCCCACAACCAATCCACTGAGAGTGAACTTACACCAACACCTGGAGTAACAGCACCCAACAATGTGAGGCAAAAGGCAGCTTTTGTCACGTGCTGCATAATGCCTTAAGGACATATTATGGAGCATCAATCTCCACTTGTAATCAGAAACAAGGCAGAGCAGACTCGTGTCAGTCACCAAATGTTTAGGATATAAGTGCACGATCTTCAAAAAGAATCAACCCACATATGTAGAGTGGAAACAAACCATAAAGGGCAAATTTGCAGTTAGACAAAACTTAAAAGTGAGCCATTTCAAGGATACATAGCAGCAATTTCAGTAACATCAGTTTATACCTATTTTTTGAATACAACTCCTGTTTCAGATACCACACCAGTTACTTGATCTGTGCTAGCACAACTCAAAGTTGTGTCTAATGAAGTCAACATAAAATTAGTTGGATGGCAGCCTTTGCTTCCCTTGCTATCCTGCAGCACCAGTGATGGGTTTGAGTTAACAGCTGGATTTTTAGTCCAGACCTAATAAGGTACTTCATTCTAAATAGAACATTTTCCTTCATAGGTTGGGTTACATCTATTTTCGAGAGAGAGAGAGAAGGTAAAGGAACTGCTGCCTTTCCTCAGCAGGGAAGGTTTTACATTTACAATGTCTTTGTGACGACCAGTTCTGAATGAGCAATTGGTGAGTGGCCATAAGGATACCTGCAAATAACATGCACGGCTTCCTTTTAGGTCTAAAGGTTACCTAAATATGAACAGATGCCCATATTCAGCTCAAGAAAAAAGGTGGAATTAACTCCACTATCAAGCAACAGCAGGAATTCTGCCTAGGTCTAATCTTTATTGAGGGCAGTTTTTAGGCTTACCTATAATAATCCATTTAAAGCTGTTTCCATTTTAAGTGGTTGAAACTATTTTATAAACTGTGTCTGACAAAAACTTGTTTTCAGTCTCCTGGAACTATTTTAAGCATTTAGTTGGTAATGGAAAACACATGTGAGAAACAGAATATCAAATAATTTTAACAGCAGTATTTCCATACTTTATTTTCATCTTATTCATAGAGGTGAAGTGGAAATGAAATTCACCTCACATGACCAGACAAACCTGTAATCCCTGCTTCAAACTCCTGTAGCAGCTTTAGTGCTCTTCAAAAATACTTGACATTTTACTAAATATCAAGTTAGCCTGTCTCTCCTGTCTTAGATCATATGCATATATCACAGATTCACTTCTGTTACCCTTGAGCATTTTAATAAACATATAGCTAGAGCTTGTATTTATTTTAATATACAAGGAAGCATCATATCAAAACTTCAACTTTTTTTTTAATGAGCGGATAATTTTATGACATTTTATCTTGCATTGTTTTGTTTTCCAGTGTTTAGGACATTTCCTGTGCTGAAACATGTAACTGGACAGCCACATACAATAAATATCAGTAGATCCTTTATGAATATATTTCATTCCTTTTCAAGCCTATTTATACTTTTGATTTTCACATAATTTCACTGCAATAATTTATAGGATTGCTTTTTTCTATGTTTTTTGGGGTTTTTTTAAATAAAGCACCTGATATTTAATGGGAACACCTTGATCATCAGATTTTGACACAGAACCTTCTACAGTCACTTTTTCTGTGCCATTTATGAATGCATAGACTTTTTTTTAACATATATTTTCTGCAGTTATTTCTTTTTCAGGCTGAAGAGTTAAGCCAAAGCAAACCAAGGGAGGTGTTTTGTAACATAACACATATGTAAGCTGCCACAATGTGCTCTGGATGCAAAAATCTTACACAGCTCCACAAAACCAGACCAGAGAGTTTCGGAAACTAACTATTAAGGGTCACTAAACACATATACATCTGGTTAAGTATGAAATCCAGATGATTAGGGGGTAAGGGATCACCCAGATAAAATAAGCTTCATAGGAATCAGGGAAAGAACAGGGATCACTGTAAGCTTACCCAGTTCCCATATTTTCCTGCAGCCAGCCAATAATTGTTGCTGTTGAAGACTGGATACTGAACTAGGTGGGATATGGGTCAGATCCAGGTTTATTTACTCTATCCTTGTGCAGAAACCATACTTTTCTTCCTATTTGGCCTGAGAAGTTTTAATGTTTATTCAGTTTAGTATTTATTTCCATGTTTTTATATCTGGGGAGAAGGGAACAGCTAAAGCATGCAGTATTCAAAACATAAGCTGTCCACAACAGCATCATCAGGTTTCCTGCTCTGTTCCAATTCACGTCACATTCACCCTTGGATAATATAATAGTAATGGATCACACATTATTGACATTTTCATAATATTATGTACCATGTCTCCAGGATCTCCTTCCAGATGGAAACAGGTCATTGTGTGCAGAACTCCTCTCACACTATACACAGGCAGATTTGCTCCCCTCACCCTGTCCTCTGCTACACATTACTGGGCACATCACTGAGTGCTGGAGGACTCTTCTAGGAGTGCAATTCAGATTTATCTGCCTTGAAAAATTTTGTGTAAATTACTTCACCTTGATTTCCAGATCATCGTTACCATACTGAGCAGAGTAGATCTCAGCAGAGATCCTACTGATTATCTCCCCCCAACTTAGAACCTGATCATTTGCTTCCATCTTTTGGTGCCTGTTTTTAAGAGAGGTTCCCTAAGAACTGTCCAACTTTAAAAACAGGTTTCCCTGAAGGGATGCCCTCATCAGTTTCTCTGAAATATCTGAAATTCCAGAATCTGTTGGATTGCCCTTACTCCCACGTTTTACCACATTTAGAGAACTAAAAAGCATTACACTCCATTCCACAAAATAATCATCATATACATTCACCTGTCTCATTATTCTGTTTTTTAATACAGTTTTTAACAGTAGAAGCCCAAATTCTTGTTAAATTTTTCATTTAATCTTTATCTGAACAATAGATCTCCAGCCTGGATCAATGAGAAGCAAAAACTAGATGAGTTGCCCCTGTAATGGAATCTATTGTACATAAAGTTGACTAGATAATTGAAAATATACTTGTGTTTTCTCAGCTGGAACATCTAGATAAATTGGAAAGCACTGCCAAAATAGGTCTGAGGCCTCAATAGGAGCCACAAAAGAATTTCTGAAGCCTGAACACAGAAATACCAGTTGAAGTGCTGCAGAGTGACCATTCCAGTGCTGGAAGTTCTAGTTTCATACATTCATTACTAAAAGGGAACTGAACTTAAATTGCAAGTCCAAAACACATCCCTCTGGATGAAGAATCTAAATAAGCAATCATCAAGACCACCCTTGCTGCCAGTTATTTTGTTCAAACTCTTGAGTACAAACTTCAGCAGCAAACAGGCAATAAATAAATCCCTGGTCTCCCACCAGTCAGAAGGAGATGCAGACAGTCCCTCACAGCTGCTGAACAGCAAATCCCAGCACACACACATAAGGGACATGCAGGAAATGCCTATAGGGGACACTACACTTAATGACTACACCTTCTAATGAACCCCAGGGCACACATCTTTGTCAGCCTAATTAAAACCAGAAATCATTTACCCTTTGCCGTTTTCCCTGTGAGGCAGGAAACAACTGGAGACTGATGGCAGGAGAAGTACCCCAGAGGGCACTGAATTCCCTAGCGAAGAGAGTAGGAACATCTTCAGAGACTGCTGTCTGCACCACACAATTATCTGTTTAAGGAAGGAGCTGGTTTCACTTTTTCACAAGAAATAGCTGAATGTGTTCTATGAGAATTTCAAGAAAGGCCCTAAAATTAATAAGAATTAAATATATATATTAAATCATCTTGGATGGCCCATATGGGACATGGACAGTTTGGCTCTGTCTGCAGAAACTTATTTGTAAAATTATAATGCAGCCAAATGTGGAAGTTATTACCTAAAAACCATATAAATATCTTTAAAATTACAGGTGGAATCCTGCTTAATCCAGAACACTTCATTCTTTAGAAGTGTCATGCAATAATGAACATCAGCCCTTATGTGAAAAGGCTCAATTTGACCCATTTACTGCACTCCAGGTAGAGCAGAGTAACAAGCTGTCAAACCAAGCCGAAGAGCCCTTAACAAACCCTGTGACTAAGACCAATTTTGAGAAAGAAACAGAAGCAAAACGGGTCCTTTTAAGCACTGGCAGGAAAAGGATCCAGAAGGGCCTTTAGTCAGTGCCTCCCACATCTACCACATGAAAACCCACCTCTTTGGCAGCTTCTTATTCTGCAAGGTTAAAGGAGTGCTCTACAACTGAATCACTTTTACCGTGATCTTCCACATTAAACAAAACTAACAACTTCTCCACAGTCAAAGAAAACTGTTCAGTTTTAAAAACACAAGAATTTGAGAGTTTATTCAGGGGATGAATTAAAATTTAGTTGTGTTCAAGACACATCTAGACAGCTTTGCACAATTGCACTTGGCTTACCCCAATTTCTCACTTTTCACCTCAAAAGACTATTTTCAAATGTGGAGGAATAGAGACAGTATTAAAGAAAAAAAAAAGAATGAGGAAAAGACAGTTTACAGCCATCCACTCAGAGAAGGACACCACAGCACTCTTCTTCCCCAACTCCTGAAAAACTAGTGTTTTATAATACTACAAAGAAAGTACAACAACAGTATTGCCCATTCCCTCTTACAGAGGAGACTCTTGCACAAGGAGATACCATTTACCAGCAGCCTGTGTGTTCCAAGAAGCACACAGCATTACTGAGCTCCACAGAGGATCAGATTAGCATTGGGAAATGCATTTGCCATCTGCCTTTTTGGCTCAAAATCTTAATTCCAAAAGCATGAAAATCAAAGGTTTTTTTACACCTGATGTGTGTCCTTGTATTGGTTATATAAATGCAGTTTTCTACTTTTCTTATTGCTGAGCAGCTTCCCAAGCATTGCCATTTTCACCTGCTCTAAGAGCAATTCCTACCAAACACCTACTTTCATGCATTACTTCAAAAACTGATTATATGGTGTTAGCCAAAAGCTCTAGTTTAAAAACCTAACCTCTTTTAAAAAAATTATCACTGGGAAGGCAGTTGTGCACTGAGGAGAGAACATACCTAGAAGATGTTAAAATTGATGGGGTTTTGGATCTACAGCTTATCCTGTTTATAAGGGTGACTAAACATACAGCAGGGGAAAATAACAAAACATTACATTTGTTATTGCAAGTAATGGTTAACAATGGGAAAACAAATAATTGTACAGAATGTTAGCTCAACTCCTTCCTGCCTAATGATTATTAGCCTTTTTTTTTAATTTTATTTTCAATTAGCAGTCTTCCTTCACCCACAAAGGACTTCATCTTCATAAAATTGCCAAATATCCTTAAAATGAGAATGCTATCTGTGCATCAGTTAGGGTCTGTAATATAAAATACACATATGTACCACTTAATGTAGAGCTCCTATTGAGTTCTGAATATTTACATTTGCAAGGAAGCTGTTCCTTTCAGAATATTTGAAGAAAAACTGACTTTGTTACCAGATACAGTGTTTTGTTATTTTCTATCCAGCAAAGCAAATCTTTTCACTATTTAACATAAGATGCTTACTGCAACAGTTTGTTAAGATATCTCATAAAGTAAACAGGTAAATTAAAGTGAATTTCCATTAAACCAACATGACAATAATTCAGAATAATGTGGAAAAAGTGATTTAGCACACCATTGGTAAAAGTGGCCCTTGGATTTTACGCTTACTCACATTTCATACACAGAATGTTTCCTGACATTTGCATTTTAAGGAAGTTTCTATCAACACAGAAATCTGGGGAACAGAAAGCAGATGGTGGTTCCAGCCAAGGAGCCTGATGAGAAGTTACTGGGAGCTGTGGGATTTGCTGACCGGGACGTTCAAGTGGGTTGCTGAGAAACCACAGCAGCGTGATGGCTTCTCTCTGGCTCTGAAAGTGGCACGAAATGATGAGCTGCTTCCCCAACAGAGAACCTCTAATGACAGCAGCCAAACATTGCAGAGGAGGGTTTCTCAGTGGACATACACCCAGACCCAAAGCACAATTTTTTAGACAGTTCTAGAAATAATCAATTCCTAGCAGAGTTCTACTTTCACCCACTAACTACCCATGTGTGCAGCACCTCACATGCACCCCTGGCCAGGACCTGGAACATCTCAAGTACCAGAGCAGCAGAGTGTGGGTAAGAAGCAGAAGCACAGAACTGCTGCTGCTCCATGGCCAGGGAAGCTGCTGAAGGCAAAACCCCCTTTGGTACAAAGTCCACACTGTCTAGTTTTGTTCTGTCTCTGTTCTGTTTTAAAGGCAAACTTGTTTTCATTAACATTTTAACATTATAACTTACTTATGCATTATGTATTAAAGGTGTTTGGAAAAAATGGGCTGGAGGAAGCCTGGAAGTTCCTCAGCATAAGTGATTTAGGGGAAAAAACTGCCTTCTCAGGAAGCTGCGGTTTGCATACAGATGCTAACGTTGTTCATGCTGCCCCTTTATCAGAGTTGCATTTTGGAAATGTTATCAGAGTTTCATTTCACAGATGCTGCTCAGGATGATGCTAAAGGACTGTAACTCCAGTATTTCAAGTACATGCAGGATTCTGAAAACATTTATGTCACGGATGATTTAGTTTCTGCTTCATTCTTGAAATGAAATTATAAAATGCCTTAAATGTCTCACTGATTATCAGATACACCTGCAAGTTAATAAAATTATTTTAGAGGAGAAGAGATCTGTTATGTAGAAGTAACAGATTTAAATTTATGGTAAGTCTTCAGAAAACTGAGAAAAAAAGAAGAATTTTAGAAACATAGAAGTCTATCAGAAATTAAGAATATTTCAGTCAGAAAAATCTTCAAGGTTAATTCAGCCTCTTGGACTCAGAAATATTAACAGTTCACGCATTCCTACTCATATTGAATGCTCCAGTTGCAAAGTCATGAATGACAAAAAATCATGGGAGATGCCAACAGCATCACAGTGATTCCTATAAAGTTCATACTGAAAACATGGACAACATTTGCCAGGCTCTGACTTTCACAGGCTCTTACTTTGACTTATAAACATAAGCAGTTAAAAGCAGCGGTCAGGAAAGCCCAGCATAGCTGTGCCTAACACCAGGAGGAGCCAGGTGAATTTTCACTCCTTAACCATACAGTTGGAGGTTGGTATCAGAGCTCCTGTGCTCCCACCAGAAAAACTAGTGATGAAAGTAAAGTAGGGATGTTTGGTCATTCAGGAGCTTGGGTAATCCTGACCTTTCTCTTCTGTGTTCTACAAGGCTTACAGCATCAACCCTTCTGTCCAAATCTCAGCATCTTTTCATTTTTAACCCTCTTACAAGAATTCTCTGCTTCTCTCTTGCTTTTAAGCACCAGTGCCTTCTTCACTTTTGCTCTTTCAAATACATCTTCCTAGATCTCACTAGCACTTCTCACTTTACCTCTTATTTTCCCTTCTCCCTTGCCAAACATTTCATTCTACTGCCTGTGGGTTGCAGGTCTCTCATGATATTGTTCATCCTTTGCACACTACAGTCCTTTTGCAAACGTCCCCACAACTTTAACTTTTAAATCCAAATCCAAATTAAAAGTAAAGCATGTGTTAGCATTCCCTTCCAAAGTCAAGCAAATGCCACTGAAGCTGGATTTTTAGCATGAGCCCAGTGCAGTTATGTTCCCTGAGGTCTCCCTGCACCAGGTGAAGCTGTCCCTGCTTTCCCAAAAGTGTCATGAACAAATTACTCAGAAGTACAAAAGGATTGGCTGTAACCAAACACTAACGTACACTTAATGGACTGCAGATTTTGCAGGATGTTTAAAGTTTCCCCTCTGATCTCTCTGAACTTTGCCCTTCATTTGTTTATACAGGCAGAGGCCAACAGGTCACACCAGTAAAATCAGCAAATTGTTTACACATATGGCGAGCATGCATGGAGCAGGGATGGAGTCATGGCTACAACACAGCACTTTAAAGCAATCGCTTTAGTTAAAATAACAAAGATACAGTGAGTTCACACACGTGATGAGGAGACCTTCCAGTGCAACAAAACCCAGTATGAACCACGGAATTAACTGGCACTTCTTCAAAAGCCAAGGCACATACTCCACTCTGACCTAACCCAATCCACTCACTGCAAATTTCAGACAAAGTGGCAGCCTTTGACATCACCGGTGTCAAAACATCAGAAATGTTTCAGTGCATGAGCTAATTCAATGGGGTGGCAGTTAATACTGCAAAGAATATAAAGGCCAACAAAGTGAGGTTGGAAGAGAAGCTGTTGCTGAGCACATGAACCACAAACATGTTGGGTTGCATTTGTTTGAGTACCAGGTTCCATTATGGTGCCCATGGCTGGATGATACATTTCACCAGAGCCAACTTACTGGAGAGAAGTTCTTTGTTCAGTGAAAATACATTGTTTTCATAATACTTATGCTATATTTGAAACTAAAATTTTCTGTTCAAAAAAAAAAATCATTAAGTGCTTAAAGAAACCAAATTCCTAAGCCTTTAAAAATTATTTTAACCTTTATAAAGGTCTTTTTAAAAGTCTCCCCAAACAGTGTATTTTATATAATATGTACACTTGGAAATGAGGCATTTTCAGAAGCATAAAGCGTTTCAATTCTGAACGTGTGAACAGGGTACTAATATAACCCACAGTCTGTTTTGTTTTGATGGACAGAGGAATGTGTTTTTGAGAGCAATTACAGGCTCTGTGCTTAAGAGAATGCCAAAATATAAAAGGTAAACACTACAAGAAATGAGGAAAAGCAACAGGATCTAAAAGAAATGAATCACTTTGTCTTGGTTAAATATAGTGTAGTGTCGAGCTTGCTGAAAACACAGGGAGGAGGAAGCAGATTTTTTTTTTTAGCTTCAAGATGCTATATCAAAACTTTGAGGCCCATTCAGTGGCATAGTAAATAGGCATGCAGATATGTGACATATACAGGAATATTATTAAACATTTATAGTTACTTTTTACTGAAACAGAGGCATCACATCTTTAAATGTCAATTCCAAACAACACATGCAGACATGAATTCCCATTTGCAACAGAGATGCAGCATTTTGGAGAAATAAAAATGTTTGTTGTGAGAAACATTACTGTCAAACAAAAGTTATCCTTTTGTTAATGTTACTTACTTCCTTGCTGAAAATACATTTTGGCTGCATACAAATTACTTCTGAAATAAGACCATTTGTTTGGCCAATCAGCCAAAAGAAATTGGCAGAAATGGAGCTAATAAGAATTTTCTCTTAAAAAAACAAACAAACACAAAAAACAAACCCAGCCCAAAGATATGCCACATCTGGAAGTTCACTCCTTTCAGAAAGAAATGTTCACAGAAAGCAGGGAGATACTCTTATACAGTTATTCATGATACAGATTTGACACACCTACAAAATTTGTGTCATCTTAGGCATGACGGTGGAAAATACAGGTATACCTCTGACTAACTGCTCTGGGTTTACACTGGAGACCTGCCTCACCCCATTGCTGCCTGCCAAGTCCACCCTGAACAAGCATTACCAAAAATATTTTATCCAAAGTTCCTAGTGAATAACCTTCCCATTGCAATGGGCACTCTTAGCACCAAGACTGGAGATGTGCAACTGCACAGCAGTCACACAGAGTCCTGGCCAACACACACAAGGCTACACGAAATGGTCAGTTTGTTGCAAATTACAACAGAAACTCTCTTTGTTGTGTCAGCATTTTATCTTCCGTATTTCACCACCAACTGACATTTAAAAATAATGTTTAATCAACTGAAAGCATCCTTACAGTGTTTGTACATACAGTTCAACTGAGTCAGTAATTTTTAATGTCACATCTCCTCTGCCTCAACACTGACTTCCAGCACTGAAGGCTAAATGTCCCATCTCATACTTTTGGTGTTGGAGGTTTTTTATCAAAAATCAGCTTTGATAACAGGCCTAAAGACAGACTTGCTCAACCACAAAACAGTTTAAAGTGAAAGACTTTAAGTTAAATTCACAAATCAAACCAGATGAGGCAAAGCTTTGATCCAGTGGAGTCCCTGCTGCCTTTCTGCTGTTGTCTTCAAAGGGCAACACAAACCTGAAGCTGAGAATACAGGGACTTGTGATGCTCCATGTTTTTCCACACTGCTTGTCCTGAGGAAACTACAAAATACACCAGCTCACAGTCACAGAAGGCTGGGGAGAAAATAGCCAAGGAAAAAAATGCTGGCAAAAATGAATACAAAAGGTCGACTTGCAGCTGAATTTACCACCTTTAGCAGAGTAAAACACTGTCTGGCTAAGAGGAGGATGAAGGCTGCTGAGCTCAGAATTACAGCTGCACAAAAGCAAATCCCATTCTGCCATTTCCCAGCTTCCAAGTGCTTGACTTCACAGCCTCAGCATTATTGTAGCAGAGCCTTACTGCTGGGGCAGCTTTATTTTACTCAGGGAGGCAGACAGCACCATCACTACTGCCAGTGGAACCACCTGCAGAACACAACAGCATTTCTGGATGTGCTCCTATGGATTTTGCCATAATATGAAGACTGGCATATGAATTGCCAGTCACCACAATACACTCTTTTTTAAAGTGGAATTTGCTCTGACTCAAACTAGAAATCAGGTGGCTGATCTGCCTCTCCTCGTAGATAAGCTACACTGGATTTAAGGGAAGAGAAAGAGGCCATCTGCAGAAAGAGTTTATGATTGGAGAAGGAAAGACACTTCAAGGCTAGAGAGACAAATAAAGTAGGATCTTAAGGAGGAATATAACTTATGAGGAAACTTGTATGAAAACATAGTCAAAATGGACAAAACACATGCATTTTTGGCAAGAAAATAAATATATCACTGAATGACAGAACCATTATTATTTGCACCGAAGCTTGGATTTATGCTCTATAATTCCCAACAGCACTACAGATGGAGCAAATCCAAAAAAATAAAAAGCCCTCTACAAATTTCCACTTCTAATACAAACCTCTGTGAATTATTTCACATTGCTGAGTAATTCCAGCATTGTAGCTTGGGCAAATTTATAAAAGAGTTAAGCACGGCTATCAAGTTTGTAAGTGCTATTTTAGTGTAACAAGTACGATATTCAAAGTGTAACTTTAGATTACAACATTCACTTCAATTTTGAGAACAGAGGTGTAATCATTGCTCTTCAAAGCTTCTTATTTCTTAAAGATAGGATACATGGGGAAATCAGTAGACACATGATCAGAACACACTAACAGGCATTTTTTCCTTGAACCTGTAGATTTGGTGGTTGCCATGGCACCTTTATGAAGCAGAGCAGGAATAAAAAGCACAGGTATGTCAGAGTTCAAATAAACCACAACACAGCTGTGGACTACTGATACTTGTTCTTAGCCTTAGGAACTGCTGAGCTTAAAATAAAGTATGCCATTACCTCTTAAATTTTAAGCCAATGATAACTCAATTCCCTGCTAATAAACAAACTAGACAAGACTGTAAAAAAAAAAAAAAAAAAAGAGGGAAAAAAAAGAAGCCCCAAAAAAAAAAAAAAAAAAAACAAAAAGGAAAAAAACCTGTTATCTGTAAAGCTAATGTGTGTCTTAGATTGTCTGAGAAAGCTTTAGCACTGGAGGTCTTGACAGGCCAAAGTTGTATAAAACAAGTTAAGGTTAATCTTAGAAGAAGTGTAGGAGCTTAGAAAAAGACTATTGCAAAGCACATTCATCATTACAGCTAAAGTCCCAGCCTTAAATCTGAAATGTCCTTCCCCTGGAAGAATGACACTGCACCTGATATTCTACAGTTACCAGTAAGAAAAACTGCCTCAAAGTTTGGGACAAGAAAAAGGAAAACAAAATTGGTAAGAATTTATTATTAATTAGAGCACAGTAACACAAAAGAAGAGAAACTCAGCTGGAGACGGGAAGAAAGAAACGGGAGGACTGAATAGAAGAAGAGTATCTGGGAGAAAGATATAATGCAGAGACCACCAAGAAGGGGCAGGAGGTGGCTGGGGCAAAAAGCCAATTAACTGAGTGGCATATTCTACAGACAATACAGTGGTTTCAACCTGCTGAGAAAAGGCTGAGAATTAATTAGAAAGTGTCAACAAATTAGGATTAAAGGACAAAAAATGTCCCACTTAAACCTGGGAAGGGAGGTACAAGCGGAAGAGGACAAAAAACCCCCAATAATACCTCTCTGACTCCTGAAGGAGGAACTGAAAATACTGGTTCCTGTTAAATTATCTCAAAAGCTAAAGATTGCTTCTTCACAACATTAGCTGCTTAATTACTGCTGCTTCATCCTCTAAATGCATGTCTGTAGGGAAAACCCTTTCTAAGGTTTAGCAATACTGGTTTTTCAGAGGACATTATTTCCATTGCAACCTCCAGAGCCATGTATTATATAAATAGCATAAAGCAGGTTTAGATAAACAAAAAACCATATCCATTTAAAAATTTTAATTGAAAACCATTTGGGGGGAAAACCAGAGTCTGAAGAGAGATTATATATTTCTCCTGGCAGTTAACAATTCCACAATTTTGACTTAGATTTCTTTATGGCAAAAAGGCCTCTAAGGGGAAGAGTGAGTATTTATAATTAGCAACTGTGGTATGTTAGACACAGATCAATGCAAATTAAAATAAACTGAGAACAGCAGTAAAGAGGAAAGAAGTTGTGCTTAGCTCCATAGCTATAAAGTCGTTATTTTGGCTTAGAAACATCATCCTTATTTCAAAAATCTAGACACAGACAGCCTAAGCCCTGAGAGAGATTCAGTGGTTACACTGTGTTCTTCTGTGCGGCTGAGAGCAAAAGGTGTGAACAGATCCCATGTGCCAAAACTTGTGGAGCTGCATCAGCAAACAGAGAGGATGTCCCTTGAGCTCCCTCCCTCCTCCTTCCCACGGTTCCTGGGCCTCTACAAGGAACAGATACAACTCCCCAAATTCATCCAATGTTCTCCAAACATCCTCAGCTTTACGCTTGCACGAGCTCACCTGCAGGCAGAGCGAGCAGGCTGCTGGCACGGGAAAACAGGAGCCCAAATCTCTGTTTGGATGATCCCTTTAGTCCACCTGTTTGTTCATGGCAGGGAAGTTCGAAGCACATTCTTTGAATAATACTTCTGTTTCATTGGGGATGTAAATAGAGGTGTTAAAGACAGGGGATGTGTTGCAGGGCAGTTGTCAGTAACCACTGACAGAGAGCCCAGGGACCCTCACCAGCAAGGGCCAAATACCGCAAGAAGGATCCGTAGGTTACAATATGAACAGGTACAGACAGATGTTTTCCATAAATTACACTTGTAAGTAAAGTATTCTCTTCCAAGACAAATGCTTCCAGCTTTCTGAGCTCGACAATTATTTTCAGAATTGTGTAAGGGCTATACAAGGCTGAGTGCGAGAACTGCAATGAGCTCAGCTCACCTACTCAATGCCCAAGTTTTCCACCACAGCACTATTTTATTGATTGTCCTCCCAACACTTTGTTTAAACACACAAGTACTAATGGTTCAGTCGTGATCTGCAAAGTACATTTACAAAGAAGTGTTTTGCTATTTCTCTGTTTCAGTCTATAAATAGTCTTCAGGACTCCTCATCAGACACCAGATATAAACTGACCAGCTTTTTGTAAACATGCACATACCCTGATAGGAAAAATAACATACACTGCATTTATCTTATTTGGAGTTTTAATTATTTCAAGAGGCAGTGAGTCAGAAGGCTAATGTAAAATTCTGTCCAACTTACACAAATCAGTGTGGTAAATACTGATAGCATTTGATCAAAGAAGTTTGTCCTGGGAAGAACTCAATGTGCGTATGACGAGTGCTCTCATCCTGTCCCCCTGCCTTCCCTCCCAAACCCTGACAAATATGTGCAGCTCCAAGTCTCTCAATGTGAGCAAAAAAAACCGTCTTGTGAGAGTCACAGAACATCATCATGTGATGCTCAAAGCAGTTTCTAAGGCAGAATACTCTGGGTATCAGATGCAGCTGGAAGAACTACAATTTATTTTAACTACAGCATTATTCTAGGAGCAATATCCAGAGATCAGAGGGCACACAGGTTCTTGATCTTTGACCTGCAGCCTTATCCTTCTGTGAATCTGCCATCTATGCAGTAATTAAGACACTTCAAAGTCTGCATCATCTCTCTACCACGATGACATATGTTTGAGTTCATTGCAGCTGCACAAGCCCATCATTTGAGCCTTTCACTCTTCCATTGCTGCAAGCCTTTCACTCTTTGCCAGGCAACTGAAATACATGAGCCTTTAAAGTATTCAGAGGTCTCCTATTTAAGCAGCAAGTATTGAAAACACTAAAAATCCCTGCCGTTGAGGTCTCCATTTGCTCTGTAGGACACACCTCACAAACAGCCATCACAAGCCGTGGTATGCATTCTGAGCAGCAACAATCAATCACTAAATAGCAAGTTACAAGGCACTGCTTGACAGCAGTTCCAGAAACAGCTAAGACCCTGTGGCCAGATCTGCTAAAAACTGCACTCAGAACTGTGAGATACTTTCAGGGAAGAGGGGGGCAGGGAACGACTGAAAGAAGAGAATTGGTAAGGTTAAAAAGGAATCAAACAATAACAGCGCCCTCATACAAAAGTATGTTCAAATGTATTTAAATTTGTGAACACAACTGTTCTTCAATATCTACTCCAATTTTCACAAGAACAAGCAATTTTAAAAATCTGTAATTAAAAGTGCAATAAGAGCAAACATGAAGAGTACCATGACCAAACTCACAGTTACACAAGGGCTTGGATAGAAACACTGTCAGCAGAGAAGAGACAGTGTTTGCTTTGGAGCATCAGCTAAACAAGCTAATTTGGTTTCTTGAATGTTGTTTTTGCTGCAGAACAGTAATGGATCAGTGAACATGTGACAACAAATGATGTGACTCCAGGATGTCAAAATGCCCCACGGCAAAGTGGCTTTAAACTTCCTCTTCACATGATCAGATTAACACCCAGGCCTACATAAAAGTTGTGTTTACAAGTTTACTTTTATCCACGGGTTCACGTGTTTAAAAAAAAAAAAATAGAGACTTTGACTTTCTCAGGGGTAGTTTAGGAAGCTGTCCCGCCTCTTCCAGCAAAATTATCCCACGAGAAACCGGATGGGAATCTTTCTCTCTGTCATTGCACAGACCACAGCTATCCCTTCTCTACTTAGCCCCTTTTATTTTATAATTTCTACCAAACTCATTCACATCCTCCTCCAGTGTTTTCATCTTTCTAAAGCTCCCTTGAGCAGCCCTGTGAAGGTTACAAAAGGAATGCAGAATCCTGTGTGGACGTGGTAGACCAAGCTGAGCTGGACTTTGCTTAGTTTGGCAGATATTCACAGTATTTTAAAAACTGCTTTTGCAAACAAATATTCAGCTTGCAAAAGTCTCTCTCCCCCACCATCCAAAGAAAAGATTGTCAGCACATCACTCTGCAATGCCTGAGTAATTGCAAAATACTTACAATCCTCAGATATTTCCCTGTATGAAAGCACTTGGGAAGCTGCCATTTAGCATCTAACTGTAATAACCTGCAGGGCTTCTGTGGATAAAAAGTCTTTCCCCCAGTGCATGCTACAAATGTTTATGAAAACCTAATCTTAAACAGGGTCAAATTATTTAATTATGTTTCTACTTGGTATGTCAGATGTAAGACTAATGAGTAGAGAATTAATTTTTGACCAAAAAAAAAATTAGACCACTCCATCCTTGCTGAAAAGACTAGTGAATTCTTTTAGAAATTACTAATTGAAAGGCAGGTGTGTTTTCTTTCTACACACAAAGTCCTGTTCAAAAAGCCAAAGAACATGAAAATTTTGCCCAATCATCCATTTTTTGTAAATCTATATATTTATATTTGTAGTTCCTCCTACAGCTCAGATAATTGAGTCTTAAACAAGAACGAAGTTCCACTTAATGCCTTGTCCAGCCTTCCATTCCCCAGGCAGCCAAGATGCTGATGGTAAATAACTGGGCTTGCCCAAGCACACACTGTGCTGCCTTCAGCCCTGGCAGAGTTCTCGTCTTCCTGAGCAGGGGCAAGAACTGGACAACAGTCCTGCAACTCATCTTCTGGCAGGCCACTACTCCAAGGTAACAGCAGCAACAGGCTGCTCCTCACTGCGTAACAATTTCATTTGATATCACCCCTTTAGTCCAGAAATAGTTCATGCTTGCTTACCCAAAACCACAGATTGCTGGAGAAGAAAATACCCTGAGAGAGCACCTCCTGAAATGAACTAAGGAACAGAGCTCTCTTTCAGAAAAACTGCTGAAAGCAGTATTTGACCTGAGCTCCCAGATTCTTGGGGATCCACAGCTGCTTCTGAGGGTCCTGGGAAGGCAACCACACAAAGCAAGCTTACTGGCCTGCATTCAAGTATGTTTATGAACACCATGTAAGAGTTTCCACTACTACAGGAAATTTTTACAGGATCCACAAATCCTATTTGGAAACCACAGATTTAAAACATATCCTCCAGTAAACAAGAGTTCTACTGTTAAATATACCCAGGAAGTTTCTCAGTATCTTTTTCTCAGCCTGTTCACTTTTCTTGGACACAGATTTCTTGCCACTCTGCTTGCCAAAAAGGAAGATATTTTGATACAATCCACACCATCATTACTAGACACAACTGAGATTATTAGTTGTGAGCAGTTAGACAGGATGCAGTCTACTCATAGTGAACAGTCTGCTCCCCCCAAAACACTGTCCACAGTAAAAGGATAAAAGACAAACTCCTACATGAGAAAAGCTGAAAGACAGTGTAATGAAGAAATTCAGTAACACTTACGGTCAAGTCCATTGATGTATCTCATTGTAATTTCACAGTGCCCCCAAACTGCACTGACTATGGGGTAAAGTTTTTTCCCTTTTAGTCCCCTGAAGGCCACTCCAAGATACTGTCCATCCACCATGAAGCTAAGCGTCCCTTCATCCATATCCAAAACCACCAGTAAGGAGTCTGGGAGTACAAAAGACTCGTCTGGTTCCAAAAAGACCGGATACGTGACCCCAGGCTGGTTTTTACAGTTGTGGTAGAGTTTGTTGCGCCCCAGATCCCAGCCCCATGACTCACTGTTGCTACCAACCAAGGACGTGTATCCCACCGAGTGCAGCGGGGCTTCGGCCGTGGAGACGCCCACCACAGCGTGAGTTCCCCGTTGCCTCGTGGGCCAGTGGATCTGCCAGACATGGAGGCCCCTGGTGTAGCCGACTTTGCCCCGGATACAATCCGTGCTTTGGGCAACCGGGTGTCTGTGAAAAGTCAGTTTATCGTCTTCCTTTACGAATATATTTAAGGAGCGATCTTCGTTGTTCCAAGCGTGTTTGTACTGGACCTCCAGCTTGGCAGGGGGCATATCCAACAGCATGTCCAGGCGTGCTGGCTTGCAAAAATCCGGGCCTCTCAGCTCTCGTTTGACAGGTCTATAAGGGGGTTCCCTCACATCCACAGACTTTATGCTCCCTGAGATTTTCTGGCCCATTGCTTGGCTGCAGGTTTACAAAGGAGAAAAGAAAAGTTGACTTTGGCCCAACGTTACCTCATGAAAGCACCGTTACACCGAGCCAGTGGTCTGACAAGCTGACTGGATTTACTCCTCCTGTTCGGAGCTTTTTAGCAGCAATGTTTTCACAGCAAAAAATGCCCCTGGAAAAAAAGGCAGAAAGTTTCCAGTTAGTTTAAGAAAGCCAACAGAAAACACACAGCATGTTTTCAAGGAGCTTCTTCTCATCCCTAGTAGTTATTTTAAACCCCAGAGCTGACAATTCCCCACTCCTGGTTCAGTGTCCCACAGCGCTCACCAGGCTGCCAGCAGGATGCGGAGCCCACCAGCGCACGGAGCGCAGACAGTCATTTCCTCCAATTCATAATAGGATGCAGACATTCCCCACCTTCTGCCCTTCCACCTATTTTGTCTGGCCAAGTTCACAGCGGGCCCGAAGTAGGCAGACATTATTCCCCAGCAACAGTGATAAACTTTATGTTCAGCAGTAGCTTCACTTTCACTTAAGTTTTTGTTTCACGGCCTCAGAAACACGCAGTGTCACAATCTCCTTTTATTTCCAGGTGTTCTCTTCCCTGGGCCCTGGTGACAGAGGCTTCAGCTTCTCTGCCCTTATTAAAACAAACGCAGCCAACACCAAATGGCTACAAAATTTAAATGTTTCTTTTTAACTTGCCCTGGCCTTAAATAAAAGGGGGAGAAAAAAAAATTCAGTTTTAGGGGTTTTTTTTATAAAGGAGCTAAAAAAAAAAAAAAAAAAGAGAGGGAATGAGGAAGAGGAGCCATGGAAGGACAGGTGAAGAATGGCAGTTTCAGTTCTTTGGCAGATGTTTCTAATGCGCAGCTGGAGATGTTCCTCATGCTAATGGGCAGCAGGTTAATCCACAGTTTCTACATTCATCTAATGAGAAGGGCTGGAACACAGTAAGACACAGTAAGGGAAATACATGATTTTCAAATATATTGTTTCTTTGCTTCCATAGACAAACATGGTAAAAAAACACCCAGGAAAGATTCTTTGCAACCTGGATAAGTTAGATTCATTCACATTTTAGAGCTCACATAGAGCACAAAGGTAAACCAAGAACCTCTAAAAGTACTAATGAAATAAAAATGAAGACAAAATCCTATAAACTCAAATAGGTGATTGACATGGGATCAAATAAAGTATCTGCATCAGCAGACATATTTCTGTCTTTTAGCAAAACAAGTGCCAAGTCCAGGAATGCTCAAATATAGGCAAGCAGACCCACTCTGTTTATTTACTGACAGAGTGATGAAGTGTTTGAAGAAGCAAAAAAACTCTCCAGACTCTCAAGAGGCTGAAGAGCCTAGGTGACAGTTGGTTGTCATGAAGTTCCAAACAGCAGATGGGCATAAATGTCTTGCAAAAAAAAAAAAAAAAAAATCTTTACTTTGTAAGTCACAAGTCCGCATTCTTCCTTTTAAAGAACTACCCCAAACACATGATATTCCAAATATCATTTGTGAAATAAGATGAGAAACATGTATTCACAATAGAAGGAAATAAAAAGAGTCTAGGAAAAAACCCCTTCAAATTTACCATCCAAATGAGTTTGAGAAGTGAATAAAGTCCTTACATTATTTCCAATCGCAAACAACATGTAAAGTGTTTTCTGCATGTATTAAAGGCAGATGAAACTACATCTATGTTATGTGAAAGTTTTCTTTCAAAAAAGTAAAAAAAAGTAAAAAGTTGATTTTTCAAAACAACATGATAGTTACTATATGACAATATTATTTTCTGGTTGCTGGTCCCCCTTGGACACATGCACACACTTGAGCATGAAAAAACCTACTCGTTGCATCTAATTTTAATATTTGAAAATTAAAAAATAAACATAAGCCTCCAAGCCCCTCATGTCACATTTGCAGGAAGATGCACAACAATTTCCAGGAATCTCCACATGAGATCAACTTGAATGATCCCCCTTACTTCTTTCCAAACCGTGTAAAAGGAGTCTGAAACTTTAAGCAGTAATTATATTTAAGTTGATGTTTGCCACTTCCAGTATTGCAGAAGCACTCATAGATTGTTTCAAAGGTATGATGCCGATTCAGCCCACTGAAGCAAGTTCAATACTTTATTCCACACTAATAATCACAGGGAAAATAAAATAGTGACACTAAAATACACACAGGGAAGCAACAGGGAGTAAATGCTATCAATTATCAGCAAGCTTTCCTACGAGGACACATGCTCAGGGATTGGGTAGTTGCTTTTAAAAGGTGATTATTTAAGCTTGAAAGGAAATGAAAAGGGAAAACATCAGACATTCAAAGGGAACCTCAGTGATTTCTACATGAGATTTAGCTTTACATGCCTTTGAAAATTTCCTCATTAAAGCACAGGACAATTGCCACATTCCTGTCAGGGTGCTGAGGGGAGACGGCCGGGGAAGTCCTCAGTGCATCCTCCTGTATCACTTCCTGATCACATGAGAAACTAAACTTGGACAGACATTTACCTGGCAGATCACCAAGAAATTATAAACACTGAATTGACTCACTTGGCAAGCCACCGACATTCTCCCTCATGTGCCCCAAACTGTAACATAAATAGGCCGCTAATAGATAGATCAGTAATTCAGAGGAGTAAAATGCAGCATTATGAGTACCTTGATACACACACCCCTGTGTCTTTACTCTGGAACGTGATCAGTAGGTACACTTTGGTTTGAAATTGTATCTTACAATATTAGGTCGTTGGTCATACACAGACATTACCACATAAATTAATTACATGATGTATCATTTTGCCAAATAGCTTTGTGTGGACATAGGATGGAACAACAGTGAAAAAATCTTACAGTTAGTGAATGATGCATTCAAGATGCAGCAGTTCCTAAGCACCAGTACAACTCAAAAAAGTACCTTTCATCAGATACCTCCTCCTACATACCATATTATACTCTCTTGCATCCTAGTCCTGTGTAGCTGGTAGTTCTCAACTTCTGCTAGAAGGCCAACTATAGCCATACTAACCTCATTCAAATATCAAAGGACTTGAACAAGTAAATTAAAAAAAAAAAGTCAACATTTAATTATTTGTCACCCCATGCTGGCAGTGACCTAACAGCTCTAACTGCTGGAGCTTAGTAGTACCTGACATGAAAACTTTATACATGGAGGCAGTGAAGGGGTTGTACAACATGCCCCAGCTCACAACCCATGCAACAGTAATGTGAGCTCCACAGGGAGCCACTCATGCACACAGTCCTCCTGGCAGCTCACAATAGTCTCCTTGGGTGCTTGCAGGAGCAAAACCCACCTTAAAGCCACCATCTATTCCCTTCCCTTGCCTGTATCTTGTGCATCCACACCAAGCAGATGGCAGAGACCCACACTGAGAACAGCAGCAGAGGCACCACCTTGACTTTCACTCCATCAGAAGCTGCTGCTGGAGGAGCACAGCTTAACAGGGCACAGCCTGTCTCCACCAACAAACACCCCCTCCCTACTTCCACAGGTAACAAACATACTTTCAGTGCAGATGCCTCAGAAAAGTCATTCTTGCACCACTATGATAATTTCCAGGCAGCTTCTCCCCACAGAGATGTGCAAGTGCCCCACAGCTGTTGGGAAAGCCGAGCACGTGCCCACAAAGGGAAGCAGAGTGACTAACAATTCATCTGCCAAAGGTACCCCAAACTGGCTCCCTGTCTGCAGGACTTGATGGATACATCACACAGGACTTGTAAAAGTTGTGTGTCAACTCAAAAGGACAGAAGGTTAGTTACTATTCAATGCATTTACAGAACTATTTGGTTGTAAAACATTCTTACTATCTCCCAAATTAATAAAAAACTTGCCAAAGCACTGTCATTCCACTGCCATGACTTTTTGTAATCTTACACCACTTAGAGAAACCTAGACTGCCTTACCTGTATCTTCTCACTACACACAGGAAGGTTCAGAAATACAAAGAACATGAATTTTTACTGTATAATTTTGCTTTGAAGGTTTTCCCAAATCTTTACTCTTCCAGTATTTTCAAACCACTACAGGATTTAAAAAATAAGAAAATATATCGATTTGGTTTCATATATCACCTCTCCATTATACCTGTTTTGTGACTACAACTGAAACATAAATTTTCATCAGTTATCCCTATGATAAAAGATATTTTGTGGAAAATAATCAGCGCCTGGAAATCTGGAGAAGACTGTTCGTTTTCATAACCCAGATAATTTCTGTCTCAGTTTCACATTCATGCCACGCTTTGTCAGGATATGATGATTAGACTAAATGTACTGTACAGGAACAAGACAACTCCAAACAGGAAAAGTGTGTCAATGTCGCTTAGCAGTGTCCTCATAGAGACTGCCAAAATATTTTGGGAAATTATTCACAATAAAAACACAGATTATACTTACCAGAGAAAGGCCTGCTGGGACATCACTTTACTGTCACTAAATAGGGTGCATTTTTAACAGTTTGGTATGTTGGCATCAGTGGAACATAACTCTGATAAAAGAAACATGCTTTCTGCAAAGTCAGCTTTCAGCATTCATAGTGATATTTCCCTCTGGATTATGAATGCAGAAGGCTTGAAAAACATGCATAAGAAGTGTCACCACAAACACAATTCAAAGCTACATCAAGAACACGCTAAGGCTGAGTTTAATCCCACTAAATTGACACTTACCAAAAAGTGAGAAGCAGCCAGGTGAGTACCAATTAATGACACCAGTCGGTGACACGGTCTATCAGAAAAGGTAGGGAAGGTGATGCTCCATCCAGCAGCATTTCCAAAGTCTACACAGCAGTTCTCACTCTTTTTGCTATTGGTCCTCATCAGTTTTTTTCCTTCCTGCAGCCAGAGCTCACTGTCACCTCCCCTGCCAACCTGGGCTTTGTCACCAGCCAGCAAGGACTCCTGAATACCAAGACAGAGGCAACAGGAGCCTCTGAACCAAGGCATCTCCTCTGTGGGCACCAAAACTGTTCATTTCCAGATGCCTGAACAGATCTGATACCCTGAGTGTTTGAGCACTGAATGTAACCCTAGAGTCTCTCATTAGGAATGGAAAGAGCAAAAACACCCGATATGCTGTGCTGGGCAAATCAATGAAGAGGAGTTTGTATGTTCAAGGACAAGGACTTTTACCTCCATCCAATGTAAAGGCACAAGGCCCAGTGTCTACTAACTCTGTTCCCAGTGTGCAAACAGTTACAGAACCATGACAACACTGTTTTGAGGGCGACAATGAATTAAGCACATTTTTGGCACCTTATAAAGACTGGCTAGCTTGGATTCAACTACGGATCCTGGTATCCAACATTGTTCAAAATGGGCAATAAATCAGCGACGTTGGCTTCCTTTGTTAAATTGGGAATATGCAGTAACAATGCAGACAAAAATGCTTGGCTATTCTAAGCTATCCTGTGCTACAGATGAGATTTTATGCTGCATGCATGCTTAGCAAATGACATTTAACATGTGGGATGAACAATGCAGCAGTAAGTCATGACTTCTTCAATTCCTGAAAGGAATGCAAATCCTGAAAATCCCAAGGACATTCCTCTGTAAAGAGTAACTTGTTTTGTAATGTTACAAAAATGTAATTGTTTCAAAATTCAGCATAAGCTTGTTATTAAAAAAGGCTGTGCATTTAGCTGCTTGGAATTAGAATAATCTGAAATACCACACCATCTGTACCACCCGACTTAGAAGCAGTTTAGTCATATGACGAAGAATGCAGAAAGAATCTTGAGTAGCAATGAATACAGTGGAATGTATATTTTTAAGTACTTCCATCTACTGTACTTTGGAACTGAGCTGACTTGAGGTTTTGGTTGGTTTTACACCTTCTGTCTCTCTGCATGTGTTTCTGGAATTCACCTCTTTCATACTGAAAGTTGGAGTTAGATGCAGGCACATATTCTGAAGAAGCATTAAAGATGAGAAAAAACATTTGAAGCCTGTAAACAGTTTTCTTGCTCACAATACAACAATGTAATTTGAAAAACAAATATAGTAACAAAATACAACAAAAATTGCCTTTTTTACTATACTTTTAAAAACAGCAATACTTTGGTTCTAAAGTTCCTGCAAGGAAACAGTTACTTTCTTTTCAGGGTATTTAACAGGAATACCCATGTGATCCCACATAAGGTTACAGATGTTCAAGCTGCTACATCCTTTCTACCATCCCTTCCTATTCATTCTTCCCTTTTGTCTTCAGCCACCTGCATTCACATGGCCTTGAGATGGTTTGCCTCAGAAAACTAAAGTGGGCAAAATCTAGTATTTCATTTTGCCAGGTTATTTTCAGGTGGATAAACCCTCTGATCTGGAATACCAGACAATTCTGTAAACGTTTGCTCTGGCAAAAGGAAAGAGAGAGAAAAAAACTAAAAGCTTAAAGGCAGAACCATCTATTTAGGCAGCAGCCCAAAACATGGAGCAAATTTCCAGTCACTTCCAGCTGCCCTAAAGGGCACAGCTGGACTTCATGTCTGAATTCAGTACAGACATGAGCTACTGCTTACATCTTCCTCACTCCTTTGGCACAAAATCATTCATCTTCAGCCACTCTTCTGTAACACTGAATACCTTCCTGTCTTTCCCAAACAGCTGATGGAACCCTTTTGAATATTCAAGTGTCAGGGTTATAGTAAAAGAGCAAATTGACACACAAGAAAGGCTTTGCACTAAATTGAAAATTATGTTTTCAGCTCCACTTCGCATTTTACAGGATGATTTGCCATTTTACATTTCTACCCAGCTGCACTTCACCGAGTAAGTAATACCAATAGGTGTCAAACCACGTGAGATTTAAAGCCCAAGGAATAATTAAGTTTTAATATTGCAATTTCTCCCTAGTCATTACTACTTCTCACCAGCCTCTCTCTTTTTTTTTTTTTAGACAATTTATTTTACATTTTACCTCTAGAGCTTTGTAGAGGATCAATACCCCTACAGCTTCAATTTCAAAACCAGAACATCCATTAAACCATGGCCTTGAAATGTGGCTGAACACCTTCCCGCTGCCTCTCTTTTGCTGCAGTTCCCTTTGCTGTAGTGCATAGTGGAGCCAATTGGCCTTTAAAATGAAATAAGCTAGAAAGTCATAGATGAGAAAAATACTCCTGGAAAGCATCATTCCTCAGTCTAGCCAGTCGTGAATCCCAGGGAACATGCCAGAGGTGATCCCTGAGCAGACTGAGGGAAGGTCTGCAGATGGTAGAAAGTGATGATCAGACAGACGAGAGCTCCTCCAGCTTGACACAGTCATTCACCAGAACTGTACTGAAACCGTAGAAACTGCAATAATGTGTTGTAGTGAAAATCTGGCCCCTTGGCTCAAGCTTCAGTCTTACATTGTGTCAGTGCTTTCCAAGCCTGGTGAGTCTTCGTAAATCATGAGGGAGCCAAGGCCTGCAATGGGTTTTCTAGGAGCAGCATCCAGATAAGGATGGGGATAAGGAGGAACACCCACTAGTAGCAGCTCTGCAGGCATCCACAGCATCACAAGGCTGCTGTAGATTTGCCAGACCCTACAAGAGTCAGCTACACCCTCACAGCACCCCTCTGTATGTTTTGCACTGGGTGATTCTAGTGCTTTGGCTCTGTATCATTCATAAAAAGACATTCCCTAACAGCTGAAAATTTGCAATGCTTCTGGAATGATCAGGATACTTTTGTGGTCCTCTTTTGCATTTGAGCCTCCCTTCATTTAATTCTCATTTGGATGAAGAAGCAGTGTACAGACAATACCTGTCAGATGCTCTCCCTGTTGGTGGGCAGGAAGCAAATACATTGGATGTTCCTGCTGTTCTGGCCCATGAGAGACCGTTCCTGATATGACCTGGATGACTTTGATACTTCCAACAGTGCTGCAAAACTCCAGTGACATAAACATACTCCGGCCAAGCATAGCAGACAAGAGTTGAAGATATCCTTCCCCCTACAGTGAATTGAGCTGCCTGATGTGGCAGAGATGTCCAAAAAAGGCCGTCTTGGACAAACCATGGGGAGCCTGTTGTATGGAAGACACAATTGCATGCAGGGGTCAGGCCCATTCCCCCACTCAGGGCTGCATAGGGAGAGGGGGAGGGCAAGGTTGGAGGGAACCCAGCCATTGTACTTGCACAAACATGTAGGAGATGAATACATGAGAACAAGTTTGATCCTGAACAAAAGCGTATTCTTTTGTTTAATAGGAAAATAGGCTTACACAATCACACCATCTGCATCCCTCCTCACCCTTCCCCCTCAGCTACTTCAGTCAATAGCCACATCAGCCAAATCTGACAGAACAGCAGGCTCAAAGACAACTGTGTTCCTACAGGAGAGGACAGACATCCTGGAAGTGATCACATGCAGGACCAGGCTGAGCTACAAGTTCATATCTTGACAAAAAACTCAGAAGAGAATGACCTCACATCAAAGCTGTGACTGGAGCAAAGTGTCCTGAAGATTTCATGTCAAATCAGCCACAAGACACAGAACCAGAAAGCAATGCTTCATCAGTCCTGCAGTTTTTTCTTTTAAAGAATTGAAATTAAGTAAATACACTTCACATATGTTAAGGAAGCATCATCACAAAATCAGATTGCATGGATGATTTTCTATTTCCCAGGTGAGGTGACAAATGAAGCTTTGGAACGATAACAAAAAGACAAACCAACTTCCAGTTAAACAAATAAATGTTTTCTCAAAAAAACCCCCACATTTTTTAAGCAGCAGCAATGAATTTCATCTGTTTTAAACACATGCCTCTGCTAAAGCCCATCTGTCAGCAGAGAGCAATTGCACAGACAAATGGGGATGATGGAGAAAGTAATATCATAGAAACAAACTGCCTGAGCTCTAAGCAACAAAATTGATTTTCCTTACACACATAAAAGCGTTCCCATTTTACAGAGTAGTATTTTTGTTTCTGTTTGCTATTAATTTAGGAAATAGGACACTTGGTAACCCAGGAGAGGTTGGGAAAGTCCACAGGGCTTTAAGGAATAACAGATTTACAGTTATGTCCCCATGTCAAGAATCTGACTCCTGAAGAGACAAAGGACACCTTGGTGAGAACCCAGAATGGGTGTCACAGTGGTGAATCACAGAATAGTTTGGGCTGGAAAGGACCTGACAGATCATCAGGACTCAAGGAAATAGCACGAATCTGAGCTGGGGGAGGTTTAGGTTGGATATCAGAAAAAAGTTTTTCACCCAGAGGGTGGTTGGGCACTCGAACAGGCTCTCCACAGCAGTGGTCACAGCATCAACGCTGTCTGAGTTCCAGAAGCATTTGAACAATACTTTCAGGCACATGATGTGACTCTTGGGGTGTCCTGAGCAGGGCCAGGAGTTGAACTCAATGATCCTAATGGGTCTCTTCCAAATCAGCCTGTTCTATGATTCTATGATCCAGTTCCAACCCCCCTTCCATAGGCAGGGACACCTTCCACTAGACCAGGTTGTTCAAAGCCCCATCCAACCTGGCCTTTAACACCTCCAGGAATGGGGCATCCACAACTTCTCTGGTCAGCCGTCCAGCCAATTCCTTATCCACCGAATGATCCATCCATCAAATCCATGTCTCTCCGGTTTAGAGACAAGGATGTCATGTGGGACAGTGTCAGATGCTTTACATAAATCCAGGTAGATTATATCAGTTGCTTTTCCCTGATCCACTATAATCTTGTCACAGAAGGCCACCAAATTTCTCAGGTACAATCTGTCCATAGTGAAGCCACACTGGCTGTCACCAGTGGCGATGTGGAATGTTTGTTTCTTCTGGATCTTTCACTGTCCTAGAGGCAGATTAAGGGGAAAGGCTGCCTTTTCAAACAACTACTGTTCCACAAAGTATCACAGACTTTGCAGTGTCAGAGAGGGCCTCCAACTAGGAAAAGCCATGGTGAAAGACGTTGCTACTCTGAGTCGCTACTACTGACCTAACAACGTACATCCTCAAAAAATTTCTTGTAACAAGTGCCAACAATTCCAGGTATTTCTGGCCACAGGAAAGTACTTTAAAAAGCCCACACTAGACTTCCTAATAGAGGTATGGATAAAAATAAATCAGCTTTGTGCCCGTCTACAGGAGTCTCAACACAGACTGTGATCTATAAGCTGAAACGCGAGGTCTGTATTTCTCAAAATAACTTCACACTCCAGTTCCCCCTCCTAAGCAGTCTTCCACAGGGAGTTTTCTTTTAAGTGGCATTTTATTTGTAACAATTAATAACTAACTACACTTCATTCTTTAACGTATTGGGTGAAAGGGGAGAAAAAAAGATTGAAAGTTATTTGGAAGAAAAGTGCACCAGGATGCAAGTTTGATGGTAATAAAAATACAGTAGTACTAATGTTTCGGTGTACTGCCACTGAAATAAGTGTGTTCCAACTAATCTTTGTACAAACCCCCCATATTGATCTTATTGCAAAGAATCTTCAAGACATCATCTAAATCTTCCATACACTGATTCTCCAATAGCTCAGGCAAGGACCTGTTTTGCCCTGGAGAAAAACGTGCTCTGTCTAAATTTGGATCAGTAGTACTTTACACAAAGAGAAAACATATCAGTAATTACAAGCTAAGCTCTAGCAACAGGTGTGATATATATTTAAAAAAATGCTCTGAGTTTTTAATTCTGGCAAAACTAAACCCTAGATTGCATTGGGATATACAGATCACCCTGATTTCCAGCATAATAAAGAATAAAAGTAACATTTATAACTATCTTTAAAAGTAAGGGACTACATCCAGTAAAGGAAGTTATTTTCCCATTGAGTTATAAAAACCATAATACACTCAATATGACCCAAAGAAATACTGGGAAAATTGTTCTTTTTTTCAACCTCATCAGAGCTAGGCTTGTTTTTGTTTACCACATCCTCAAGCAAACCACAGGAAGGGTAAAATTAAGTGGACTTATACAAAGATCATTTCAGAACCATTTGACATCTAACCAGGGTATTCATCTGAGCCTAAATCAAAGTTTGCCTTTATCAAACAAACTATCATTTGCTACTGGAAAAAACTTAGAAGTCACATACAAGCCACACCACTCTGTTGAGTGTAAAACCATGTGGGATACTGCACAAATACTACAGATAGTTTCAGAGGAGAAAAACAAGCCTTTTGGCCAGATTAAGAAGGAAAAAGAATATCTAAAGATACTAGAAACCCAAGGGGGGTTAAATTCCAGCCATTCTTTCAACAGAAAAACTGACATACACTTTTCCCCAAAGCACTGTGCAGACACAAATTGCTACTAGAATCACAGGATCAAGAGCAGTTGTGCATTTTTATATTTAGCAGGAACTCTGTTACAGTTTACAGTACAGAGATCAAAAATAGAGGCAAGTTTGAAGGAAGTAATTTACAAAGTATGGAAGCTTAATGGAGCATTAAACCCCAGAAGTTTAATAATGCTTCTAGCTACTTGAATAATCCCTGTCAAGAACAGAGATCTTCCTCCACACTGAAGGAAGGAATGAAAAATATATTCAGTTGCCCTACATATCATCTTCATCACAGATTTATGGCAAAAGGCTTTGTGTTACCATCCCGGTCTTTCCAGTTTGCCTTTCCTTTTCCCTTCCCCTTCTTTGCCTGTACATCCCCTTGTCAGCTTCTTTAACACTGGGAAGCCACCTGTGGCTTAAAATTTTACCCATCTTTAGCACACTTTAAAGACATTTATGTCCCCACGTGGCACTTCTAGAAAGAGAAGGATCATGGAAGCACACTCAACCCTCACCTTCTATTAGGTAGCAGATACCTCGTTTAATCCCAGTCTAGACTAAGTATCATAACACATCATCACTTCTGATTAACAAAGTATAATCAAGGGAAGCAGAAAAGATAGATGTAGTGTCAGGCTTCTCACTGAAATCTTAAGGATAAAACCCCAAAACACTTACAAACACAGATCCCAATTTCTGAAGCTACTGCATGGACTTAATGACAATCTGAGACCCTGCAACTTCTGATACTGAAGAAATACTTATATTTATACAAAAAACTGAAAGCCAGAACCAGAAAGACCTACAATTTGGAAATCAATGATTTGTTGAGTCAGCAGCTGTAAACACAAGAGCTGAGCCTCTCGGAGCTCTGGGCTGCCTCAACACCCAAGTCAATCCTTTTTGTGCTGCAGCCAGTACTAATGGGTGGGTTCCCCAGTACCATCAGCATCTGTAGGATACACAGAAATTGGTTCCATCTGAGGCCACTTTTCTGTGCTCTGAAAAATATGGCATACCATAACATAACCACCATCCTTACTGGAAAGGGAGGAGACAAGGAAAGCAAACAGATGGACATCACAACTCTGTGCTACCATCTAATTCCACCTGCTCAAGGACAAAACCTTTGGGTAGGAAAGAGAATGCACCAGGTTATCTTAAAAGGACACTGCTGATACAATTAGAAAATTTAATTATATTCCAAAGTGGTCCTTGAGAACAATTCCCTTGCTTGGGAACCACCACCTTAAAACAGAGGTCAGAAGAATACAAGAGCAGCCACTTGACTTGGTGAGTATTTGGAGGGAAAGTCTTTGGTGAACTGTGCCACAGCTACAGCCAACACAGACCCCCAACAACGAGAAAATGCACCTTAACGAGCTATAATGGGAACATGGCAAAAGGTGGTTTTGACCACAGAATCCCAGGCCTAAAATCCCCCCAGTCGCTGTTTTGGCCAGGCCCTACATAGATACTCCAGCTGCCCAGCTCAGGTAGCAGAGGGTGGCATTCAGAGCTGACCCTGCACTACAAAACCAGGCTCAGAAGCGGAGAGGGTATGTTCTGCTCTTCTGACAAAGGATTCAGAGTGATCTAAGCAGGGGAGAACCCTCAATACCAATAAAAAATAAGGTAGTCAGGCTCCATTCAATTGCACTGTGCAGAAATCACTGTGATTTATGACTTCTGCCAAGAACCAATTGCAGAGAGGAAAAGAACCACCCCTGTGTGTGCCTCTCATACTAAGCATACAGCACCTCATGTCTGTGCAAGACACAGGAGCAACCAAGGCTGCCTGCTTTACAGGGACACAGTACTGAAGGATTTAATTCCTAAGGCAATGGGAAAATACTATATGGGAGAACTTCCAAGTCACAAATTCTGCTTACTTAAGCTAAGCTGCTTAATCAAGTTAATTGAAGGCATTAAAAAAGCATCTGGAGAAGAACATATTCACCAACCAGTCTCTAGCCATTCCTGATCTGGTGTTACTTTTTCTGGGCGCCAGTTCCCCTGCTGGCACAGCACAATCTATCATCAGCCATTACACTGATTACCATCCATTAGATTTTCTAAGCACAGGCATGAAATTTAAACCTACTTTTGTAATTTATTTACAAGCTGTTCACATACTGAATATGAAGCATATACATAATGCTTCGTGTTAACAAGAGAAATGTAGCTGAATATTAGAGCTGCACGTTAAAAATTACCAATAGAAATAATAATTCTCTTCACAAAGAATTGTTTATGGAATTTTTGTTTGGCAAGACAAGCAGGACAGGAGTCTACACTCTTTAAAATGCAACTGATTAATATACAGTGGGGAAACAGGCAAGAACCCATGAGAATGACAAGGTTTAAGTATCAGTCCATAAATATAAAATTCAATTAAAATGTCATGCTAGAAAACACTGAGAATAGAGTTGGGACTCTTATTAAAAAACAATGATTTTTCTTCCCTGCTATTAAGGCAGAGTGATTAAAATGAAAGATAATGCCCTTTATTTCAAAAGCTAATTATTACATGTAATAAAATTTCTTCTTGTACCACGAGACCTAAACACACGAATTGAATTGCAGCAAGACCATCAACCCACACATCTTTGCTGTAATAAAGCAGCTGCTTGAATTTTCCCTTAAAATCATATTTCTACAACAGACTATCAGGCTTTGATTTGAGAATACCACATTTCTTACCACTGCAGAAACCAAACACGGAACAGCTGTGGAAACAAAACCCACTATATACAAATATTCAGCCCAAAAAAAGTTACAAGCAAAAAATCCCTTGTGAAGACCACTTCACTGGGAACTCTGAGGAAAGTTACACTAAACTGACAGTTCACCCTTGGCCTAAGGATTATCCAGAGGAAGTATCCCACACACATTTTTCACCAGAGGTGGAAAAGATGCCTGCTCTGCACAGTTCAGATGCCTGCATGCATTAAGTGCCCAAAGTGTCCATACTACCAGCCAGCAGTGCTCCAGAGGAATGGAGCTGCTTGCCATGTTACTGTTTCCTGCATTGTTAATTCAGATGTCTAAATTTAGATGCCAGCTTTAGCCAGTGATTTTCCCACTTTTTCCAACCCTCAAAACAAAAACATCTTTGCATTAATTCACTATCTCCATCCATTTGCAGAAACAAACATGATGTCAAAACTCCACACACTGGAATTATGTTACACCAACAATAAACCAACCTCCAGCTACAGGGTGAGAGAAATAGTTTCTGCTCATCTCCTGAGTGATTGCACACCAAGCACCAGCTGCTGCTAAGTCACATTTCCACCCAACCTTGGGCATAGCTCCCCCAAGTTCCAAACTATTTTACCACAGGGAATACATAAAGTCTAAAAATAAAGGGAGTAAGGGGAGAGGGTTGTCTTCTGCATTCATGAAGACTTCCTGCTCCCATGTCCTCTATTAGCAGGATGTGGGTGGAGTACAGCAGTAAAAGGGAACTCATCAGTCACTCTCACATCCCTGGAGTGTTGATACATTTCAGGTTGAATTTCCCTTTGGTGTGTTTTTCCAGCCATCAAACTGTGATGACCTAGCACATATGGATTTTTTTCTCTCCTTTCACTATTATTCAGATTGCTAGAAAGAGGTGTATTTGAGTAAAAACAAGCTGTTAATTCTTGTTACAGGGTCTAAGAGCAGGAAATACAAGCCAATTATCAATGTTGGAGGTGGCTCACTGAAACAAAAAAAAATACCTGTAAACTGAAAGACCACTACATCCCTAGACATGAATTCAAGGCAGCAGCCTCATGCACTTTCTCCCATCCAACTGCAGCTTACTGAGGTGAGGGAAGGAATGTTACCACATCAATGCTGACTCCTCAGAGGAGTTTGAGCATCACAGAAGGATCTTGCAGCAACTCTGACAGTTTCTGACAAGTGTACCCTGCCTATGAGGTCTATTTTCACTCCGTTTCATTTTTAAATCCTGATAAATACTTATGCTTAGTGCTTTTGACAAATTAATCACCTTTTCTCCAGGTGCACCTTCCAAAACTCATGCTGCTGAATGTTCCTCTCTTTCCCTGTTCCTGCTACATCCACACTCCAGTGCATGGCTATCAAGGGAGAGATCTCACAGCTGAGCCTCTCTTCCATCTCTCCACCCACACATTTTGCTTCAAATACCGTAAAAATGAACACCAAAAAACTTAAAAATGAGTACATATTCCAGGTCTCATGCTCATGCTTGTTTAATATATCTCGTTCTATTTAAACCTCAAAAGGATAAGATACCATACATGTTGTAACAAATCCTTCCTGAGCACATTCTTGCATCTTTGGTAGACAATCATTGCACTTACAATGCTGCATCTTAGTCTAAACAAGCCATCAATGAACTGTGTGTAAGGTTTTCTAGACTACTGGAAACAGTTACATCAGCCCTGACTGAACTACAAAGGCATTTCTTTATTTTATGTTATAATATTTTAAATGATCAAAAAGCTTCAATGCATTATTTGCCTTTGAATACAAGAGATAATAGAAACCCCACCCTTTTCATCTTAAAACAGTAAAACCAAAGGACTGTATAAATATTTAGCGAATGATCAGTACACTCTGAATTAGAAGGGAGAATATCACAGTATTACCCAGATGTTAACAGCATCAGAGACTGATGGTACTGAAATGCAGGGACAGTCAGGTGCTGGCACAAATCAGATGTAACACGAATGTGAAGCAACGCAGTCAAAACGAGGTCAGGATGGCAATGTTCCTGTCTTTTATACACTTTGATGTGTCATTGTCTTTACTTCAAACAACTGCTGTCATCTCTGAAATGCCTGATAACAGCTTTCAACAGCAACGAGGAAAACAGCATTTTAACTTCTTTATGCTGCATCATAGTTTTTGAAAGAAAGATGACATAATGCACCTAAACCTCCTGGGGGGGGTGTCAGACCCCCAAAATAACCACCTGCACTCCACAGACAGGGACTTCCTTCAAGCACAGGATGGAAACATCAAAGGTCAGAATTTAATTTCTCAACAGTCTCAGGTTTAACACCTGCTCAGAGGTGCCCTCACTGCTGGTTCCTTCTTTCCTGGGCAGAGGATGAAATAATGGCCCTGCCCAAGCAAATTAGCTGGAGCCTCAAAATATTCTGTCTTTGAAAGAGTTCAGCATGTGTTTGTATCACTCACTGAGATCCTCAATGTAAATCCAAGTAGATTAGTGATAAGCCACAAGGAACAAATACTCAATTCCCCATGCAAATATGTTACACAAATCACACAAAAATATTTACAAGTACACCTTTACAAGTTAAATTAGGATAAACTTTCAAGATAAACAAACAAATGGAGTTGCCAAAATTTAATTTTAATTATTTTTTTTTAAAAAAACCTCAACCAAGTGTCTCAGCCAGAAAATAACACAAACAATGCCATAAGGACCAGGCTGCAATTTTAACTCCTAAATCCTCACTTCAGCTCTACTGAATTTTAAATTGGAAAACAAAGTTTCAAAAGTACCAGTACTGGCTCCCAGATTACTCTCTTTGTCCAAACTACCTTTAAAGTAATTCTCAAAACAAGAAACCTTTCATAATTTTGCTAGTAACTTAGAAAATATTTAAATTTCTACATTCAAAACTCTCCTGTCAAAGGAGTCCTTGTTGATAAAATAGTGCATTTGTTGTTTTATTTTGTGTGGCTTCTATCATGAAATAATTAGGAAATAAGCTCAAGATTTTGGAGAATTAGTTGAGTTTTCAAAGACAACAGCCAACTTTCTTTCAATTCATTTTCATCTTTCCCTTACAAAACTATTTTTTAGAATATTCTTAAAGAAAAACAAAAACTCAGTACACAGATCCTGATTGTGCCTACAATCTGAATTCAGTAATTTCTGTGGACAGGACATTCTCAGTACAAAATGTAGCTGTGATGTAAATACTTTGTGCAACGAGGCTTTCTTTTAACATTGTGACCTCCAACATGGAATGAAAAAAAATCTTTCCTTTTACTAGAGGCAATTTGTTTCTGCATTTATTTGAAGAAGAGATGGAGGAAAAGCAGTTAAAATTAAATGAAGCTGAGGACCTAAACTTTTCATCAGATTTGAAGAATGGAATGTTTGTCCATGCCTAAAGTCATACAAGTACTCTCACAAGAAAAAGCAATTCTAAGGAGGTTGATTTTTAAACATTAAAGAAATAAACATTCAAGAAACTCTTTTTGCAACCAAGGAATGAGGCTGTTGCTGCTGCTGCTACCAGGCGTACAGGGAGCTTGAATGGTCTCTAGGTACCAGCCTCACTTTCCCCTCTTCCACAGAGCTGGGCCATATGCAGGTACCAAGCAGAAAAAACACCGAAGAAATACAACAGCAAAGTCAGCAGCCAACAGTCCTTCCTGCTGCCCCAGACAGAAGGAATCCCAGGCTGTCCAGCCACTCCACAGGAAGTTCACTCAGCAGCTCCCTACCCCAGCAAGGAGAGGTTTCAGGAGATGAGCTACTGCAACCCAGACCATGGTTAGGTCCCAAAGCATGGACCTGGTTTCTGCAGGAAGGAAATCCTCACTCTTCTGACAAAACAGTGTAAATATGACCAAATCTTTCTTCTCTCTCAAAATCCCTTTGCAAAATCTTCCTTAGGAGTTCTTACCACAGAAAGGCACAAGAGCAGACAAGTGCAAACCAGACTTTGGCAAAAGGATAGAATGAGAAAGGCAGTACAAGAACAAGCTTTCAGAAGTGTATGTTTAAATCAAGAGAGCAAACTCAACTAAGGAGTCTGCTGTATGGTTCTGAAATAATTAGCTTGCAACCAGCTCCAAGATGGATGTCATATATTGCTGAGCTTCATGCTGCACACCAAAGCTTATTTGTCACTTCAGCCTCTGACAAATCCTCGAAGATAAAGTTGCCAAGTCACCCGCACTCTGCAGTGCAACACAATAAAACCTGTCATCTGACACCAGTCATGAGCATGGATTACCCCATGATGTTCAATCCAAAGATAAGCCAAATAAGCATAGAGAAGCAAAAAAATTACAGAGAATACTGCTCAGCATTGGTCCGAGTTCGAATGGCTTCAGTATGAACAGATTTAGGTCACAGAACACCTGTGCTTTAGCCCAGGCACCTCACCTCTCACTAAAGAAGGAAACAAGATATAAACTCCTCACATCCTTCATTGCTATGGCCAAACCACAGCAATCATATTATATTTCTGCATTTCAGCTACTACAGAAATTAGGTGCTGCACCACACTGGCCTCTGAGGCAAAGGTGACATCCACTTAAAAAAGACATCCCCCCAAAATATAAATATACACACATGTACATTTCAATAGGCTAGTACCTGACACTACTCCATTTTTGGTGGGAAAGGAGCCAAAGGAAGGGAAGTTGTGAGCTCTACCCAGCACTCCTGCTGGGCAGGCCCACTCTTAAACGGAACAGAGGTAGACAAAATAGAGCCATCAAGTTTTAATCAATTATTGACACTCAAATTGCAACTCCAGTTCTTAACACAAAGTTGTGGCATCCTGTGAGCACTGCTCTCTCTTAACCAGCACTGCTCCCAAAACATAAGGCACATTTTCTTGCTCTTCTCTCTGATGCATTTTTCCACACTGCCACCAAGGCTACTGGGACACACTGTTTTCTTTAGGCTTTGCTTTAAGATTAAATCTCTTCAGGGCAAGGATTTTTCCTTGATAGGTTTGAATGGTACCGATTATACTGTCAGTTTTCCAAACACAAAAAAAACCCCTCCAAACCTAATTTTATCACCATCCAATCTAAAGGACTGTGGGCTGTGGAGCTGTACAAGCAGCTGAGGCACAGGAGAGGCATTTCCTGACATCATTCCAGACATCACCTGAAAATGGGATTCAGACAGTACCCACCATTTCAAATACTTTAACCCTTGAGAGAGCACAGGTCAAGCACACTGCACAGCTGTCTGCAAGCAACAGTAGCTTGGACACTGTAACAAAATAACAAACAACTGTTTTTCTTTGAGAAACTTATCAGAAACATCTGTAATCAGCCCTTTTTGGAGGAGCACTCCCTAAGGCATTTGCAGTCTAGCACCAGTATTAGTGATGCACACACACCTTTTCAAAGCAAGTAAGCAAAATGCTCCAAACAATCAACCCCCAGTAACAACCTGAGCATAAGCTGACTGAAGTTAAAGGAATCTGAAGACACGGACTGCTCTTCCAGGAAGTGCATGATGCATTAACATCTTATCCTACAGCACAACTGTAGGTCAGCTAATAGAGCTCTCTGCTGCCCAAGTTACACGTTACAAAGACAGCTTAAAGTCAGGCCTGAAGGCTGTGTGTGCTGCAGGGAGTGACGCAGATTCACTACATGTACACAACCCCATGAAAAATAAGTGTGGGTGAGGTAGCTATCTGGTCTGGCAAGTTTCAACCCACAACACACCTCTATTTTCAAACAATACTAACAACAACACTAACTTCTAGAATTATTAGCAAATATTTAGCTACACATAAGCAACTTTACATAAGTTTTGACTTCAAAAACTGGTTAACTGTTAAGTGGGCAGATTTAAGCATTGCCTTCATCACAGGAAATGGATCTATACTGGTTTAATAAATAGTTTAAATTCCCAGGACAACATGTATTTATATCCACTAGCCTCCAGCTGCACACTCATTGACAGAGATCAGGGATACTACACTAAGTTTACTGTGTCTGTCTAAACAGAGTTTTGCCAGTATGAAGCCCTTCATCACTGGAGCCACGAGTCCAGGTTTGCTTCCTGGATGGCATCAGGAAGGCAGGCACCAGCCTCCACTCCTCACTGCCATCAGTCTCACTTTGGTCTTCAGGATTTATCAAGTCCAGCAATATTTATGTTCATCCTCCATTCTGGGAAACCTGCTAAGAAGAAAACACATCTAGGTTTCCTTTCCATGGATATTGTATTAAGAAGAGTGCATTTATCCTCACTAACTGATGGTGGAAATAGAAGTGAGTATCAAGGACACTCTGCATTACCATTATTCGACCTGAGATTTGCCAGCCTGGGATTTACCACTGTGAGAGCCTCAAATTTGCACTGAAGTGATGCTGCCCCAGCACAAAAAGAATCGAGTAGAGGTTGTCAGTGCAGCAGCAGTGAGCAGCTAAGCAGCCCAAAGAGAGCTGACAGTTAAACCACAGCATGGCTTACAGACCTTCAATCTGGTAAAGGCATCCCTCTTTCTACCCTCTGCTTCTTGGCCATGCAGAATTATGGGGATGGGACAGTTGAGTATCTAGACTGATGTTGCTCTTCAGTTTAGCCAAGTATTTTTAACAATTAACATCTCAGAAAACCATGCAATGCTTTCTTCCCCAATTGCTGTCATCATCTTTCAAATGTGTAGGCAAAACAGCTCCTCAAAGGAAAACTCTCCAGCTGACTCAATTAAAAGAAGCCAACTCAAAGTAACCATCAGACAGAGTCCTGGAATATGACATCAAGTGCCACTATGAAAATATCTTCCTTCCCCACTAGAAGAGGTCAGTTTCCTATACACAGAAGAGGAGCAAACAGTGATTGTGAAGGAAAATGAGACAAGAATAACTTTCTTGAATTTTTCTTGGTACATGGAAAATCCATTACAGAAGTTTACACAGCAACAATGAAGCCTGACAAGTTAATGAGCTGCTGCTTGTGGAGTCACCGGAGAGATGGCATCCACTTCAGGAATTCCTAAGCTTCACAAGCAGGAGTCACAAAGATGACTGTAATTTGGTCAAACAAAAAATCAGAAGTTCTAGTTGTTTTCCATAAACAAGATATCTGATTATTAATTCTCATGTAGGCTTTCATGCTTCTATTAAAAAAACAAACAAACAAAAAGTTTCACAACTCTGAAAAGTTCCTGGCAAAAAGGCAGCACTGCTCTGTTATTTCCGAGCCCCAAAGCCTGTTGAGCAGGAAGCCCGATGTTTCAAATCTGGCTGCAGAGACATTTGCAAAGACAAACACACTGGCAGGATGGTATGGGTGTGAACACAGGGCTCTCTGAGCCTACCAGCACGAATATGTACTTCCAGAGCAACACCCACATGAGGGCCTCAGCAAGGCACAGAACTGTGAAGTTTTATCATCCTTGTGATGCAGAGAAGTGCTGGGCCTCCCTTCAGCCCTGGCAGGGACACTGAGGCACAGGACGGTCATCCAAGGACATCCAGAGCCAGCAGCAAGACACTGAGGCACATTAGCTACCAAGGAAACCAGACTTATATGACTAAGGCCAGTTATAAAACTTCCGCTTGTTGTTAAGAGAACATACGGTATCTGGCATTTCTCTGTCAGCAGCACCAAATAATCTCACAGCAAGTTGATATTCACATCCCTGACGGGCTCCTTTAGTTACAGAAACAACATTAAAAATGTAGCATCCTTCGAGGTACCCTGCCCAAGTCAGGCCAGTTTCAGCCATAAGCATCAAGAGGAACTCTATGGGGCTATTTTTTCTCCTGATAAGCTCTTTTGCAACATGGAGATATCTTATCAGGGATTGCTTCTGTCACCGGAAGGCAAACAGAGCACTGTGAAAATAGTAGGTATGACTTAAACACCGAACGGCAGTAGCCTACATCAAACCAGCGGCTGAAGTGGTAGCTCGCCATCTCTCTACATAGGACGCTTCCCACGCTGTAGCAGGCTACACTCTTAAGTTCTGGGCATAAAGAAATAAAAATGATCCGCTGCCAGAACGGACGCTGCCACATCAACGCCGAAGCCTCTCCAGCAATGAATGAGGCTGCGAGGGCAGCGTTCAGCTCCCCTGCCCTTGGCGCTTCTGCAGGAACAGCTTCCTACCAGCGACAGCAATCCCCGCTGCCTGGCTCCGAGTTCTCACAAGTAACGTGAGGGCAAATTCAGTCAATACCTCCCTTTGTTGAAACACAAGTCTCGCATACAAATTCAGACTTGTCTTGACAAAGGTTCAGCTTGCCTCTTACTCTTACGGAGAGGACAGTTTAGTATTTCAGATCCAAGTTGAACTGAGGTCTGGTTTTTACTGCCTGAAAAAGCACCAAGCAACCACTGTAAAACATTAGCTTGTGGCAATCGTTAGGCAAGAGGTTTTTGCTTTCGCCAGCGCGAAGTCAGATTAATTCAGCTCATAAGAAACGTAAATCTCCACGTGTCCAACATCTAGACATAATTCTAATGTGTAGCTCAGGAAACTAATTTCTACTATAAATCATTTCGTTATAAACTAGAAAACGGTTCACAAGTGTATTTCTCTAAACCTCCGCTTAAAAACCAGCACTGTTTAAAAAAAAAAAAACAAACAAACAAAAAACACAAACGCGTATCCACATACGGTCCCACAAAACACAGAATCCCCACGAACTGAAGAATTCACCCACCGCAAACTTACCACAAACCCCCGGCACAGCCCAGCCGATCCGCTACGCCGGCAGAAAACGGGAATCCCGGGGGAAAGAGACGCGGATCCCAAGAACACAAACTCGTGAGCCCCCCGTCTCGCCGCCCTCCGGAGCGCGTGTGCCCCGCGCCCGGGAGAGGCTGATCCAGCCGCCGCCTTCCCGCGGGCGCCGGGACGAGCCG
>VYXB01002964.1:0-50487 GCA_013397135.1 Pachyramphus minor | reverse complement strand
CGGTCCGGCCCGGCCCCCGCGGACGCGGCGCGGCGGCAGCTCCGGCACCGCCGAGCGCAGCCCGACAGCGCCCGCCCGCTCCCGCAGCCCCCGCCGCTGCTCACGCGTGAAACTCGCTCTAGGGCTCCGGCAAACTTTCTTAGCAGCTCCTCATCGCCTACTGCCCGCACCATCCCTGCCCGCACCATCATCGCCCGCACCATCGCCGGGGCGGACCGGGCAGCGGCTTCGCACCTCCAGGAAGGCACAGCAGCAGCTTCCAGCGTACCGCTCTGACGGGGAAGCGACGGGCAAATGAAATGCCCGAAGTCCTTCTAGCGAGTCCCCGCTGGCGTCTCATGGTCTGCGAGGGAGAGCCGAGCGGCAGCCGGGCAGGGCTGGCACACGGGCTTAGTGCCGCGCATCGGGCACTGACATGAGAACTAAGCACATACGTTCCTGGGGGCTTGCAGGGGGAGAGGAGACGTTTGCATCACTGGTCTTTGTAAGCCACGTACATGCAGGTGAAACTCTAATTACACTTTTCAATGCCAAAGCCAGCCCCACACTTTTAGGTAAGCTTCGAGTCTCCTACAAGGCTAAAGGCAAGCAAGTCCTGTCAAACCGGTGCAGGTTACAAAACAGTCAAAAGGCAAACGCTTCCATCACTACTTGTTAATATCAGTAAATAACAACACGAAAATCAGTGTTCTCTAACCCTAATAAGCTCTGGCCCTAAACTAACCTCCCCCTCTCCCTCCAGGAACACCAGCCTAGGTTCATATGGATGTTATGTTTTCTCTCACACACATACAGCACTTGGGGCCATGCTCAAGACAAGGAATGTCAAATGCTGCTTCTTGTCATGTTATGAAATTCCTACCCCAAAAACTAGATTATCCACTCAGAGACCTTAGACCAGGCGACAAAGGTGACATAAAATAACTGTCTCTTCCAGGACAAGACAATAAAAAACTCACAAAGGTGAAGAACTTACATTAGTAAGTACTTTTTCTCAAATTCTGTTCTACCTATGCTTTATACTTCTGGGCATGGAGAGGGCAAAGTTTTCCTCCCCTGCACTTTCATGGTGATACCTATTTCTACGTTATTTTTATTATCATCGCTCAAGTTTGCAGACAGGCTTTTAGCAAAGAACTGAGCCAGACGAGAGAAATTCCCATGCTTAGACCATAAAAAAATAGAGAGGAAATTCTGCAAATTCTTTGAGAGTCTTCAGTCAAGAAATCCTCAGTATGAGCTGCAGTCAAACTGGCTGTGTGTTTCACACATGCTGTGTAGGCACAAACTGTCAGATAATCACAGCACCTCTTCTGTGGAGACCTAGAGGTACCTCGGGGGTCAGACACTCATGAACCCTTATAAAGTATTTTAGAAGAGAGCACTAAACTCTAATTCCTCACCAGGCCCTGCATACACAGCTGTTCGCACAGCATTTGGGACGTACAGTAGATAGAAAACAAAGGATGAATAGGAGTTTTCTATATGCTGAACAGTTCTTTAAGCCTGGAAAAGGCTTTCTACTGCTTCCCATTCCCTCAGGCAGTTTTTGTCTGGTTTATATATATACATGAAAGTCTTGACATGAGTAGTCGTCTGTGCTCTTACTAACAGACAAGTTACTGAATTTAAATCCTCCTCTTGCATGTGAGCACCAGCTAATATCTGTTCCATGGCACTCCTTGGGGAGAGGAGCCCTAGGACAAGCAATGTCTGAACAGAGTCAGTAGGCCAAGTCTGTGCCTTGGAGGATGTTTTGCATTCTTTTCCTCAGTTTTTAACAGCCTTACTTCTCTTACACACTTTCCCAAAACAGCAGTGTCTCCTAACACTTCTGTTGGCAGCAAGCAGTGTGTTTCCCAGTGTAAGATGGGATGTGGTCCTTCGTGCCTGTGCCAAGCTTGATGCCGAAAACGAACCTGGAAAGACCTTCTACATGGTTTGTAATACTAATTCTACAAAAGAAGATTAAAGAATTCACATTGAAAGTCAATCCTTGTATCTTTTCAGCCAGCTTTAGACACATAGGTCTGAAAAGCGCACAATGAAGAGATCAATCAGGGAGCACAGAATTTTGGGAACACACTTCATGTGCAAATGTGAAAACACTTGAGGGTGTAGCAAGTGCCATTTTGATTAATGAGGGCTACAACACCCTATTTGTATATAGATGAGAATGTAAAAGAATAGGAAACAATCACATTTTAAAATATTAACACAATTTTAAACCAGACTTTGAGCATGGTACAGATACAGCCAGTTCTTTTGAGCTGATCTCACACAAGACCTGGGGAGGGAAGGAAGACGTATGTGTTTGTGTAACACTATGAACCTTTCAAGATAAACTTTGTAACACAAAACCAACAAAATGTACCATTTGGTACAGTTTCTGGAACTGCATATCACAAATGGCAAAACCCAGGCTGTATCATAAGCATTATGCATTACTCAGATTCTCTAAAGTCTTCCACTGGTTTGAAACTACCTCACAAAATAAAAATCACAGTCCAAAAGGAAATCTTAAGAATAATACACATTATACTTGACTGGGAAACACCATGGTTAAGTGGTGAGGGGCAGGTGAGAAATCTTCTGCCTCTCCAATCACCTTGAATTGCTGGGCAGACAGCTGAGAGTCAAAGCTGTTCACTGCTGCCCATGAAACAGTAAGTGCAGTTGAGAAAAAAGGATGAGGAAAAAGAAAGTTGGTTTAGATCAACTAAATCTTTTTGTGCAAACTGCAGGTAAAGGTAGAGGGCAGAGTTGAGTAAGGCCACAAAGAAAAAGTTATCAGCTGAATGGACAGTATGGACAAAGCCCACCTTGAAGTCCATAAGACGGCACAAATATACAATGGAGATTTGTATATTGTAAAGAACTATGCTCCATTGTATCATATTTTCCATTTATTGTGCCTAAGGGACCCATATTATTTCTAACAGCCCTCTTAGCTACAGCAATACTACAGGCATCATGCCTACAGAGGAGCCAACGTTGAGAATTAGGATGAAAATCTTTGGTTTAGATATTTGGATATAGAGGAGAAAATGTGACCTTAACTATAGTTGTCCAATGTCCACAAAATTCCCACTCAAGATGTTTAAATCTTAAGAGTATTCCAGTCCTGAAGCTCTACTTCCATGAATGCTGGACATATGTGTGAAAGTATCCAGAGAAACACAGAAGCATGTGCCTTGCTCTGGCCGTTCAAAACACTGTCTGGACAGAACTTCTCTACATGGATCTTTTCATTCTGACCCGGCCATACACCAGAAGCCATGAATTTGGACTTTCCCACTCCTTGGAGCCTCGCAAAACCATTAACCACCAACCTAGGGTATGTGCATCTTCTGATGAACTGACAAATTGCTACTGAGACTGAGATGTGCTTCCTTAGGCCCCTGGAGAGAAGTTAGAATTTACCTTCTTGGAGTTCATCCCCCTACAACCACAGTGACAAAACCCCACAGAGATTAGGAAGTCAGCACTTGCATAAATGTTTCATTAGTTCAAAGATTCTAAACAAAGTATGAAGATCCTGCATACCCCATTTGAGAAATAAGGATGACATTCAGAAATACTTAAGAATGCAAGAGCAGCCTATTTTAAAATGTCAAAAGTACACCTATCCAACACCAGAGCTACCCACAGTCTCAGATGCATTTCCTAAGCTTGGTAAGTACTTCATGTCATATAACACAGCCAGGTCTTTTCCGCAAACACATCAGATAAGGGAAAAAAAAATCAGACTACAGAAACACAATGTTCTCAGGTAAGAAGAAAGCAGCTCAAGTTCCCATTCCTTTTCCTTGTGTATTATCTTCACCAGAGCTCATGGTCTCAAGGACTATCTGAAGTAGCTGATTGCTCCCTGGAGCTGGTATTCAAGTCTTTCTCTCATGCAAAATTTAGTGGGACATAGATAACTAAGTTTCCACCAACAGAGAAACAAGACAGTCCAAGGTTTTTATGGAAGGGTTTTTTCTTAAACACTGTAATGACTCTTTGGCCTGTGCCAGCAGTAAACAAGGTAGAGACATCTCAGAAGATGCAACAGAATCAATTCATAAACAATGGCAATAGTTGTTACCGTACTAAAAACAATCCAAAACTCATTCTACTTACTTATTCAGGGTTCTGCACAACCTAAAGGACAAATTCCAGTGGTTAAATTGCAACACAGAAACCTCTGTCTGAGACTGAGAAAGCAGTTCATATCTGGGAAGCCCAGAGAGTCTGTACCTTTACTGGCTGCTGCAGTCCAGGACATAGAGGAGTTTTCTCAGAACTTGCTTCAGAACTACATTAGAGCCTTTAAGTCATTACAATGCCACAAACCCCATCAAAACCTGACTGGTGGCTGGTTGACATCATGAGAGTCTGTGGTCTCCACTTTGAACTCCAGTAATGATTGTAATCATCCTTAGCACCGGCTTTCATTTTCAAGTGGTATTACTATGCTGCACTGCCTGGAGTACATTGCAACAATCACATGCAACTCTAGGAAGGTAAATTCCAAACACAAATTTTCCAGTTGAAAGAGATGGATATAGAGTCTGGGATGATGGCTGTCACGGGAGCACCTCAAACCAAGTCAGTACACAGGACTGCTGATGCTGGACATAATGTGTTTGTTTTGCAAAAGGACAGTGACACAATGAGTTTGGGGTGCAAGTGGATCCTCATTAGCTCACTTAAGTCTCTTCAATGCATCAATACCATCTCAGCTTGGTTTAGACTAAATCATGACTGACCCAAACTCCCCAGATCATTTGGTCACCTCAGCTGCAACACATGTGAAGGAACTTCAGATTACATGTTATTGATGCTTCTGATAATAATGGTACTTGTTCACTGAGACTTTGAGAGAATAGGCCTTTGTGGCCTGCCATGGGAAAAGGTTTGACTCTACAGTTAGCAAGAAGTGGCTGCTATGATCTTCTTTCCTATCTTTTTCTTTTAGTGCAAATACAACATTCCAAAATAATTACTCTTAGAAAACCAAGAGGTGCATACTGTGGACCACAAGCAATTTGAGTGTGCAAAACCATAGCACATTAGCTGTTCTTTCAAATCCTGTCATGACCTAACATGGGTAGGTCTGTTACCCAGACTTCCCCATAATGTATTTCTGGAAATGTAAGTAATAATAATGTATTTCTCATACGTAGCACCCAGAAATTTTTTAACTAAAACAGACTGCTTCTGTTTCAAAACTGCTTTCCTAAAATGCTTAGTGGATAACTTCCATGAAATTTCAAAATATAACTGTCAGACAAAGGGAGAGGTAAGTCCAAAAAAGATCCTTCTCTTTGAAAAGACAGAATTTGTCCTGCATTCTGCTTTGCTTCTGGAAGAGAAATCCTGCATTTTCCAAAGGTTTTGGAAGCTGTATCAAAGATGGATTTATTCACATCCTCCCAATAAAAAGACATTACTGCTGTTACTCAGCACATTCCAGACATTCACCTTTGTTTTATCCTTTATTTTATAGGTTTATATATATATATATATGAGTATGTATAAAATATTCTGGGAATATTAGATACACCTAAGAGTTTTACTACTTCACAATCTTACCTTCTATGTTAAAAAGTCTGGTGAAAATTACTGTTTCTAAAAAGATTAAACAACTGTTTAGATGTTAGGAAAACATGTCTTAGCAACATACCTCAGAGAGCTAAAAGAATTTTACATTGACACATTTTTTCATCAAGCTAAAAACCAACCAAACAAAAGAAATAACCAAACAAAAACCCCACAACTTTGTTTTCCAACGCTGGAACACTTACTCAAAGATATAACATTTAAGTCTGACTAATATCAGTGTGACTCTTTTTTTTTGTTCAGACTGACTACCAACACCTGAAATTCCAGGAAACTCCATCTGAAACTCTCAGGATGAATCACAGTTTTCTGTTCCCTGATCTGAAGGGCAGAGAAGAAGGAAGAGAACCTCAAAGGTTTTCAGTTGTTGCCACTGGAAATTTCTGGGAATATTCTAGCAACTGCAAAGTCTCCTTGAAAGCATTTTGTTTCAGTAAAATTAAACTGCTAAGAATTCTAGGTATCAAATATGGCCCATGTGAATTCAGAACATACAAAACCAAGTCTGTATTAGTTGCTTAGCTGTAATAATCTAGAAAACAAGATTTAAGAAATATTCTACTAATTCTGTGGTATTTTCTGTTGTTTAATCTTCAACTTCTGCAGTGCTTGTTTCCTCAGCAAACCCAATAAGTAATTGTAATTTATTCAGTTTTACCCTGCACCCCCCTTCAAGATTTACAATGATACATATCTCCAGCAATTTTCCCCAGGAGATCTTTTGTTTCTTCAACTTGAAAACATCCATTCACATCAAAAGCAAAGTCAGTACAGTTTATTATCCATTAGACTATTTGAATATGATTCTTCTGCTGAAGGCTGTGACTGGAGGCAGCCATCTGGGGTCTGAGCACACAAAAGGCTGTTCGGAAGGGTGTGCGCTCAAAAGCACCATGGGGACAGGGAAGTGTGTGCCTCACAAAGACACCCGATTGTCTTTGGTTTGCTGAAGGCTTTTTCTTTTTTTTTTTTTTTTTTTCTGAGGGTGCCATAAGCATCTATTCAGAGAATTAAGCATGAGGGAGGTAGTGCTCAGATGGCAGACGTCAGCTCCAGCAAGGACAGATGGTGAACAAAGGTAAAAAGCACACAAAGCGCGTGGGCCAGGAGAGCAGTTCCACTGCTCCAGCAAAACCTCTTACAGCCTTGTGACATCCTGTGCTGTGAAGTGAAAGTGTGGCCCTACAGGGCCACTTTCCAGCAACTTACAGTCAGTCTATGCAGGCTCTCTGTTAATACCCTCTGTGAAGCATTGCCTGCCCTACCTGGGACGATGCACAGGGCTCACAAGGGAGATACCATCTCTGTGGAGGAAAACAACAGGGACTGCAGCCCAGACACTGCTCTGGCTTATTGTTTGTCAAGGGGAACCAATGCCACTGACTCCCTTTTGGAAGAGAAACTCAAGGTCTGAGGAGACAAAGAAAACAATCTCATTATTTAACTCACTCAAAATATACACCTGAAAACCACTATTCACTTATATTTCATTCTGTTACAATTGATTTAAAAATAGGGTTCATAAAGTAACAAGCTGCCCTCCAATAGAGTTTTTTCTTATGGTGATTTATATGCAGTTTACACAATGTCAGATATACTACAGCATACATCCCACTGCTAACTAAACTCTGAAATACTAAGGATACTTCTAGCCCAAATTTTAATTCTCTAAAATTTAAAAAAGATAAAATGTTTTACATCATATTTATACAGCAAGGATATAGTGACTCAACAGGCAACAAAGCCCAGATATTTAAATTAAGAGCAGAAATGCCAGCAGGAAAACAGAAAAATCAAAGAGATCATAAGTCAATACAAAGAAGCATATCAGTGTTCTGATATGGCACAATTCTTGCTGAAATTGTAAAATACTTAAACTGCTGCAGTTGCAGCTGTCTATGAGAGAAGAGCAAGTCCTTACTTTTCCCTTTTGTAATATTTGCTCTCTTGAAAAAATATAAGGAAATAAAAAAATGCAGAGGCACTTGTATAAGTGGGCACACAAAACAACCTCCTAATTTAAAAAAAGTTACTGTGGTCTGTCTTTCTTCCTATTCTGAGGGAAGGAGAGGAATATTTAAAAGTCTTGAAAGACTTTTCTTGTTTTGTGGAACGTTGCCCAGGCATGGACATGTTCAGCATCTTTGGGAAGGTTGTCAGTTGTTCACTTTAGACTCTGAAAATTGATCCACGAACAAATAGTGGCTCTTTGTGGATTAGCCCATCTGTCTGCCAGATGGGGGAAAAGGTGGTATTGTAGTAACAGCTGCTCCAACAAGTTGTGCTGGTTTTGGCTGGGATAGAGTTAATTTTCTTCGTAGTAGCTGATATGGAACTATGATTTGGATTTGTGCTGGAAACAGTGTTGAGAATGCAGAGATGGTTTTGTTACTGTTGAGCAGTAATTACAGAGAGTCAGGACTTGTGCTCAAGGGTGCACAAGGATTGGGAGAGAACAAGGACTGGGAGAGGACACAGCTGGGACAGTGACCCCAAAAAAAAGCTGTGGGGAAAAAGGAAGGGGGGAACATTCAGAGTGATGGTGTTGTCCCAAGGAGCCCTGCTGTCCTGGGGGTGGCTGAACACCTGCCCGGCCATGGGAAGTGGTGAATAAATTCCTTGTTGTACTTTGCTTGCATGTGTGGCTTTTGCTTTACCTGTTAAACTGTCTTTATCTCAGCCCACAAATTTTGTCACTTTTACTCTTCTGCTTTATCTTCTTCTGACTGGGGGGGTTTGAGCAAAAGGCTGCATGGGGCTCATTCCCCAGGTGGGATAATGCCTTGACAGAAGGACAGCAGGTCATGGAAGAATAAGGATGAGGAGTAAAGTGAGGAGAGCTGTTATTCAGGAAGCACATAAATTTTGAATGAGATCAAGATGAGCAAATTTAGAAATGTGTCACTACCATATCAGCACAGAGAAGACATAAGGGAACTTTAAAGATGTGAAAAAGAAATTAAACAAAACTCCATTAACTTCTTTAGGGAAAGAACTATTCAGGACTAATATAGAGTTGCCTTGAGAACCAGGATTTCTTTTGTATCTGTATCACAGCAGAGCTCCAAATCTCAAAAATGAAAATTAAGTGCGTGTGCAGTCAGAGATATGCTTTGTTTTTTCACCTTTGGAATTACATATCAAGTAATCAATCAAATGCTCTTGTTCATACGGATGTAGCTAAGAGCCAAGCAGAATTTTCATTATTACAACCTACTTTTCTTAGGAGTTAATACTACTGTTCTCTTTCTAAGGTACGTCTGTTTCCCAGATTTTAGTCTTCATTTAGCTTGAGACATAATCTGATATGGTACAAAAACATCCTACAAGCCAGTTAACAGCTTGAATTTCCTTGAATTCATGGAAAGGAGAGGACATTTAATGGAAACTGTGGAGAGGGAGAGTGGAAAAATTAACATTTTTCTGTACGGGAAGTTAAACAGGGACTTTGTAAACTCATTTTCTTCCTCCCTCCGGTTACTTGGATCAACACATAGCCTGCAACACAACATTCCTGCTTACAAGCTATTCAGTTCTAATTAATTTCTTCCTCAATACCATGATCCAAAGATTTTAACAGCAGATTTAACAGCAGAATCACTTGTTGGGAAGAAGTGCTGTCACATACCTCACTTGGTGACACCAGGAAGAGCAGCCAGTACATGAAACTGGATATGCCAAGAGCTCTTTTCCTTTGAAAGATCAACAGGTTTCTGTCTAAAATGGTAGCTGCATGGTATTAAGATTTCACAGTGCTGAAATTTCAACTGCTTTTGCTTCTCCAGAAAAAAGCTACTTTTCTTCTATGCAGGAAGAAAGCAAAGCAAAGCAAAGCTTGAGGACACAGTCACAGGAGGTGATGGTGGAGGGTGATTTCACTGTTAATTTTAGAACTCCAGCATTCCCTGTTAAAACCTGATACTACAGAGGTAGAGTGCTCAATCCTTCCCTCCAGAAATCATTTAGGATTTTGTCACGGGATGCTGAAGGGAACCATGACTATGGAGTGTCAGCCCTATCTGGGGCATCACCCACAGGAGTCTACCAGTGGAGCAGGGAGGAGAACAGGCCAGTCAGGAAGCTCTGTAATTGCATGGTAGGTGAATTGTAAGTCAGCAGCTCTATCATTAAGCTGTAATAATATTACTGCCATGCAGAAAGCTCAACTCCAAGATGGAGTTAAATTGTATGTTGTCAAACTGTGTTCACCTTGGAAAATAAATGAACTCTAGTTCAAATGAAACTTCCCTTAATCATACCTCAACATTACCACATGGTTAATTAGAGGCTTTTTTTTAATTAAAAAAAAAAGTTATTTAATAGACAAGATAGCAGGCTTTCAGAAGTTATATATATGTACCTAGTTATTTATTATGTAGCTGATCTCCCATCCATATAAATTGCTGCTGCAGTTGCCACACACTTCAAAAAGGTTTTAACTGAAGCTCTTTAGATCAACACAAAAAACTCAACTTTGACAAGATCCTTTACAATCTCCTTAGGTTTAAAAAAAAAAACCAAAAACCAAGTCACACACACAGGGTGCCTGAAGGTTTTTGTTTTTGTTTTTTTTTTTTTAAATACATCACACTCTCAAAAATGTATTCAAAAATCTAAAAGATGAAAGGAGGAGGATGCTACAGAAAAAACAAAACCAACAAAAAGCACGTTCAGTAAAGAGGCACTCGCCAAAGCACATTTATTTAAAGTGAACTCTGTGAGCACGACTGTGTATTGTTCAGCTGGAGAGCTTGGAACTGTCTCCCACGTCAGCAAACTCCCGAGGCAGTGACTCATGTCTTCCCAAGAGTGTGTGTCTGGCTTTGCCTTTTTGCAGGGGGCGTTGTATTTTCTTTGCTTTTGGCTTTTAAGAAGCAGGTGTTGGTTTTATTATTTAAATAATTGCTTGTTTGCTTTTGAAACATTTGAAACCTCGCTATTGAGACGTGGTTACATGTGAATGTGTTTCTCTCTGGGCTGCTGGATAGTTACACTTGAATGTGAATGGAATATTCTCTGTTTTGTTTTGGTTTTTTTCTGAAAGTGGATCCAGATAGTTGAAAAAAATAAATACAATTCAACCAGCATTTCTAAATATAGTTCAACTATATATATTTACAGATTTTCACTGAAGAAAAAGGTTTGTTCACTAAACAAAAAAGTGTTGGTGTTTCTCCAAAACAAAACAAACAAAACCACAAAGAAAACAAAAAACTCCCACAAAAACATAAATATCCTAAGAACCAAAAACAACACTCTCAAAAATTCCCGGTAAGGAAAAGCCCAATTCAGAGTTTTTCCCCTGAATCTACAGACCTTTCCAACAAAATTACAGAAAAATTTTTGATTCCTCAGTAAAAGATAGTATCTTTATGAATTTCTAAAATTAATATGTTAAACATATCTATTAAAAGTTAAATAAGGATCTGATTTAATTATGTAACACTGAGACCATAAGGCAGGTAGCTTGAAAAGTTGAAGGGGAAAAAAATAAAAAACATTAATTGTAAGACTCTTTATAACCAATTTGAGCCACAAGAAATGGAGAAGTAGCCAAAACATATATACAACAACCATCCCTTAGCCAAATAAGGCATCAACTTCCTTTTCACTACAACATTGCAAAATGTAGGCTCTGGAAAATTATGTTATGGCAGCAGATAGATTGATTGATAATATTAATTCATGCTGCTGACAACTGAACTTGTAAATTGATGTCGTGTTGCTTTGAGGAATATGGAAATTGGGGGGAAAAAAAAGAAAATCAATATTTGGTACAGGTACCTGAAATATGTTAAGAAGCTGATTACAATTCAAATGTATTTTTAGGGCCCCTTATGCCATTTCTAATTAAATGGTGGACTTTTTAAAGCAAGTAGAGCTGCAGATAGCTCCATTTAGTACTATCTTGCCATAAAGGAATAGCTCAGGAAAGATGCTGGAAAAAACCAAGCTGATATGGAAATCTATTATTGTTCATTTCTTTAAAAACATGGTAATACCTGTTAATTGCATTAGCAAATCAGCACTAAAGCAATGACAGGATTAACTAATCTTCAAGACAATGTACCAAAGTCTTAATTGATGTAAAACTCCAGTGGAATCAGGGTTGGGAAATACTGGGGAGCAGCAGATGCTCACTTGTGCTTCTCAGGCCGGGATCTCCCTGTGTCCCACTCCCTGTGCCAGCACCACTGCAGTGCTGGCTCCAGCCAGGAACCTCCCCAAGGTCAGCAAGGGACGAGACAGAGGCAGAAACCTGCAGAAAGCCTAAGGAGCATGTGCACTCTCCCACCCTACAATCTATGAATCTAAGGAAAAGCAATTTAGCTAAGGCTGAATGTTGCTCCTCAACACTTTTAAGGACAAACTCCGTTTTAAAGACTACTTCCAAGGGTAAAAGACAACAAAGACATTTCCAGAAGTGTGTTCTCATTACTGCTGTGCTTCAAGCACAGGAAAGTCACTGCTGACCTTGAGCCAACAGAGAGGAGAGTAGTCCTGTAAAGTCTTGTAAGGAAAAAATTCCTCTTAACAAAACAACCCAGAGGAAGCTCTCCACATTTCCTTTGCAGTCTGTCCCTCCAGGCCTCCTCTGCAAAAGTAAAGTTCTCTCTAAATAAGAAAATTGTCCTGAAATTGGTTAAATGCACAATTAGATTCTCTCTAGAAGAAAATAACTCTCAATGTATGAGTTAGCTACAACTCTTTGAGCAACTCACCAGGTAGATTTTCTTATAGCAGAGCTAAAAGGATCAATTTAATAAAACTGTTCAGTTCCAGTGAACCTAATCCAAAATAAATTAGTGTTACTAAAATGGAGGAAAACCTTCTTAGATTAGGATCTGTTAAGTTTTGCTTGTTATTTTTAGAAGATTAGATTAACATGCATTTTCATGCATCTATCACAGAGCCTTATATCCAGTTGAAGTGTTCAACTGATACCCAATTCAACCTTTCTCTGTTTAGGTGAAAGTTAATAAAACTACTACAAAGTGTCAGGACAGGTATTTTTAAAACTATTTCCTTAATTACTCTTAGGCTGTTTTGTAAGTAGACTCACTTTGAAATGAATGGCAGATTTGCCATGAATATGAGGAGCATTTGTTTGCACAAGTATTGTTTCATTATGTAATGAAAATTCTGCTGTGCAGAAAATAGAAGTTAACTCACTACACATGGGGACACCGACAGCCATTGAATACATTAAAGCACATCATGGAGATTAAAATCTTGTGTGGAGCAACCTTTCCACATCAGATTGTTGTGATTCAGAGGTGTTAACAAGTATGTTTATAAAATGAGATCATGAAAAGCTCTGAAAGGCTGAAGAAGCCTAACAGCAGAGGTGTGGTTGAGACTCCAGAGCCCACAAAATTTGAGTTCTAAACCAGGACAGTCAGTTTTCCTGTCCTTTCACTGAGCACTCGCCTATGGAAGGCAGAGTGTAGGGTGCCTCCTATATGGATATGAGCATACTCCTCTAAAGAGCAATTAGAGTTATAATTCTTGTCACTTTATCAATCACCTGCTGGGGGTACCTCTGTCTTACTTTTAGCCCTATGGAAGGCTCCTCTGAGCCTCAGCTGGCAATCTGAAGTTAGAAGCTCTGTACAAAAGCATGAATACACCGGAATTTCACCCTCAAACCGTGGAACACTCATTTCCCCAAATAAATCAGAAAACATCCAAAAATGCACCACCAGCTTTACAGAAATTAAGGAACACAAATCCATAACCCAGAGAGCCTTTTGCTTTAGTAATCCTTAATGCTTTTCACAGAGACCGCTTAAACTTGAGTACTCAAGAATAGAACTATTTCCTGAGAGGCTAAAAAAGACTGAAGTCACTACATGGAAGCTTTCAAGTACTTACATAGCCCCCCAAAATATGGTAAAAACATCCAGCTACTGTATTACATGATGTTACATAACTGAGGAAAACATGCCAAATGGCTGTAATCCACCCTTAACAATTTGGGAAGTTCTTGTCCGAATTGCTGCCAGTTTTAGATTACTTACACGTGACCAGGAATGTGGTTTGCTGCTGGTTAAAAAAGAGACTGCATTTCTTATTTTCAAACCACCACTACAGCAGCAGCAAAGCTGTCACCTCATATTCTTTAATTAATCATTAAGAAGAACAGAAACCTGTGAATCCAGAGGTCATTACGATAATGATGCATGAAATACCCTGAAGTTTCAAAAAAGAGCAAAAATAAAACAACCCACATAAGTATAGTGTTCTTTAGCTAATAATTTTGATTTTATTCTTGTAAAAACATCAAAATATTAAGATATAAACCAGGCAAGAAAGATATATTGGTCTCTAGCAGAGACCAGGTATGGTAAATACTCCTGTTCATAAACATGCTTTGCCAAATTTTTTGCATTGGCTTCACCTCATGTGAACTACCAGATCAGTGCAGAGCAAATACCTTATTTGCATCAAAGTAAATGATACAACTCTGTCCTGGTCCTTGTTACTTCACACAGCTTATGATCTTTATCACCTCTTATCACTTCACCATTAATTCTTAAAGCTACAAATTAGACTGCAACACCCATTGTACTGTCAAGATAACAAATTGCAATGTCAGCCCTTGGCTTCATGCTTCGGATCAGCCAAAGGACTTGCCATCTGCCCAGGTCTCCCAATAATACAGTCGAGGTGTATTACTCTTCACCACAAGTTCATCATTACAAAATTTTCAATCTCAGTTTTGCATAGTTCAGAACTGCACCTAGCTGCATGTCAAGGACTATTTCAATAGCAAAAAGTATTTCATTTATACAGTAATACAGAATCTGAAAATTCAGTTTGAGGACTGATCTGAACATTCTGCTGATAAAACTTCTACGGATCAAAGAAATGTTATGATGAAATCCTCAAGATCCAACAGCCATGATTGTCTGCACACCCCCAAGTGTGCACCAGTTAGATCAGTGGCATGAGGCAGTGACAGAGGGAGAAGCCACAGTCTCATCTCTGGGAGCAATTCCAATGTGTCCTACTGCCCAGCCTGAGATGAGTGTTCACCAGACACCTGGCTCTGTTTATCCAGGCACTGCACCACATGTTTCTCAGGAGCAAGACAGCAGAACTTTTTGATTATGCTGGCAAAACACTGAATTCGAGCTCTATATGATCCAAACATGAGGCTTTTACCCACATCTTCTCATTAGACCAAATTCTACGGGGGAGGGAAATCAGAACTCCCCCCCATTACCATGCCAAAAACCAAAACAAACAAATCTCCCCAAGTTTCTGCCTGCCACCAATGCCTTCTCTCTCCACCACCACCACTGATGCCTTCTGTACCTGGAGGAAACCCAAAACTTACAGAAAGCAGGTTTTGAAAGATTTCTGTCTTCTTCCCACCGCCACCCCCCCACTTCATTGTCTTTTTTTTATTAGCTTTTAAAGTGGTATTGCTACCAAAAATATGACAAAAAGATTTTGCTAATTCACTATCACAAGGGAGGGAGGGGAAAGTCTATCCTATACTTTAATAGACTTTCCAAAAATTATGCCCTGGAAGCTTTCAAATTCCTCTAAGATCTTTCAGAAAACCAGATTAATACAAAATACTGCATAAGTTTGGCATGTCAACTCTACAGAAGAGCTGGAGATTTGAGTGTCTCTTAACACTTAGGGCAGTGGGACATTTAAATTCCTTTAACTCTATGTCCACCACATTTAGAGCAGCAGATTGCTAATGTTCATGATAACTGAAGCTACTGAAACATATTCTCTATTATGGTCTCATTTGGGAGACAAAGTGGGAAGGGTTAAAACAAGCTCAGGAATTTGCACCCAACATCTGCTTGATTTAACATAAATCTAGATTTCTTTTTTTACTACACAAATAGTTTTCATGTTTATTTCTTTTAGGAGGAGCACTCAGTTTACTCAGAACAATGACATCTGTGTTACTGTGCTTCTAAAACAAAGCTTGACTTATAAAATGTGATTAAAATTTCTAAGTGCTAAGAACTATCCTTTGACTTTATAGTTTCTCATGCCTTTTTTAAGATAGTGTAACACAAAGACTAGGTTGTTACAACGTTTTCTTTTGAAGTCCTCTTATGTGTAAAACATCATGAAGATGGTTTCAGAGGTGACAAGAAGTGAAACTGTAAAATAAAAAGAAAGGACTTTAAGAAAAATATGCAAAACATAAAAATTATTTGATTTGGAGGTTTTAAGGCATTTGATTTGAGTGTGTATCAACTAAGTGAAAATGGAAGTCAGTCTCCACAAGTCTACAGCTTTATCTTTAATCCACTTTAACTGTGCTAGTCACACAGATTTCAAGATCTAGACCAATTTCAGACCATGCATTGCTATTTGGGGGTAAACCCTTATCAAGTTTCATATGACCAAATCCCAAACACTCTGAGCACCAGCATGTACTGACATGGACACAAACAGGATTATCACCTCAGAAAAACACTAAAACCCCCAGAATTCTAAAGTGGCCTCAGAATATTCCCAACTGTAATTGCTCAGAAATGACACGGTCCTGCCACCGTATTTCTAGTGTAACACTGAAGAAATTCAGAGTTATTTGGTTTGGGTTTGGCTTTTCCCCTACCCCTTTCTCTCCTTTCCCACTCCCCTCCTTTCTCTCTTTGCATGAGGAAGGCTTTCTATACTTGAGAAACTTCAGTGTCTGAATTTAGATAGTTATGGTACAAGTCAAAATAAGACCATGTTCAGAGCCAGCCTTTTTGACCAACAAGATCACAGAAGCAACCATAAATTATTACTTTTAGGCTTTTACTTTCACTGGAAGACAAGACTGAGAACAATTAACATAATTTAAAAATAGAAAATAAGTTTGCTATGTATTGCTCAGGATAGTCCTGTTCTACAGTGGTCATTTCCACTTTTATACTTTAGTATAACTCATCCTTACTGGTTTCGTACCTCCTTCCTTGTGCACTCATGGTTAAAAATCAGTTTTTGTATCATTAAATTGACATAATCAATACATCCCAAGAATAATACATAACTGGGAAAAAAAAAACCAAACCAAAATCACTAAACTTCTGGCACACTGCTGTCCCTTCTCCTGCATTCCTTCTCACTTCCCCTGCTCCTACTCTCCCGATGGCTTTGTAAATAGACCAGTTTCTCACACTGTCTTTGCAGGAAGCATTTCAGATTTGTGAAGCTGTTAAGCCTTTGTCTGTCCCACACAATATGAAATACATCAGTGAAAAAGTACAGCAGTGCAAGTTTTGGGTCATATGCTCCACAGAGACTTGACCTTGGAAAAATCGTCTGTGCCCAACACTTTCTGTTCTCCCTCTATTCCTCTCATAACATACCAACCTCTTCCTACCAAAACCATCTTACACGTTAGAGCAGCCCAATATCGAGTACCTTACTGCTGTCTTTTCAAGGATTTTCATCTGCAAAAATAATCTAAGAATGGGAAAATTCATTCTCCCATGAACTTAGCTCAGATCAGACTCATTTCTCCCCTTCCCCTTCTTCTGGGAGAGGTGGTTCAATACAAGCCCCACCCTGGCAGCCAGACAATAAAGCTGCAAATAACTTATTCTGATCAAAGCCCCATCTGCTTGGCAGCAGCAATTCAACTGCACTTGTGGGTTTTGTATGGCTGCAGCGTCGGAATTGAATGATCCTTTCATTTAGATGGAAGTTTAAACAAAATATGGTAATTAGCATCAACCACTGTGGCTTTCATGGCTACTGTCTACAAAGACATCTCTAATAAAAGGACTTTGCCGCTTTCCCATCTAATTACACAACATTGTTGAACAATAAAATTCAAATTTAAATGAGGCAGCTCTTTTTCTTTAAGTCAGTTAACAGGCTTCCTGTCTTACATTACCTATCCGATGGTAGAGACTGACTAAAACGAAGAATTCCACCTCGAAACCATCTCATTGAATTTTGTTTCATCTTTCCCTGAGGAATATGGCTGAGGCTGGTAACATTTAGCACTAACCATGCTAGTAAGAAAGCTACATATCTACCTTTTTGAAAGAAAAGTCGAATTTAACCTTTACACCCAGAGCAGGGTGAAAAATCAGGCATTATGTAGCATTGCAGTTTATGACATAATAAAAGACACCAGCACACAATGATCAGTGTTTTTAATGAGACATCCACAATGCTGTAGTCAATAAAAAATTTTATAGGCACAATCCTCAGCGATATAAACAAGAGGAAAATTAATTCATTGTTACCACTACCAGCTTTTGTTTATATACTATAATTCCTCATTATAATAAAAATCAATAGTGGAAAAATTAATCTTAAAAAAAAGAAAAAGGAGTATTTTTGGCAAATTATACTTTATGCAGTTACATATAGGGCTGAACTTACCTGACCTTACAATGAAGCCAAGGTGGGCCTGACCAGCGTTTGGGTTGAGAGAGAAACCCCTGGGGTGTAACAGCAGGTGCTGTAGAAAAAAGCCAGTGGCTCAGTGTCAAACACTTAGCAAACATTAGCCCACAAAACTTGACTGAATGGAAAGACTTAATCTGGCTCCATCATTGCCGATGAGCTGATAGGCAGGAATAAAAAATACTGTTTTAAAGCCTCTGGCTGGGACAGGGATTTGGACACCTGAATTCCCTTAGGCTGCTCTGACAACTCCAATCTAAAGATTTATCCTAAAGACTTTCCTTGCCACCTTCTATCTGCCAAGTGAAACAAAAAGAGCAGGTATCTGAGGGAGTCACATATTTTAGTAGCATGAGTTATAATTTGAGGGAACAGTTTTACTGTGTAAATAATAAGTCTGACATGTTTGTGAAACTTGTTTTTAGAAATATAATTGGAAGAGAAAGCTCCAGGTGGGTAAACCTAACTTCATTAGTTCCAAAACAATGAGAGTAACACGAGGCACCAAAAGAGGAAAACTCTCTGTTTCAATAACATCATCTACTGTACATTCCCCAAACAGCTAAATCCCAAACAGATTGAGAACTGGAATACAGACAGCATTCCTCACTTACATCCTGCTACAGCGCTGAGCAGTAAAACAGAGCAAGCTAAAATAGAAACTCTGTGTTAAATCCAACTTGACAATCCCAGCTTTTAATAACCACTCCAAGGAAGTGCTCTCCCACCCAAACACCTTGGGCAGACCAACCTGGAAGCCCCTTGTGTCCCACCATGTGGTACAGCTACTCTCATCAGGCAATTATTTCCTGCTCTTCTCAGCCTGAGCTATACATAGTCCCCCATCCTGCGATCTGGAGGCTCCTACTCCAGGTTTGTTGCCGAGGAAGACAGTGTGTAGAATTTTCTCACCTGACACATAATAAACAACTCATCTACCAATCCACCTCACCTAGCAATGAAACACAGACACTTTCCTGCTTTCCCCTGGAAAAAAATTTACTGACAGTTGTGGAGAGAAGTGGCAAAAAGAATGGAAAGCAAAAGTGCTACTTCTCAGGAAACTGCTTGAGGGACATTCAGCTGTGCCCTGTGCAAGGAGAGCTCACATCAACCTGAAAACCTGCACAGACAAAAATAGAAATTCTCACCATAAATTACAGCTTCTTCAGAATTCCTCTGCTGTGTCTTCTGGATAATATATTAAGATACAATTTAGAAACAGTCAATACAAGATTCATGAATGATTAATAAGTTTTCATATTATGTGATACTGATGGTTATCTCCACGTTAGGGGACAACATTTCACACAACATACAATACAACATCTGATACTCATAAGGCTCTGAAACAGGGGAGACCTTTCAATTCCCTTTTACACATCTGCAAGAACTTTGTGATTTCCTTGTGTGTATTTCCCTCATGTAACAGAACCTCTTGCCTGGTACTTTGTGTTTGACAGGGAGAAGCCAGAAGTTCGTGTCTGGGTATAGTTTCTAAAGGTATGTTATAAAGTTATCATTTTGTTTCATTTATGATCCAAATACATATTTGAATTTAGGAAAAAAAAGTCATTAAAAAGCAATCTTCTAAGGTATATTTTCTAGCAGGAATGATTCCAAATATTGTGCCCTTAATTGTTGCAAGCAGAAAACTGCATTAACTTGAAAATTATGTGTCATGCACACATTACCAAAAAACGACCTTCTTCGCAGAGGAAGGTATTTGCCAGTTGCACAAGTAGTTCCATGCCAGGAGAAACCACAGGGAATTTCATTATGATACAGCAATTTTGTTTGGAATTTAACTTGAACCTTTCAGCAAAAAGGGTTTGCTAAACTGAAAATATTATTGCTAAGCAAAACTGAAACATCCCCAAAAAAAGGAAAACCACCCACACTGCCATGGCTACAGCCACACAGGCTCAGAGCTCCAACACATGTAACAACTTCCATATGCACAGGGAGACTGATGCATCCCTAAGGAAAGCTTGCAAGGCTGGGACTGCTACCACTGATCCAGCTTCAGCACAGCTCATTCAGCCTGTGCACTGCTCTGACTGGACTGTGAAGTTTGGGAAATCACCTTTTCCTAGAAACCTCGAGCATTATCACAGATACATATTCAACATAATCAGATTTGCTAGTCAGGTTGCTCTGTAACCTCTTCTTTAGTTTTTCTTTATGTAAGAACCAAATGTCAAACACAGAAAATATTCAGCTTCTCAGCACTTAATCGGCTGCTTCAGCAAGCCCTGACAATAACTCCACAGGTATCTTTGTAGAAAATGGCAGTGATGGAGCATGGGAGGGGGTAGTCAGTCTTCATCATACTAAAAGCGCTACAATTAGACACCTTCAGTTCCAGCAATGACAATGTAGCTCTAATGGTAGAATTTTAAACTCTGAAAAGACATCAGATGTGGACTGAAAGACAATATACCAAAAAGAAGGATTTTCCTTCCATGAAAAAAATAAAATGCCTTTTTTTGTACTGTAAAAGGCAGTAAAAAATAAATAGGAAAATGAAGGTGTGAAATGCAAGGTTTTTATGGAAAGGGACCCATAAAAACCAAGATGCATATTGAACTCACATGAGCCGACCTGGGACTAAACAACGAGTCCTGAAGACCAGAGGTAATAATCTTGCAGTATTCATCCTCTTGAAAAAGACTTCTGGAAGCAAGTGACCACACCAGCTGCTTAGCAACATCTCAGTTATCAGGCCTTGGACTTTGCACAATCAGGACAAAGAGGTTTTGATCCTTAGGAAAGGAGATTCTCATGAAATCAAGTTCCTGCTGACAACCAGCCAGGACAGATTCGTGCCCACCACAGGTGCATGTGTGTATTCAAGAGTCTTTCAAACAGAGGAAGCTTTACTTCACAATTACTACTTCTGAAATGTGTTCCCCCTACCTCAGACTTAGGCCATCTGATCTAAAGACATTCTCCTACTCTCAGACCAAATCCTACCAGCCAGTAATACCCTCCTACAACAGCCTGAAAGGTGCCTCAGTAGAGATCATGGGCAGCAGCTCTCAAGGGAAAGGATGAATACACATGCTGTAGTAAAACTGCACAGAAGATATTTGTCTAGGGTACTCTGTTTACATGAAATGTAGTTTCAATTATCCAAAGCCATTATTATGATTATTTTTTCCCACTCGACAGAACCGTGTATTTCATTCCAGCACCTACAGGCAGAATATTGCTTTTAAAACCAAGCACAGGAACCCTTCCATAGAATGTAAATTTAATGCCATAAAATGGTGACTATTGTTTTTTTTTTACAATGAAAAGCAGAAAGAGGCCTACTTTTCCCTCCCCTCCCCCTCAGTTCCACTCATTTCTCAGTGCACCTAATGATCAGAGGACTTGTCAAAACTCACCACTACTTTTTAATACACAGACTGCACCCACTGGCAGTGACTGGACCTATTTGGACCTGAATGAGAGTTGCACACCTTTTGCATTTATATTTATTATTCTATCCCTGCCATCCATTTGCCTCTCATACTTCATCTTGGAAAGCTAGACCAGATGACCTGCAGAAGTTCCTTTCAAAATAAGTTATTCTATTATTCCATTAACTCTTGCACTGCAGGTTCTCCAGTGGGAAAAAAGCACTTTGTATAGAGACCAAACCAAAAAACTATTTTTCGTTTCGCACTATAAAAATATAATTCTGGCTATGAATATTTAGAATTATTAGTGGAAACGTTATCCGTTTTCTCAGTATATCTATACACACAAAAAAAGCCAGCTGTCCCTTTCTGTGCAGAAAAGCATTCTCAGAGTCAGTTTTCCCTCATTTGTATTAACATATACATGGTTACAGTTCCCCAGGTCTCCTGTGCTTGTTCTAACAATTGCATTAAGACTGGCAGGCCAAAATGGATTAGCTCAGGTAGCAGGAATAGGCAGTCTTTCAATTTGACCAAGGGATCATAAGTTTGTTTCTTGTGAAATGTCATTAACACAACCTACAGGAAGATCCATTATCTATCCTAAAACATGAACATCGCATTTAAATACTTTTCCAAGTCTGCCCAATGACAGTGTCACATTATCGTCTGCAACACTCATCTGAAAGTGCATTACTGTGTGGCCTTCTCACCTTCAAGAGGTGAACTTGGCAGAGAGATATTCTGCTTAACATTGGCAGAGAGAGATTCCAGCAGTGAATTTAAAAGATTACTACAGGTTTTCCACAACTGAAGTCTCTTGCCTCTGGCCTGATGCCTTACAACACAGCATAGGCACACAATAACCCTTCAGAAAAGCAGAGCCTGTCATGTCTTATTATTTAAATATTGAAAGGCAGATAAGTATTCCACTTAAAAGAGACAGGGTTTAATCTGTAAATACTTCAAAGGGATCTCTAATGACTTCACTTTAACTCATCTTTCCTCATTTTAACTGCTGCTTTGATGTCCTCCCTAATCTTCATCTACCCCTCCACTCAAGAACACATCATCACACAAGAGTTTCTGAGGCTGTAACATGGACCAGTGGCATATCAAATAAAAGTCACAAGTAAGTTACACCAGACAATCTAGTTTACTTGAGAAGTAAATGAGGCCTCTGTGTGCCACATTCACTGCTGACAGATACTCCTCACACACGGGACTGATATCATATCAACACCAAACAGGAGAAAACAAAGACCTTTCCTGGTATTTGGCCACACCTGGTGATGGTGACAACCTGCAGGTGAGGGAAGCATTTGCTGATACTGTTGACAAAGGTTTCACCTTCACTGCCATGACTTTGTCAACTTGTCAGGGACAGGTTTGTGTTTCCTCTCAAGTCTATCCATGTTATTTTGCTCAGAGATTTAAAATCAATAATATATGCAAATAATGGACACGTCTAGAAGACTAAAGAGGTTTTTTCATTGTTGTTGTTTTTGTTTCTTTTTAATGCAAAGTAGCCCCAGGCAAGCTAACATCAAACTATCAAGACAGATATAAAAAGAAGATTACTTTTTCTCCAAAGGTATTTCTCATAACCTGATGATACTTTCTATGCAGAGTGGAAAATCAGTGACTATTCCTCTCCAGAAAACCTATTTTCAGTGTAAATACATTTAATAAATGTTATTTTTGGATTATGTATTATATACATAAAGAACATATATATACACCCATATATATATACACACACACATATACCTATAAAGAACAGCACACATACACCCAGACTTTAATACTAAATAATAATTAATAGTAGTTAATAACCAACCACTAAGACTCTATATAACAAAAGAATATGCTAAAACATTATAATGATGTTTCATCTTAAGGAAATAGATTTCATATTTGTAAGCAAGTGTCAGAGGTGAAGGATTTGGTGGCTGCTCCATCCAAACAGATGAGTCTAAAGGGCAGAGCAGAAGACTGGCTGAACAGCTGAGTTCTGCTTCGCCTCTGATAGTGATCTTCTAGTGAATCACACACATTATCTAATATCTGTGCAAGTGATGACAATCCTGACTTCTCATACATCTAGAAAATGTAGGATTCTTTGCAAAGGCACTAACCTTCTTTTTCTGCCACTTAGTCTTAGCAGCTTTTTTCAGTCCTCAGAAACATAAACCTTCTCATAGTGTGCCTGCAAACTCTGCTGCCAGTTACACCCCAGATAAGAGCATGAAACCTGGAGTCACTGCCCAAGAGCAGATACCAAGCAAAGGGTATCTTACCACTGCTCAGTTCAAAGGGCAAACATAGCTCCATGACAGCTTGGGCAGTAAAACAAATAGCATGCCAGCTCTGCAGAGCAGAACCAGAGTACAATTAAAACCAAGTTGCACAGCAGCCTGCACACTGAAAACATGCTGTCTGTGAAATGCTCAATATTGCCCAGTCTCTGAACACTGGATGGAAAAGTCTGAAAACAGTTCCAAAGCAGCAAGACATCCAAGTGAGAGCAGGACTCATGCAATTCATTTTTCCATTATGTTTCATGTATAACCAATAAGCCCCATGTCAAGTCCCACTGCAGCCTAATGCTGTTGATTTCCTACCATCTCCAGTGGGTGGATTGTAATACCCCCACTAACATAAGAGATTTTATCTAAACACTAAAGAGAAGTCACTATTTTATTCCCCAGGAATTCACATGAATGAACTTAACAGTGGTAGCAATAAGCTGGCAAAAACATTAAACAAAACCAAAGTAAGTTGTGTCTTAAATGCATCTCTTGCAAAGAAGAAAAAACCCAACACAGTATTTAAATCTTATTTTTCTATCTAACCAGAAAATGAAAGGAATTCTTCTGCTTCATGCAACCGGAATGCAATTTTAAAAATAAAACACAAATTTCTGAAAGTGGTAAAGTCCATTGATCACCTGCCCCACCTGCTGCAGAAAGAAATCCATTGATTATAAGTGCAATACAAAACATAGATTGCAGTGCTTATTAAGGCTCCATCAAGCTGTACAAATGCTTTCATTCACCCTCAAAATCCCCAAATTTGCAGCAGTAACTATGAAATAAGGAGCATTATGTTAAACACCTGTAGTACCAACTCTTTGAAGACATGCTGGGAAAAATCTATGCCACAGCAATGCAGGAGTTTCCTTTGCTATTTCTAAATAGAAAATTATCAGAAAAAAAGTTGTGCAACAAGATTTCTGCACTGTCACTTGTGCAATTTATTTCTGCAGTTTAAAAATAAACTGTGATTCCAGAGTAGTTCAGACTTCAAGTGAGCACAGGAAAATTTATTACATCATTTCCTTCCCTCTAACAAATTCTGTCTCTGTTTTTACAGGCTACATAAACCTATGGTTCTATCAAGAACTATAGGTATATAAGGTCCCATAAGCTTAACTGAAGTAAAATGTACCTCGATTCTGACAGTTTTGCAATGTTAATTTCTCTTTGTACTCTCACTGTAATAAGTTACTCTTCCTAAATTTTCATGTAAGAGAAGACCCTGTACATATGAAATGCACTGTGGAACAGAATCCGAACCCATCATAAAACAAACAGCAAATTTTCACTGCAAGGGACTCAAATGATTTGCCAACCAGCAATGATTTGCTGAAATAACCTGAGAATGACAAACAAAAAACAAAACAAAACAAAAGTTGCCACAGTCTGCTTGAGAACAATGGGGAAACAGAAAGATAAAACCCCCACAATTCATTCATTAATTCACAACCACTAATTTATTCACTGTGTTACAATGGTGTTTTGATCTGAAAAGCAAATACTGGTGTCTCCCACTACATACATTTCAACTATAGTATTTCAAGCAGATGGCTGTAGGAGTTTGGATCATTTTCTTGTTTACTTCTTTCATTTACTTGTTTTTTTTAAAAATTTGGACCCATTCCTACCCAAGCACAAAATCACAACTAGATAAGGGATTTTCAGTTCTGTATTTGTTGTCTGTGCTAATAACAGTGAGTGTATTTGGGGCATATATTAATTGTCATAAATATAAAAATAAACATAAGAAATTGGGGGGTTTAAATTATGTATACCCTATACTATGCCATAGCTGGCATTTCTGTGAATTACAAGTTCCTGTAAAACCTAAGGCACATAAAAACCAAGGAGAAACAAAAAAACCCTTTAGAATAAGTGAGGACCTTGAAGAGAATAAGATGAAGTGAATAAGGAGATGTCTCTCCTACATGAGACAAAGTTTTCAAAAAGGGCAGCAGTGTTGGGGACCTACAGCAACAGAGATGGCAGCAGCTCCCATTACTCCAGGGTTGGAGTCAGGAATCAGTAGTTATCGTGGATAAAAAAGGAAAAGGGACCCAGGAGCAAATTGTGTTCAATTGAGACTATATTTTTTTTAATAGATTAATTTTGTGTCTTAATAATCAGAGATCCTACTTTGTGGACTCTGAACCACGACACAGACAGGCCTTGGATTGCAAACCTCAACTTAATTTCTACATGTTTGACTCCCTAAAAATATCTACAAACTTTGGATGCAAAAAACACATTTCCTTTTAATTATAACTTCAGACTTTTCTTGGAGATTTTTAATTTATCCATTTCACATATCAGTGAATGTGGCTGTGGTTATCAGAGTCCCCTTGTGTGAGTTCTCAAGGTGAAAAAGCCACAAAAGGAAGAAAAACAGTTCTGTCAGCATCAGGGTACAATCAATAGCATCCCAGATTAGACAATCAGTGCCACAGTATATCATTCCCAATTTTTTAAAGAAACATTTTAAATGGAATTCTTAAATAATTTAAAGATATCTACTTCATATATAAGAAAGAGAGCCATTAAAGAATCACTTTACAAGAGACCTACAACTTTCATCACCTTCAGCTGAACCTGGTTGAACTGAGCCTAAACTTTCAACATTTGTATAAACAAATTAAAAAGTCCTTCATATAAAAACAAAGATTTACAAGATCCCTTTAAAAATATGATTAAATAAACAAATTATGTCATGACACTATATATCCACAATTTTTAAGTTCACCATGTGCTGGTAAAAATAAAAAGAAAAAAGAGCACATTGTTTGAACATGTGGTGACTGGATCCCATTTCGTTTCCCCTTCCGTTCTGTTTTTCATATATTAACATTACCTGAGTAATTAATCACAAATTAATTTTCAGTGGGACTCAGGTGCATAGATATTTACAAAATCTTTCCTTCCAGTTAATATTAGTTAAAATAAAGGCTCAAGTAACATGCCCTTGTACTGATACTTTCACTAAAATGCAAGAAATCCTTTAGATACTAAATTGAATTCAAAAGACAAGCAAACCATCAATCACAGACATGGTTAATTTTGAAGTTTCTTAATTTTTCTGTAGAAAACCCTGGAGGGATATATGTTATCAAACAATAAAAAATAGCACAATAAAAATAGAGTAGTCTTTATGCATTACTGCAAAACCATCCTACAGAATATAACACAATTCTGTTGCATGAATGTATTTTCTGCTGAAAAGTTTAAAATTTCTAGGAAAGAAATTTATTCCAAATTCATAAGGTAATCTTTCTAAATGTCATCCCCATTCTAATGATTTTATACAAAAAAACCCAATTTCAGTAGGACTTCTCTGAAAGAAAACTGTATAAGAATTAGTTTCCCGTGGCATAGCTCATCATCTGACACACAATCAATCAACCCACAAAAACAAAGGAATTAAGAAGGAAACTGAGAACATTTGTACCACCTAAGAACAGACACTAGGAGTATAAAAACCTCTATTGAAGAATGTGTACATTAGTGGTTTTAATATTTCAAACATTCATTTATTTTTTGGTATTTCCTGTGAATAATGGGAAAATTCATAATAACATCATATATTTACCAGAAAGTCCTCTCAGAAAGCAAGAAATCCAATGTTCACACTAACTATTAGTAATTACACACCTCTTCTACATGCATGGAGAAGCTCATGTGACCATCACCCTTTTTAGAGTCCCTTTAAGTGTCAATCAGCTGCAGATTGCACAGCCAACTGCAATTATGAATTTACAGCAATTAGATTTCCCAAGTAAGTAAACACGAAGATTTAAAACTCTTTCAGGTAGAATTTGTATTTCTTCCCAATGTCTGCAAAAGTATTATTGAAAATTATATTAAACTTAGATTTGTCACTAGCATTTATTTCTGACTAATATGTGGTTCCTAAGAATAAAGGTGTTTTAAAAGAAATAAAATAATTTAAAAAGTATTGGTTTTTAATTCCTTCTGCATTAAAAATTCTGCAAGCAACCCAACACTGAATAATCCAGGGAGTGCAGCTGGAACCAGTCCATGCTTGGCTTTAGTACCAGAAAACTTATTGAAGTGTTGGTCTTTTTTTCAGATAAACATCGGGACAAACTGGCTAGTGGGATTCATTTGGAAGTCATCATTCACCACTACAGACACTACTGTGTTTGATGGAAAGAAAGCATTTCAAACAAGCAATGATCCTACCTGATCATTAGGTTGGTGTTAACAACCACCAAACCGAGCACCTGGACAGTCCAGGAAAAGCATCTGAACACACAGAGATACTCTATTTTTCACCCCACCTGTAACATTTCTGCTGCAGGGTTGCACTGTGTTTCATTATTTACTAACTCCTTGAGCATCCTGATTCCTGAAGCACAACATGTCACCGATGAGCTGCTTGCAAATCTGCTTGTCGCAAAAATGACCAGCAATAAAACAAAATAAAGAGTTTGTACACACACAAAAAGAGGATAATTTCTCCCTTACTTTAAGAACTCCTATCTTCCCCTTACCTATGCCTTCATTTTGCTTTCTTGGCTTATACATGTCATGACTTGAGCTGCCACTAAAACTTTTGGAGAAGTAACAGTTGCAAACACTGTGAGGGATTAAAAATCTCCTTATGTATTATGAAGACAAAAATTCTTTAACTCTGAAAACATTCTGTTAAACATATACCAGCACTCCTCCAGTGCCCAACATGCAGCCAAGTGTAAGAGCACACGGACAGCCAATTTTCTAACTCATTACACTGCAGCCACCACTAGCAGGTGCACCGTGCTGAAAAGGGATGAGCAGTTAATATGATTGGCTTTAATGCAGATGGTTATGTTTGGGCTGCTTTGTCACCTCACAATATTAGAACCAGTAAAAGAACGTAATAAAGAAATACCAACTAACAGGCCCTGCCTTGGTGCACCCAAAACAGAACAAGCCTTAGCTGCTTCTTAAAGTTCTCCTAGCTTGCCCAGTCTCGGGCTGCACGTTGCCTCTGCTCTGTGCTCTCTTGGCTGGGGCGTCTCAGCCACCTCAGAACCTGTCAACAGCAGCCTGGGAGGATTCTGTGGTCCAGCCCTGCCAGGAGGCTGACACCTCTCCCTGTCTCCCCACTATCTGGATCAGACTAACAGGGAGGTGTGAATGCCTATAGCTCGTGTGTGGCCTGGTTAAAGCTCATTTCTTAACCCTTTCCTCCCCTGATTCCTTTGCCACTTTAGAGAGCACAATCTACACTCTGCTAAATATATATATATATATATGTATAAAATGAAGCTATGGGAGCCACTGCCACAGCTGGTGAGGAACATCACCCGTTGTTTCCAGCCACTGGACAAAATAACTTCTCACAGAAGGTGAACATATACATGGGCCTAACTGTCTGCAGGATAAAGCTGTAGATCCTCTAGGGCTGTCAAACTAGAGCAATCAATAAGAATTAATCTGTAGTTTACAGGACTTGAATTGCTCTTCCTGATTGCGTCTGACTCCGGTGAAAAGTTCACACAAAGGGTAGCTCATGTGATTTAACCTATAGTAAACTGCACGGGTAGAAAAACAGGGCAAACAGTTCCTATTTGAACTCCTTTATTTAAAAAAAAAAGAAGTGTTAAAAAAGTGAAGGAATGTCAGAAGTTGTACAGAAAAACCTATACATGAAAAAAACCCAGCACATGAGAAAGCATTTGATATAATTTTTTTACTCCATGTATTTGCATGTATTCAAATTTTCAAAATATTTCCTAACAGTGAAATTTCTACACTGCCTTCGAGGAAGGAGAGTTCATCCTTTATTAAACTCTTTACTAATCTGAATATTGCTGGAGGATTTGCACAATAAATGTTATAAAGGGAGCAAAAACGCTGCTCGTAACCCAGAACTGCTTCAGGGCTTTTAGCCTATTTTAGATCAATGTCTATTAGAAAGAGCAGTACTGTTTTTGCCAAGACCCACTGTGCTCTCAAATGTTTCCTAACCACTTTCTTTACCACTACAAAATGGAATTTTAAAATTTAAACATGGAATACAAATTAAACGAACAGTTTATTGGGGTTGGTTTGTTTGTTTTCTTAACTGGCATCTTTTGATTCACAGACAAGTTCTGGATGATGCAGCACTATCAAATCCAAGTGTTCAAAGGTGCTGAGTCAGGCCACAAATTCCATGAGATCTTATAGAGAAACAGCCAAGCTGGACATTATCTTCTATTTTTATCATCTGTTTTATAATTAATGTTAAGGTCCACAAAGTCTTACTATCCTGGAGCTTTTTTTTTTGTTTCCCAAAAAGGTATGTAAATTCTTGAGGCTTGCAAGAAAACAAATGAGATAGGAATTGTCCATACTGAGCTAGGGAGAAATAAGAGAAGTGAAGATTGTGCTGATATAAGAAATAAAGATACTATTAGCATAGGAAAAAAGTAAACTTTTCTCAATTATAAACTAATCTTGAAGTTTTATTCATCAATAAAAGAAAATAAAAAATCAGGTTTATTATTTTACATCTCACTCAGACACATTGAGAGCTGGGATTTACACAGTGCTCTCTAGAGGATTCCCTATCTTACTCTGACCAGCCTAAATCCTAGGACGTAATGGCAACTAGCAAAAGCAGTAGGAATTCTGTCTCTGATGTCAAGTTTCAAGATTTTCTTTTGGTGTATAGCTAAAAAATTAAAGCATTGCTATTGTCACAGTTTGTAGATAATTTTAAACAAATAAACAAAAAATTAACAAATCTAAACAACAACAACAAAAATCTTCACCACAATCCCCTTTTCCCACCTTTTGTAGGCTTACAAATTATGTTAAAACTTTAGTTGGTTGGTTGGTTGTTTTTTGTGGGGGGATTTTTGGTGGTGTTTTGTTGCTGTGGTGGGATAGTTTAGTGTTTCTTGTTAGGAGTTTTGGGGTGAGGGGGAGGCATATTAAAGGATATCTAAGATATTGCTTCTAAGTTTGGTAAAAAACCAAATATATAAAATACCCATCGCCCACGGATATTTTCTTAAAACCCAGGGGACCACATTAATTACTGCTGCAACACATAATCCTTGTCTGTCCACTGCCAAATCTGTTCTCTCACAGGGAGCTGTCGATAGGATCAGGATCTAAGCTAAGCTTCAAATGCATCTACTAATATTACTGCCATTACCAGTCTATACCAGTCTATCAGTCGAGAATGTGTCTCCTGCATGAAATGCCCTCTGCTTAAATGAATTTGTCAGAATGAGATGTCTCGCTTGGCCCAGTTACAGAATAGTCTCGTTTGGCAGGGATTGAAATCAATCAATTCACCACTGAGCTTTTAGGGGACCCGATCTGCCCTGTGCTCATTATCCATGGAAGTGGTAAAGCAAGTAATTTACTAATGTACTTTATGGTGCCTGTTTAAAAAGGCTGAAAGGAGAGGAGACACTGGAACCTTGCTAAATTCAGCTTGAGAGAAAGGGTTGAGCACTGGTGAGTAACGGAGAGTTTTCTGTAATGCATTGGCTGGGCTGGCAAGCTCTGATACAATTAAACTGAGGAGTAACTGCGGCAAACTGCTGGCATATGCTGAATTTACTCGTGTCCATACTTGTGGATGGGCCATCACCAACACTGGTAGGGGTTTTCTGTTTGTTTTTAAGGCAGACAATCATGCTGGAAAATGAAAGATCTTTGAAAGACGACTGTTACATAAATATGAAATGCAAGAGGAGCTTTTCCATTAGGGTACCCTGATTTAGGAAGAGAGGATAAAGAACAGCACAGGCAGATTTCTAGACAAATGTTGACAGTAATCTGACCGTCTGGCAGAACCCACAACAGCTGATTAGGAAGAAAAGGGGAAAATGCGATTAAACCATACTACAGGTAACAGTTACATACTGTGCTGTCACCTCTAAAGAGAGCTTTTTATGGGGTTCAACATAGCACATATACAAGCACATTTTAACAGCAATAAGCTAAAACAAGTAAATACAGGAGAAACAAAATTTATTCATTAAAAGTAACTTGAATTAGCGCAGAAGAACCTCAGATTCAGGTCAAACTGAGCAGACTTCAATAAAAGGATTCAAAGGTACTTAGTAGTTTAAGTACCCTGGTCGATAGTTCAATATTGTTTTAGTTTCTCAGAAGCTAAAGCAGGCTAGTGTGTGCAAAGAATTCAAAACAAAACAAACCACCCAAAACTCAAACACAGTCCTCCACATTTATCCTTAGAAATGCAAATGCCATTGTCCCTGTTAACAGGTGCTAACGAGCGGGGCACCCCGCCGCGCTCAGATGTGTTACGGATGAGCAGATGCCTTTCTGTATTTCTGGGGATAGCCTTAGGAAAAGTGTCACACATTGAAAAAAAATGCAGATCAGACGCTCCTCCTCAAAGCTGCCCGCGAGATTTACAGAATGCAAAACCAGAGACTGCGTTGAGAAGTACCGAGTCCATCAGTGAAACAGGACACTGCCAGTGGCTGAACTGTGGGAGAGTTTGTGTGCGTACCCAGACTCTGTTTTCAAGACTCTCAGCCATTCTAGATTCGTCTGTTATTTCCAAACGGGACTTGATGATTCTGTCTGGTTGATATAAATTGAGAATAAATTCAGAGAAGCAGAGGGATAAACAACCCAAGAGGCTTCTGACACTGAATTTTCCGAACTTTTGTCTGCTGTGGGTATTTAACACTCCTTGTCACCGTGTACCTCCCAGTCACCATAGCGAGGCAGGACAAAGCTCCTTTTATTTCACAGATGGGACATCTACTGGAATAATGCAAAAACTCCAGCAGAACAGGGATAAACACCCTGGCAACTGTACATGTTCAGGTCGGCAGAGACATACATAACCTGTAATGAACTTGTGCATGGAGGCGCCTGTGTATGAATTGACCTAAGATCCTTTACAAACGTTGTCCTACTGAGTTTCTACTGTTCCTACTGAGTTTGACACTCTACAGAGCATCGTGTAATAAAGAACAGTAAAACGACACCTGAGCCACCAGTACCAAGTAAAACAAAGCAGGACAGTCACGCCAGCAGGGCTTAGTAAATCACATATATTGCCCCGAGGCTACGCTGTCTTTCAAAAAGTAAAAACTAGCGCCTTTGTACGGCCCCATTGATCTGTGTCCTAAGAGAGGCTCACAGCTTGCTCAGCCCTTTCTTATATGATGCATGCATCAGTATAATGGAGAAAAAATGACCAAAAAGATTTGAGGGATCACAGAATTAGCCTCACAGGTGTCCAGTCCCAGACTCTGCGCAGAGGTTTTCCACTCCTTCAGGCTATATTCACCAGCTAGTTCTGTAATTCAGGCAAACTGAAATTCTGCCCAGCAGTGGTACACCAACATTTCATGTACGATATTGTCTGAAAACTCCACCAGACTAAATTAATCCTGCCCTGAGGCAGGGAAGTAGATTAGAAGACCTCAAAAATCCAGTACATGCCTGTTCCCCATGATTGTACTATTGTTTGGGATTGCTGCTTACTCTGTTCCCAACCTGCCCCAGTGGCATTCAAATGATATCCTAATTTTTGTGAAATATTTCTGAAAATATTTTAATGAGTTCAATATTTTTTCCCCAAACTAAAGTGTTGTCAATGTGGAGCATACCAATCATTGACATGGTGACAAAACATCCATACTTATGTAAAAGGATGCTTTAATTTAATTTCACCCCCATCATCTCTTCCAAACATATCAGTGGAAACCCTGTCCCGGATTAGGCTGCAATCTTTCCCCATCTCAGGTTAGTTAAGCCCAGCTAACAAAGTCTGCTCCCATTACTGTAAATGACCTGAACTGATGGTGCTCAGCAGAGGAACAGATGATTTGAAAGGATACTCAAATAGAAGCCCAAGCCAGACCAAGCTGGCTCAGATTGGAGAGCCTGGGCCTTGCAGCACATCTTCCTCATTTGTTTTGCTCTTTCCTGTATCAGCCATTGGAAAGTATTGAGTCATCCTCTGCTGTGGAAATTCATTATCCACAGCTTGGTTCTAACAGGACTCATAGACAATTCATCTCCTGACAGTGAAATAGGCATTGCAAAGGAAGAAAAGATACCCCAAGGTCAAATATTGCTGGGTGTGCGTGATTCACACAGCTGCTCCTGGGATGCTGCTGCTTTCTGCTTTCCTTGGTTACATTCAAGAGAGATGACTAAGTCAAGAGAGAAATTTTCAGATCAATGGGACAGCAATGTAGCTTCTAAATGATCTGAGAATTGTGCAGTTAGGGAATTGACATTTTAAAAGGTTATTGATTGTATAATTAACATAGATAATCAATAACGTTTAGTTAACAATTATGTAGTGATTAAATCAGGTATGAAATCTGATTTTGAATGTCTGATAAGTATTTCCACTAGGAATCTAATGACACATTTGAAGTGAGATGTTTTCCTGCAATCCTAAAACATGCAGTGAATTTGAAGAAAAACCTCTGCTAGACTCATTTAGTAAGGTGATCTTTCTGCAAACTGTTTTTACCCGCTAATAAATTCCTTAGACACCACCCAAAGCAAGTACCAAGTCAGCATCGCAGCATGGATTTGTCATTAATCACATTCATAAATGGCTGCCTCTTCTCCAGAAAGGCTGGTTCCCACATTGCTCAGAGCACACTCTTTCACTCCTCAGCGAAAAAAATACTCAGCAGCTGTTAGTTATAGGTGTTAGGGACATTCCAAAAAAAGTCTTCCATTCAGAATATGCTCATTTGAGGGGTGCAGGAAGGAGAAGGGGCAAAAGAAACTTTTTCTTGGAACATACCCATCTCAAAGAGGTTTTGTGGGAGAGATTTGTCATGACTCTGCTCTATTTTCCCACCAGAGTAACCACTGGGCAAGGGTTGGAGATTGCAGAGGTGACTCGAGAAGAAAATGGAACCAGTGGTTATTGGCTATTCTGAACTATATAATTTCTTTGCTGGTGAGTTTGTTTTGAAGTGCCTTAAAGGTCTGTTTCACTTCTGTGGCAGAAAAGGAAACTTCACATTTTGCAGAAGAGAATCTGGATTTCTAATTAGGCTGTAATTGCATTCTTTCCTTCCCCACCTCGCCCCGGCTCTTGGTGGGCTGTTCCACAGACCACCCAACTGTGGAAGCTCACAGACTCAAAGTCCTTCCAACACCTCTCCAGAGGCTTTCTGTGAAATAGCTGAGTTAATGCCCAAAGTACCAAAGTGCTCATACCCTCAGCTCCCTCTGGTTTTACAGAAAGGTAAATGTGTGCAGCTCTTCCCTGTAAAAAATGAGCAGGAGCACAAGCTGAAAGGCCGAAAATGAGGTTGGGTAAAAGAGCAACAGGCAGCCCAAATGTTCTGAGAGCACTAAGGAATCATGAACTAATCAGGAAAAAAAAAGATTAGTTGTTGTATAAGTTACCTGTAGATCTAATTAACTTCAGAAATAGTGGAAATTAAGTGCCATGAGTGGAAATAGGGAACTTACTTTGTAACCTTTTCTTTCAGTACAACTCAAAAATTTCCCCAAACAAGTTAATGCTTGCAAGCTTGTTCTGTGTTATTTATAAATCAATCACTGGAATAAGGCAATCTCAGCAGAACCAAAACAACCACACTGAACAGCAGGGACAATGCTCAGTGAGAATGAGATGGATAGAGAATGTGCACTGCCAAGATAGCAAACGATGGGAGCATATTTGGATTTTTTCAAAGAGACACTTTTTTTTTTTTAAATAAAACTAAAACTTTGAAGACACAAAACCTATTTCACCCATAGCAAGCATTTAGTTAAATGCATACATACACAGAAGGAAAACACAAGGAAAGCAGTAACCTTCAGATAATACTTTGCCACAATATGTCTAGACTGGCCAAAATTACTTTAAACACTGTAATAAAATAAAATTAAAACAAAACAAACCAAAAAAACTCCCCTTTTTTTTTTTCTTCTTTTAAATACAAATTTTCCATATGATTTTTCCTTATAAATGTCATGTTTTTCCTCTTGGCAAAGCAGTCCAATAAAGGTTTACAGTTATCCTGGTATTATCCAAGGGCAATGACACTGAACTGTTATTCTGACATGTGCTATGACCTCATTGACAGGATACCAACTGGTAAGCACCAAAGCATATTGCTTACATCAAGACCAGGCACACTATGGAATTTCTCTTCCTCTTACCTCAACAGAAGGCCGTGGTGAAGCTACCAGAAACCAGAGAGACAAAGAAAATGGGCAGCTTCAGATGTACACAGGATAAAGTAAGCAAGACTGAGGTAAGTCTCACAAACTCCCCTTTTTTTAAAGACCTGGCCAGCTCAACACAACAGTCCAAGTGAAACCCAAAAGATGTGAAGATTCAACACCCATCACCCTTGTCCTGTGGGCTGCACACAAGGATCCTGGCTAGACCCCTCAGGCACATGTGGTTTGGTGCTGGTGTCCTCTCAAGAGCCCCAAGAGGCTGAAAACAGAGCAGCTTTCCCACGCCCCATGAGAAATACTGAGTGGTTACTTCCAGAGCTCCTGAACTGGCTGTTCTCTGGGTACAGATCATTACAAGACTTGAACTTCCTTTGCCTCTGCCCTCCTCAGAAAGTCCCTCTAAAAGTACCAGCAGATCAACACAAAGAAGCATCTGGTTTCCTGACACGTGTTTACCTTCTCCTGGTTCAAGCCCTGTGGCTCATTCCCAGCACACAACAGACAGTTTTATGAAGGAGCTGAATGCTGCTTAGTTTTCTGTGGCTTTACTTCTACACACTTTGCCACAAATAAGAACAAAGAGCTTCTTATCACCCAGCAATTCAAATCACAAATACAAATTAATGTCAGTCATATATAGAATTTTGATCCTGAGTGGTTAAAAAACAAAACAAAACCCTCTTCCGTATGGAGGAAGAAAATTAAGGAAAATACAAGAATACAAGTCATGTTGTAAAATAAAAATACACCTTAAGACCCAGTTAATAGTTTTGTACTCTTCGGACTCAGTTAGAGTTGCTGGGTCACCATTCTCACTAAAGAGAAGCAATAATATAAATTACAATCCAGTGCAAGTAAAATACAAGACATCATTCACTTATCTGGAGCCAATGCAAAAATATTTCTTTCATCTCTGTTAATACTTGTTTTTATGCTATACCAATTAAAGAGAGTTTTGGGACATTTTCTCTAATTATTCACCAAAAGTGGTCCTTTATATTTCAGCCAGGATTATTCAGAGAATAATACACTTTTATCCCTTTCTTCAAAACACACTTGTGCCCCAGGAAATTTAACTGCCTCTATCTAATCCCATGAAAGTCCTTTCTGAATCAATTGGGGATTGACCTCATGAATTTTTCATTGTTATTTCTTGGTGGGACTGTCAATCAGAGATGAAAAAGAGGAAAACAAAACACGGAGTGAAGTGGTTTGCTAGAAACATCACCTCAGCCAGTGCCAAAATTACATCAGATGGCATAAAGAAGAATCACTTTGCAGAAGTAGCATGGAAGAAAAATGTCTCTTTTGTGTCCTTTTCTCTCTGTTTTCTAGGATTAATTGCTTATTTCCTTTCTGTGCAAGGGTTTTTTCAGGCACACTCAGCATTGCATTCTGTTTCCCAAATAACATCATGGGAACTCCTCATGAATTTACAACAAAACCTCAGCATCAAGTTTTCTTCGAGTCATCCTCAAGTCAAACACCACAAGATTTTTCCTTGACACTTCTATGCAGTTACATTCCCAGCAGTGGCACAAATGTGGAAGGTGGGGCTCAGATCCCACAAGACATCTGATCACTGACAAGTCAAATGGAGCAGAGAGAATGTTCTCCCACAAGTGGCCAAAGCACAGACACTGCACATCAATGCCCTCACTCAGAGCTTGGTACAAGCAGCCCAGACCCAGCATCACTTCGGAGTCTCAGACCCCACGGGTGCTTTGCAAACACTGATCTTTCCCTAAAGGCCAAACAACAACCCCGTATAAAGAAAGGTAGAGGGGATATGACAGTATTAGGATATTTGTTGGCCCTTTCAGCTGGCCTTAAAATAAATGTTTCTCTACAAAGTATGTTATTTTAAGTTAAAAGCTTTAAAAAATAAATCTTTCTAGCATAAGGCAAAAAAAGGAAAAGAATCAAGAGAAAAAGAACCAAGAGTTCTCACAGCTGAGAACTGAAAGCACAGTGCAATTGTCACCCCTGAAAATACAATGAAGCACAAGGCACAGGGTAAACACAGGTAAACACAGGCAACAAGATCACTTTGAAGGCACTGGTTCCATTCTCCCTAGACACAGGCAGACAGTTCCAATTCAGTGCTTTCTGTATTTCTAGTAACACAATTCTCTATTACTGAAACCTGCACAATTTTGCAATGTAAGAATCCATCCCATCCAAGCTCGAAGATGGAAAGGTGTCAGATATGGCTATAGAGGAGTAATGACTCGTGTGTGCATTCTCTTTCCATACTTTTGATATTGTATTTTTTTTTAATTCACTAGCAGAGTGTTATGGTCAATGTTACTATGCTCCAAGACCTTTGAATATTTGCTTTCTTCAAAGTTACTTCCTCCAACTCACAAGGTACAGCTCCTCATGTCCAGCACTAGTAATCTGCTGTAGCTGCATAAACTCAAGGGCTGCTCAGACCCAGTACAGAGGAAGGACTTATATATGTTGGAGATTTTCTATTCCAATACAGTTCAGCCTCTCTTCCCCAGCCCCTGACGTGAACACTTTTTTCTGGGAAAAGGCACTTTATTCTGGGAAAGCAGAAGTAAATTTTCATTTGGGAGTAACTACCCCACTGTGAGAGTAGATCTATTTGTCCAGAATAAAGGGTTAACATGGGAACAGACCACAACAATTTGTGTCACAACAGTTGTGTCTCTCTGAGGAAGAAATGAAACAAAACAGGACAAACTCTGAATGTACAGGTTTCAGATTTCCTTTTGCTGGATAACAAGGGTTTTCTCAACTGGATTTGAGCAATATGACTGCCCCTGAACCTTGTGGGTCTGAGTCTGCTCAAAGAAGTCAGAATATCCTTACACATGTGCAGAAGAGGAAGGGCCAGATTTTCTTAATAAATATAAATGAAATAAAAAATACTTGATATGAGAATAAATAACTCACAGCAGATGCAGCTCATAGAAGGGGCTCTACCTGGGAATCCTGACACTGTTTGGGGGTATTAATGGAGCAATGTGAAACTAGTTTTCTTATTTTGGGATGACCTTCGAATTTAAGATTGTCTATATCTAAATAGGTAACTGTGAAGTTAAACAAGGGATTTGTGAGATGAAAAGGAGGGCAGGTTTCCTCCAATATTACTCCCTGTGCCACATGACACTTGTGCAAGTCAGAGGCCAAGCCTCTGCAGAGCCTTCCCACCACCACTGCAGCTGCTCTGGGTCAAAGGAGCACTAAGAAATGTGGGTTTGTTTTCAATTGGTCATTTTTTGTTTGGATACTTGGTTTGGTGTTGGTTGTTGGAGAATTCATTGTTTTTAGGCTTCCTTGTTTGTTTTTAGTGGACCAGTTAAGTTGTCAAGCACACATTGCAAACAATCAAACGTGGGAGTTGTAAACATCACTCTCTGTTTTGTCACTTCCCGCCCCTCTTCTACTGCCGAATGCACTGGTTTTCCCTACAGGAAAGTTTAAAACAGGATTTCTCAACTCATCTTAGCTTAACTCTCCCAGTAGCAGCAGAATCAGGACAACTAAACAAAGGTTTAGCAGGAACGTGGTGTTAAGTAATGGTCAGAGGCATGTGATGCCTAAAATAACATCAGCCACCTGAAGCCCTTCAAATCAGCCTTACTGAGAAGTAAACTGCAATTTGTTTTAGTTTTTTATGGCTAAATAAAAGGAATAACAATAAGCTAGTAAAGAAAAATCTGTTCACAACATGGATTTTTACTTTGATGCTGTTCTTTCAGAAAAAATAATTTTTTAAAACATAATGTGTATACATTTATGAAAGTTTTCATTAAGTAAGGACTCTGTAACCCTGTACCCAAGAGCGAGGACTGAGAAAGAGGCAGATTAAGTTTAGTCTGTTTTAAAACTATTAACACACTTTTGCAAAAAGCCCTAAAGCTAAATGGGGAATATGTGGGCTTGCTCTTTTCTTTTTCTCTTTTTTTTTAAATAATTTTTAAAAGAAGGTAAGAATCAATTGAATTAAAACCCAGTGCCACTAGATTACATCCTGAGCGAAGAAATAGTTTGTCTACACATTTTTTCTTGCCAGTCGAAGTCTAAAGCTCTGTGAAATCTCTCTGAACTTTCTCTGTGCAACTTAAATCACCAGCCAGTCTTCAAAGAGGAAGTTATACAGCAATTACATTAAAAAGCAAAATAATTAGGGGAAGAAAAAGTCATGAGAACAACAGATAAAGGAATTAACAGAGCTGTAGTTAAGAGGGGGGGAAAGTCTATGAGAATAGACCAGGAATTTTTTCCATGCAAACCAAGAAATCCTAGGCTTTGAGAGTTAGAAATAAACCATTCAACACTGGTAGGACCACATACTTCCAAGTAAAGAGGTGCTCTTTCTGCAGTTTCACTTCGATTCCACTCCTGTTCCATGATCATTTATCAGGCAATTATATCTCATATCTTTCTCTGAGTTTGGTAATTCTTGTCTTACTGTTCACTAATGGAGGCAAACAGGGTACTGGTACTGGTCTGGTAGCAGTTGACCTGTGTATCCAAACTAAAAAACCTTGCAATACTGTTTATGTCTGCATTTATAGTGACAAGAGAACATGTGCAGCTATGAAAGCAATGACTTTTTGTACCAAAAACAGTTCCCAGTAAACATTTTGGTGTCCTCAGAGCCTCAGTTAATACATGCAATTTGTTAGCTATCACACACAGGGACTTAGGATTTTGGTCTCCACACCACCTCTATCTGCAGCAGGACACTGCTGCTCTCTTTTGCTCCAGGGCATCTTGTGCCACAANGTACTGGTACTGGTCTGGTAGCAGCTGGCCTGTGTAGAAAGCAGTGTGTCCAAACTAAAAAACCTTGCAATGCTGTTTATGTCTGCATTTATAATGACAAGAGAACATGTGCAGCTACGAAAGCAATGACTTGTTGTACCAGAAACAGTTCCCAGTAAACATTTTGGTGTCCTCAGAGCCTCAGTTAATACATGCAATTTGTTAGCTATCACACACAGGGACTTAGGATTTTGGTCTCCACACCACCTCTATCTGCAGCAGGACACTGCTGCTCTCTTTTGCTCCAGGGCATCTTGTGCCACAAGCAGCAGGTTAACAGGTCTGTCCAGAGACCTGGTAAAGGAGGCAAGAAATAAGAAATCAAGGGGAGAAAAATGCTGCTCGGAGGCAACCATAGTTCTACCCTGCAGAATACCACTTATCACATGAGATTACTCTTGGTTGTGCTTTTGCTATTGCCTTCCACCAGTGCATTGCACACTAACAGAAGCCTCAAAACATTTAGTGATTCTGCCTGTGCTAAAGCCATTGTATGGCAGGTGTGGTCTATACACACCTAAGTCCATCCTCTTTCAGCATGTGGAACCCTGAATGAAACTAAAGGACATTCTCTAAGAGTGCCTATAAATGCATGTCTCTATCAATAAATGTTCAGTGCATTCGACCAAAAGCTGTCAAATCTCCCTTCTGTTAAAACTCCGCATTCTTTTACTTTGAACAGGCCTTTGCAGACAATCATAAAAAAAACCCTAACCAGAAACAGCTTCAGGTCATCAATGTAATTTCTCAGGCATATCCCAGAATATATATTTTAACATGTTCATAGGATCGAAAAGGAGCCTCAAGTTGTAATGCGCTGTCAAATCGCAACCAGTTCTGAGACAGGTGCTTCCATACCTGATTAAGCAAGAAGGAAAGGATGAAGACAACTTTAAGGTCTTTGAGGCAGGAAAAAGCAGAAAAGTTCCCAAAAATGAACAGCAGTAGAAAGAAGCAAGTGTCTGCTAGAAGTGTTTTAAAAACAGGTACAATTTTAACTGCTCATTCTACTGAAGTGTCTCGGGCACAGCTTTCAGAGATTATGATTTTCAGACCAAGTGTTTTCTACATAACATACATACATATTCCTTGGATATAAAAAAGGTTGGGATTGCATGTGTGTCAGAGCAGTTGGTGACTTGACACAATACTAACCCTGGAAGAGACCTGAGTGGCCTCAGGAAGCCCCAAACTCCTACTCAAAGCAGGGTCAGTTATGAGGTCAGATCAGGTTGCTCAAGGTTTATACGGTTGGGTCTTGAAAACCCCAAAGGATGGACACTGCATAATCTCTCTAAAAGCAACCTGATCCACTGCCTGGCTCTCATATATTTAGAAAAGAAAAAAAAAAGATTTTAGCCAATCTGAACCTGTTTTGTTACAATTTATGCCTGTTGTCTTTCATCCCTTCACAGTGAAAAGTCTGGTACCTCATGAGGAATGACACATTGATTTTCCTAGGAGTTTGTGACTGCTTGGTAAAATACGTAGGAGATTTCCTGGAAAGTTCCTACACTGACAAGAGGAGCCATGACTAAAGCCCACAGCATTTGTAAAAATTTCACTTCAAACTACATTTGCCTTACAGAAGAGCCAACTCCTTCATGGTAAGTGGAAACACTGTGGAAAAGTGGAAAATATTAATTAGCTAAAAAACAGGCAGACTAAGGAGGTTTCAATTTCAAGGACAAAATAAAACATGTTGATCATGGAAATTTCAAGATCAAAATTAGGCAGTTTAGCTGGCTGGTTGTGACATAAGCCACAATTTTCCAATCAGTGCCTAAGGCAGAAATGTCAGAGCTGAACTAAATTGCCTAGATTAGGATGTTTAACTTGACATGTTTATTCTTGCTGAAAGCCAAACAAATCTTTCCAACTTTCTAGAATTTTCTTCATCCATTTTGTTTTTTAGAAATCTAATCAACTATTTTTCTAGCAACTTTACAGTAAGAAAGGAGCAAAATTACAAGTGTATACATGCAAATATACTCATACAAATGTCCCTAATATACAATGTTCACATTTATACATGTATAAAAATGACCCAAATTCTTACTATTTTCAACAGTGGCCTTAGCTGGCAAAAGATTTCATGTTTATCTATGGATAATTCATACTAGTCACCTTTAATAGTTAGAGGTAAATGGATAATTAGAAATGATCCTGAATTCCTCATACAGCTTGGGAAAAGTCAATCCACCATGGCATCAAGGAATTCTGGCACAGCCAGACAAGGATCAGACCAAAAGGGGAAGAGACCTGAGGGAATTGGCTTTCAGAGAGCTGAAGCTGACACAGTTTTTGGATATCCATCCTTTCAACACAAGGACACGCAGCCACAGCACAGTGTACAAACATCCCATTAGAGGGGGAAGAGCAAATACCCGTGTAAATGCATTGGCTCCATCCTCTACCTACATCCTGATCATCCCTGATTTACCTTGATAACAGCCAGTATCCTGCTTTATACTTAGGGCAGAAGAAACTGCTTTTTGCCTTCAAAATTTGCTGAAATTCAGTATTAGGAAAGAGACAGCAGGTATCTGGAAGGAAAGTGGAAAAAAAAAAGGAACCATTATAAAATATTCCACATTTGTTACAAATGGTGCTTACCCAGGCACATGGCACATTTTAATACATGAATTAGTGAAGTGAAAGTGAGGTCACTCCTGAGAGGAAAGATACTAAATTCTTCTCAGGCATAGGAAGACTCTTCTCTCCAGTTCAGTCATGGAGGGTCTGCAGCTCACATGAGGCTCTGCTACTGGGGCTCAATTTTTATGGTTGTCCAGCAGTAAAGTGTCCTACCCAGGACCCAAGAATGCACCTCTATGATGAGGACAGAAGAAAGACTGAATAAGAAGAGCTGTCCTCAAGTATGAATGAGCTAAAGAACCATTGTTTTTCATCTCTTCTTATGTTTGACTGATAGGAGCAACCAGATCCCAGCACTGGGTTCTCTGAGGTCTCTTTGTACACAGGGATCCCTTAAGTACAGGGAGCTGCTGCTATGGGAACAGCTCAGACTGGAGCAGAGCAGCCAGGACCCGATGGAGGCCCAGGTGACTCACACCTAGATGCTTTGCTATAGGTTAACATACCCCACTAGGCCACTAGGATTTACAGTTAGGACATTAGAAAGTGTTTTGGGGGAAATTACAACTGGAAATCAGGTTCTACTTCCCTGATCTCATCCTAAAGACATGCTTACAGAAAGGGACTATATTTCCACCTGTGTCTTTGGACCTCCCCCACCCCCTGGATAAATACATATAAAACTATATTTTCTTTTTTATGTTTGGGAAGTAGAGCTTCACATTATTTAGCTTCTATATTAAACTGCATCCTTTATCTTAAACAATGAATTCTGTTACTAAACTCCTCTTTTTAGTAATATTTAAAATACTAACCACTGAATGCTTGTTGTTCAATGTCCTAGACCTGCTCAAGTAAGAAAGATTAAGTGCATCAAATTGGACTGTAAATTACGTGAGTTCTATTTTGAGCTTGACATCATTCATCCTGTTGTTTCAATTTAATTATATTTAGTCTTCAATCCATCCCCAGCAGCCCCAATATTTCACATTTTGTTAGTCTGTCTGCCTTGCTCTGACTAGTGGCTTACAAAAATAACCACACTTCAAAACATCACTTCAGAAAATTAACCCTAAAGCAGTGTTTCCAACCCTTCAACACTTCTGTGCAGAAGGAAAAATATCCTGAGTGCCCAGTTGACAACAGCAGTTGCTGAAAGCAATAACAGAAAAATAAAGTGAAAACTCAGAAAAACACACATTCAGATTTCAGTTCTGAACTGTTTAATAGCCTAGAATCTGAATTTGACAGCAAATACTGTCGTTACTTTATTATAACCTAGATACATATGCTTAAAGCTTTCTATTAAAAAGCTCTCTTTCAGGTGGTATTTCCTCTGCCAGGTCTTAGGTATAAAAGGATACTTTTCCTTTAGTATTTTCAGCAAAATCAGTTGGAAGCAGTCTTTTAGCTGTAAGGGTATTTTTACAGATAGACTTTTTTTTCCCAGAACAATGTTTAAAAAATATTTTTATTTTGAGGATAACATAAGTTATCCTCACCGAACAATCTTTTTGCTACTTTAGACATTTAGAGTTAAATTATAAAAATTCCAAAAATTATTCTGCAGTTTGGAGGGAAAAAACTTCAATTCTAAAGTTTGAAATTCTAAAGCAGCAATAATTTTCCTTGGATCATGAAATAATGCATCACGCTTACATATTTGTGCAGGTAGCTTACATAAGGTTGCATCTCTATGGTACAAACATTTAATTTGGTACCTACACTCCTGAAAAATTGAGTTTCTGCAAGCAGTCCCTAATCTAATTTATTTTCTATGTAAAAATCCCTTCCAGTGGATATACCCAGTTCTGAACAGTATTGCTTAAAATATTTAATAATACTCGTTTTTTACATAGACGAAATTGCCCCAGGACTGGACACTATATCAGCAGAAGGCTCCAGCAAATATAAACCTCCCCAAAACCCCACTCTGCACTGGCCAGCCCTGGTGGTTGCTCTGGCTTTACTGCTTGAGCCTTGGCAGGACTTCCCTTCCCTAAAGCACATATTTAGGCCAAGTCCCAACTGCACCTCTTTGGACAGGGCTTGTAGTGCCTGGTGGGAACAAATGATGCTTCAGCATTCCTTACTGTAATGCAGAGCTTATCTAACAAATAGGGATCCTACAGCTTAGGAGAGAGCCTAAATATACATTCTTTCCTGAATTCAAATGATCAGCCCAAACACAACACCCAAGCTCAGCATCCCAACATAGCAAAAATGATGGTTGCTTTTTTTGTTGTGGTGGTTTTTAAACAAACCAGAAGTTTCTTATTCTTTCCCAAACCTACCAATAAAAGGATGCCACTTTACATTGTATACACTAGTGGAAGGGACATTTCTGTTTTGTTTTTCCACTCTAATATGAAAATCCTTTACATCCATTCCTGCTAAAATGATGCTTAGCAATGTTAGGGTCGTAGGACAGGAAGTCTCACTTCAAGTCCTTCTTTAACAGAAGACCAAATGTGTTATGTCACAAATTTTTCTTTGCTCATTATTTCTTCAAAATATTTTTTTGAAATGACAAAGCTGTCTTTGATGTAGGGCAAGAAGACAACTTATCAGAACCATCTATCACATAAAAGTTAGTCGCTCTAAGCACCAACAGAAATGACTTTGTGTGAGTAAACGTATTTTGAAGATAATCAGTAGGAAATAGAATCTGACTATTACATTTTGAATGTGCAAAAATTGGAACTTAACAAATTGAGAGTGCAGCTGAGATCTTAACCTGCTATATTTCCCTGAAATCCCAATTTATCATTGCCTCCTATTGCTGAGTTTGGCTCAGCATCTTGCCCCAGGGTGTTGAATGACACCCTCAGGGTCCTGCTGGAAAAGAATAAAAGCTTTTCCTCTCAGCTAACCAATAAAGAACAAGTCAACAGCACTCTAGGAACACCTATTAAAGCCTACCAGAGTCTAATAAAAACAGTTACTTAAATATTAAAGCCATTTCACTGCTAGTGGCTGGAACACAAGAAAGCAGGCTTTTCAACTGGTTCAAGTCTTTACCAAAGGTTTAAAAAGAAAATTTTATGCTATTTATAGGCACAAGCATAGAAACACTGTGCTTGCCAGCCCATTTTATTGCTAACATCAAAGAAAGTTCATGTTTAAACCAATTATTTCTTGAATCCTACAAGTAAAAATGATGTCTCAATCCCCTACATTACTGCTACTGTATCCAGCCACTTGAAGGACAGCCAGCCCAAAACAAACCAGTCAGAACCATTAGTAACAACCACTGGGTCAGAGTTTATAAATTCCTTCAGGGTGTTAAAAACATCAGAAACACCATTTGTGTTTAGACAGATGTAAAGGCACAACAGATTACGACCTTACAAGGCTTAACAGAAACAAGGGGTGCAAAGAGAAACAGAAGGGAATGGGTACCAATAAGAACATCTCACCATTGAATTCAAGATAAAAATAAACCACATCTAAAATAAGGAGCACCAAAATTTTAAGGTGTTTACTTTCCTTTAAACTGAATTCTAATGATGAGGACTAGAGTCAAGGTTCATTTAATCCTTTCCTCCCCTCCTGTTGTGCTCCATTTCCACCCTAAAGACAAGCAGCAGTATATATTAGTCCAGAGACAGGTTTTGTTGGGAAAGGCTCAGCTTCACTGGAACAGGTATGGGTTGGAGAGAAAAAAATGTTAATTGTGCTGGAAATTTTGGCAGCCCCCAGGTACAAACCTGCCATATCAAACTTTTCATTTGGGACTGCCAGGGGATGTCCTCACTGCCTGCTCTCTTCCCTTTCTCTGCTCACCTGTCTCAGAAATATTCCACACTCAATCAAGGTTTATGAGTTCATCTTCACATTTTGATTATTCACATAAGTGTGTCATCAAAAGCATTTAAGTGAAGGTTCAACTTCATTTTGTTGTAGTCTGGGAGACTTTTGCTTTTTATTTTAAAGACAGTTACACCTCTTACATTTACATGTGTTCATCTAGTTCTTGAAGCCATTTATGGATGTGTTTAAATAAACTCTTGTTCATCAGGCCACTTAAACATGGTTTGTCTTTTGCTAACTGGGAAGCAGTGCTAATGAACATCATTGTGACTCCTTGGATGAAGTCCTTTCCATAATATTACGTTAAGGAAATTATTAACACCCATGAATGTACATCTGGGTTATATTTCATAAGTAATTTAGCAGGTCTAGTACGTGTGAATGTATGATCTGAGTATCATCATTTAATTGTGCAGTAATCCCTGTCTTTCCTCAACTAACATTCTCCTACATCAGCAAGTTTTGTCACATCTAACACATGGGTTCAACACAGTTCCACGACAGTCATCCTTTTTATTCAATATACAATGGGTTTCTATAGTGATATTGGCTACAAACAATCAGCTTTTTTGCATGAAAAGAAAAGCTACAGACAGAGCAATAAGTGCAAGTTTTGGTGATGTGCAGGGCAGATCGAGCTGACCTCAGAATTGCTGAGGGCAGCCCCAGAGAGTACATACCCCTGATAGCATTAACACAGGGACAGCCTGCAGGACAAGCACATCAGTAGCACTGGACAGGCACACGCTCTAAAGAGGCAGATACTGAATTTTTCCACACAGATGGGAATGTGCCATCCTCTTTCCAGTAACCAGGTTGAGGCATACAGAGCCAAGAAGGGTTATTGGGATGTGGTGCCAGTTAAAAAGGGGCCTGGAGCAGAGTCCCAGTCTGCACTGCAGTGGCTTAACCTCATGTGAAACAGATACATGTTGGCCAAATGGTAAAAATCTGAAGTATAGCTTTAAAGTGGTTTGCTATGCTACAAATAATTGCAACTTTCATGTATTTTAAGAGTCTTCCTCTGCAAATACAGAGATGTAAGAAACAGGCAAATGAAAGCCCAGGAGTATGACAGCAGTGCCCATCTGCCAAAGGCACAGCACTCATCATGGATCATCCAGTTCCCTTCTGCAGGGAAACCATAATTAGATGGCCAAAGAGAGAACAGAACAAAATGAGCTATGACACATCACCGAGAAACAGCAGCTTTGCCCTTTCAGAATCCTGAGCAGCAACTTGCTGGAGCTCAACTGAGGAGTAATAAAATAGAGCCATCTCTCTCATTTGCTCTCTTGTACTAAACTAAGACCAACTACATCATGCAATTCTTCTTACATTTCCCTGTTAATGATCTTTATAGAGACTATTAAAATACTACTGCAAGCTAATATACTGTAGGGTTTCACTATCAAACAAAAGATAGTAGATTATTTTTTCTAAAGACCAAAAAGGTCACATTAGTAATGCAACTGAATTCCAATCAGAGCTTAGGTTCTCATCATTGGTTTACCTTTCTCCTTAAAGACTTCTTGCTGATAAATTTCTTTGGAAAAATTGATATTAAAGTGTATGAAAATCAGAAGTTCTCAATAAATGTAGACTTACTGCTACTTACAAAGTGGTCTAGCCCTCTGGTTTTCTAATTGCTACCAGTGAGAAATAATTATAACTAAAATAAAAGTTTTATTTAACTTTGCCATCCCTGCAGTGGTTCCCAAAACTTACAGAACCCTGTAAGGCAAAGCAGTACATTCCACTGAGGAAAACATTGAAATCTGGCCCATTGTGTCTTGATATCATACAAGTAGAGTGACTTTGGGATGAAAACTACCAAGCTCATTGTCAAGAAGGAGGTACTTTACTTCCAGAGCAGTAGGAAGTTTTTTGAAGGCTGCTTCACATTCTGTCACCATGGATGCAGAGCACATCTGCTGTCAGCACTATGTGCTGAGGCCTCACAGACACACCACACGGTGCCTGGCTTTGGTCAGAGAGAAGACACAAGTGTTTCTTTTCTTCCCGACCATTAAAGAGTCAAATCCCGGCATTGTGCAGACAAAGAAATTATTCTTTAACTTGCAAAGAACTGTCTTTGAAACAGCAGTTCAAAGTAGCCATTAGTTTCTTCATCTGTTTCTGAGCAGGTACCAAATTGTCCACACAGCCAAGAAGTTTAACCAGCCTAAGCACACTTTTGGTCCCACGTCCTTGGGAACCAAAGTGTTGCCAGCTCCCAATAACCACAGGGTCTCACCAGATTAAGTGCCTTCCTTGAAGGGTGTGGACTACAGAGGGAAGTCCACACCCTTCAACCACATGACAATCCCAACCTTTAAATTAAGGCCTCTGGCTCTCATGACTGCCAAGATGTGCTTTAAAAGTCACAATGGCCCACAGAATAGAAGGTGACTAAAAATAACAATTTCTCATCTCATTTTTAAGTGAGGCTCATGGTTTTTTGGGTACCTGGTTCCAAGTGTGAAAATCATGGCCTTCTGCACATCCTGTCTATAAATGCTCTAAGATACTACAGTTCATTTAACAGTAGGATACACACAGAATGAAAAATTACTTCATGATTACCTCAAAATCAGTGTTTAATACTTGTTCTTCACTTTGCAGCAGAGCTGGAAGAAAAATAAATCTGAGCATGCTGTCCACTCAAAATATACAACCCAGCTCAACCTGCCAGCTTCTTTCCCCTGAGTCAGCAGGGAACCCAAAGACACAAAACAGCTTTCCCCTAAAAGCTTCAGAGGTTAACTTGCCTAATTTAATATCCTACCAGTTCACACGAATTGAGGACTGAAAGTAGAAGGTTGGCAGGAGATCAACATTTTCTAATTTACATGCTAACATTTCCAGGCTTTTTAACCCTCATTTTTACAAGCTGATGGATTTGTTTGTTTCTTTTCACTCTGTCAGTGGATCTTTTTAGAATAGTCCTATTCCACATGGAGATAAAGTTGAGGGTGTGCATCAGGCAGTTTGAATGTGTTGCTTAAGCAAGACAAAAACAAAATAACTCAAGAAAGACTTCAAGAAGAAACTTTGGATAAAAACATGGGGTATGGCTTAAGATCAGTGCTTTGCTGTAAAGGGGAATGCAATATTTTAACCAAAAAAAACACCCCAAACTGGGTCTGCTTTGTACAGCACTTATTTGTCTGTAAAAAAAATTAAAGTTTCATTCAAAAAAATATTTTTAGGGACTGTCGTGCTGTTCTGATCACAAAAGAATTTACCTGCAAATAGGGCTGTTCATTCGCACAGTCTTAGAAGTGATCTAAATGCGATACATTATAAGGGGGCACCATACAGTAACTGCACACAATGTATTCATATGGACATTTCATTAATTTCTTGAGTTATCAATGAAAAAATCCACTAAAAATAAG
>VYXB01002963.1:1397714-1438425 GCA_013397135.1 Pachyramphus minor | reverse complement strand
CCCCCTCCCAGCTCTCCAGGTGCCCCAGGTGAGTGTCAGGACACCTCGATGATCTCCATGCTGCCTGAAAAGCTGGACTGTTTGCTGATTTTGCCCAGCTCTTCCCGAGCCCTGCCCTCAGACATGGTCTCCTCGAATTCCATCTGGCAGCTCCTCCGCTTGAATTGCTTCTCTGCGCCGGCCTCCTCATGCCAGCTGTGCCGCCCGTCCCGCGGCTCGGCCCGCGCCTTGTCCCTCAGTCTGATCTCACAGCCGCCCGCCACCCCGCCACAGCCGAACGGCGGCGGATATGGGCCAGTGCTGGGAAACAGGCTCCCGCCACTCCCGCCGGCACCGCCAGAGTCCTTGCCAAAGTACCAGCCAGCCTCGCCGGAGGGAGTGCTGGGGGACTCCAGATGTACCCCACTCCAGGCAGCGGTGGCGGTGGCGGTGCCAGGTGCAGTGGGAGGCTGGCCAAGCCGTGGTGGCAGCCCGTCCTCAGCGCCGGGGCTCTTGCGTGTGGTGCAGGTCCCGCCAATGTTGAGGCTGAGCCCGTGGGCTGGCGAGCCCGCTGGGTGCCGGTGCTTCCGTCGCTGCCTCACCTTGGCCTCCAGCAGGAGCTCGGGCCCTGTTGGCCGGTCGGGGCTCTCTGCCCCTGGGGAGAAGGGGCTGAGACTGCCGGGGCCTGAGGGGCTGTCCAGCTTGCAGAGTTTGGGGGCTTCCCCGGGTCCAGGGGGCCCAGGGGGATCCTGCCGCAGGCTGGGGGAGTAGGCAGATTTGATGTCCAGGGAGAAGGAGCGTTTCAGGCGGTTGGTGTCCTGGATGCGCTCGGAGGAGAGGTGCAAGCCATTGAGCCCCTGCTGCAGGGTGGTGGGCGACAGGACTTTTGGGGTCCCACCCTGTCGCTCAGGGTCACTGTGGGGGGACACCGAGCTGGTGCTTCTCGGCACGTCCTCGGCCTTCTCTGAGGTAGGTGTTAGGGGATGCCGGCTGCCCTCAGCCACCTCTGCTGGGTCCTGCTGGGCATCCCCCTCGCCCCTGTCACCCTTTGTCTTCAGGGCCTTGAGGAGCTTCAGGCTCCTTTCGTACTCCAGGAGCTGGCCCAGGAAGTTGAAATTGGGCGAGATGGACGGGCGACGGTCCTTAACGAACCTGCCAAGAAACACAGACAGCCTCAGTTGGTGCTTGGTCATTCAGTAGGTCACCCCTACTTTCTCTCTTTGGGGAGAAAAGGCACTGTCCAGAACATTCTGACCAGACCCTCCAAAGAAAGAGGTCTCAGGGAACCATGGGGCCTCAGGATGCCCCAGGATTAAAGTTGGGACTGCCTCCCCACTCCCTTTTACCGTTCCCCACCATTCCTTGTTACATGCACTTTATGAAAGGAGGTTTGGTTTGGTTTTACTGGAACCCAGGCAAGGCAAGACGGAGGTTTCAAGGCGCCCTGACCCTCTCCTTCTGGGCTCAGCCTGCTTTCCTTCCCTGGAGTGAAAGTTACACCGGCACAACCACCTCTGCCTTCAGGGGAAAACTCACCTGTAAGCATCGTCTGACGACATACCCATGGTCTTCATGATGTAGGCGATGGCGATGGTGGCTGACCGGGAGATCCCAGCCAAACAGTGCACAATCACCTGGCAGCTGGACACCTTGGCTTTGTCTGGAGCATGGCAGAAGAAACAGAGAACAGAGATGGTGAGCAAAATTACTCTATCCTCCCTCCTCAACCCTCAGCCCCTTTGTGTGAAAGGATAATGGTTGCTGGGAACAAGACCATGGAGGACAGGATAAGAGTTCAGGCTGTGAAGGCTGAGAACCGGAGGGCAATCATTGTAAGAAAAGCTCACCAATGAATTCAATGGACTTGTCCAGCCAGGGAAGCAGCTTCTCACAGTAGTTGTCATTGACGGGAATGCGCATGAAGTGACTATCACAGATGAAGTCTGGCTTGGGACAGGAGTTGCTGGCGTTTAGGACATAGCTTATCCCGTTCTGCGTCATCAAATCCTGGTGGGAAAGAAGCCATCAAATGATCAGCTAAATTCAGCCAGCACCAAGTGCTGAAGATCTGTCTTGCCATGCACACTCCCTGCCTTTTCTCATCCCAATATTTTCTCCTGTGGGTCTCCTACTGCTGCCTTGGCCTAGTTGATGATAATACAGCAGAGACCAGCTGAGAAGCTTCTGTCAATTTACATGACACAGGTTTGAACCTCAGCAGATCTTTATTTTGGTCCAAGTAAAAGTAAGCAGGGCCAAAGACACCTGGAAGAGGGTTTCAGAGGGGAAAACCCAAGAATCCCAGTATGAGAGGAACATACAAGAATCAAAATTAGCAAAATCTCTGGCTGAGAACTGTAAATGTATCAGCTGAGGGAGAGAGGAGACATCTCACCAACAGAGTGGAGTTAACCACTGGTAGCACCCTACACTAACCAAAGTGGCCAGAAGATGCTCTATCAACAGGCAACAGAGTGAGGTTAGGTGCAGAGATCATGCACAGGCAATGCTTCTCTCTTCTCCAGCACATGGTCACATTGTGGGGATGGCAGAAAACACAGTTCCAAAGTTAAACAAAACCCTCCAAGGAAGTGGGGAGGGAAGGAAACCATCAATTTCCCTGCCTGGCATTGGCTCCTCAGCATTTCAGCACCAAGATTTTGGCCCTGGCTCTCCAGCGGCTGGTTCCTGCCCGCCCCAACAGGCTTGAAGGAGCCAGCCCAGCTCCCAGGCTTACATTCTTGGCATTTTTCTCTTTCATTTTCTCCTACTCCCTGTATATAATTTCTCTCTCCCTCCTTTCTGTCTCCAACACCCCTCTGGTGTTGTGGTCCCTCTCCCTACTTGCCTGCCTTGGGTGAGGACGCCGGGCTGACTCCCTCATGCCCACGGTAGGCAGATGACTGGAAGCAATTTAACAGCAATTCCTTTTTCTTTCTTCTCATCATTATTTTTCCTTTAAACAAAATTCCTTCCCTGGCATGACATCATAACACAGCCCTTCCAGCACCTTTAAAAGGGCACTGTTCCTCTTTTCTCCTCTCTCATCACAGAAAAACTTTGCTCATTTTTGGGCCTCCTGAACAAGCCCCCGCCCCTGGCCAATGCTGCCCATCCTCACGCTGCTTTGGCTGAATACCCCAGCTTGCTCCTGCTCCCTCTGGCTCCCCAGGGGATCACAGGATTGCTGAAATTGGTGTTATGTGGCAGCCTGGCTGGTGAGGTGGGTGGGTGTAAAGCTGGCTTCTGTCCCACATCTCCCTCCAGCTGTGGTAACTCTCCCACCAAGCCCAGGTTTTTTTCCTGGACATGCTCCTCCTGCCTCTGAGTTTGCTACTTGGGAAGGGTGTGGTGACTCCAGAGTCATCAGTGTAAGACGACTCTTTCTGCGACCACCCTCCTCAGTTCTGCCTTGTGCACTCCCTTCCTTCAGCCTCCCGGTAGGCTCCAACTGACCATGTGTGGGTTTCCCACTGGGCAGGAGAGGAGTCTTTAATACCTTCACCCCTCTGCATGGCTGAGGTCCCAGATGGGACAGGGCAGATGTGTCCCTTCAACAGAGCTGTACCTTGTTTAGGACGTCTTTCTGGGAGCCCAGGTAGAGATGCGGCAGGATACGCGTGGGGCCAACATTGGCCACAGGCAAGCATGGCTGGGAGATGCTCATCGGCAGAATGGCAGCTGGCTTCCCTTCACAGAGCCCCGGGAAGCAGGACGAGAAGGTGGCAAAACCTCCTGTGGAGAAAATGGGGACATTGAGCAAGGCCGAGATCATCAGTACCTGGCACCCCGAGACCCAGGTTGGGGACAAAGTGGTGATAACTGAGAACAGAGCCTTGAGGAGCAAAAAGCCACCAGCCACTGCTAACCAGTGCAGACACATTGTGATGATTGTAACATACACCTGGAGAAAGGAATGGAGATCCAGTTCTGATTTTTCCTGCACATAGCATCCCACGCCCTCTCCAATGAAGTTGGCTCTTTGCAACTTCATTCAGACAAATAACACGAAGAGAAAGTCCTTTTCTTGTCAAACTATTATTTTGAGGACAGCCAGGGTCACTTTGTGATAGCAAAATCCATCAGGGCAGGGTGACAACAAGCAAACCCACCAAGGTACAAAGCTCCCTGAGTTGGGGAGGTCAGCCCAAACCTTGCTCCATTAGCTACACTTACACATTGTGGTTTCTGAGAGATGCCCCCTCTGCCTTGAGGAGCTGAGCCTATGATTTCTACCATGTTGGACCACACAGGCACCACAGTACCTGCAGGCCATTGCTGTTTTTCATGCTCTGACCTTACTTAATGTGACAGCAAGCAGTGCCTAGTTTACTACACCAAGCTGCTGGGCAGTCACACCCAGCCTGAGCATCTTGAAGCCCAATGCTGAGAGAAAACCCCCAGCTGAGGTTGCAGTAGGTGGCATGTGGCAGCCAGAGCTATTGTTATAGTGTCTGGCATGGTCAAAAGCCTGAAAGCCAGTTGCCAGCTCAAGAGGAAAGAGCACTGACTCAAGCAGGGCAGCAAGCTTGCACGGTGGGCAGCTTGGGGAGCTGGAAAAGCCCCAGTGCTGTTGCATGTCCTGCATGGTTGTGTAAGACCAGTGGTGATCCTGATTTGCTCTCACTCTCTGATCTCACACTCCAGGTTAGAGCCTGGTCTGGCTAGCAGTGGCCTAACCTCACTCCCTTCCTGCTGAGGACATCTGGGTGGCAGCTTCATGCAAGGGAGGGGACTTTGAGTCATATCTGCCTCAAGCCTCTCTTGAGGTTTTCCCAGTCATGTGAATGAGCAGATGCAGCTTGACATCACCCAAAGGGCAGAGAGGACTTGGGGGCTTGACCGCCTTTGACCGTCAGAAGGACCAGGATGCCCCCAAAAGATCCTTTTCAAAGTCCAAGTCTCTGGACTCAGCATCATGGGAATCCTTGTCCCATCTCCACTGCTAGACATGACCTTTTAATGAGACAATTTCTTTCTCCTTCAGAAGCAGGGCAGCCTTCGTATATTCTCCATTTACCTTCTCCAACACCTTGGCAGCATTTCTGCTGATCTTCCTGGAGCACCCTTCTGTCTACTAGTGTGGCACCCAGGCCCTGGTGAAGTATGACTGGTGCTGCAGAAAACCCACCCAACATGTTTGTGAGATGAAGATGATGGAGAAGCCAGAGCAGAGCACAAAATCATGCTCACACCACCTGGGAACATCCAAGGTCCTCCATCACCCTCCATCTCAGCACCTTCAGGTGTCAACTCCCACTGGCCCAAAAGGAAGATGTCCTTCAACAAACCTGTCTCCTCCCTTCTCTTATGTTTTCCTGGCTGGCAGCTAACACAGCTCCTGGCTTCAAAACCCAGTCAAACCGGCATGGGTAGAGTTAAAGTATCTTATCTTTTCCAGCACTTCCTTTTCTCTGGCTCTCTCTGAAATGACATCACCTCTCAACTGGGACATTAAATCAGAGAAAAAGCAGGAGGCCCAGCACAGGTGCAGCATAGCTCTGGTTACTGCTCATCCCTGTGCTGTGTCCCCAGTGCCAAGACACATCAATCACTAGCCAGAGCTCTGCGTGGACACGTGCGACCTCCCTGCTTTGCCCTGTGCTTGAGCACACACTGCTGATGCCTTGGGGATGCTGCAGCAGAAACCCTGGCCCAAGTGTTTCCTTCAGCTGCCCCCCAGAGAAGCCTACAGCACCCAGATTTGAGTGGGGCACAGATCTGACCCCTGGGCTTGTGCAAAACAACATGGGAATTTTTCTGAAGGAACACAAGCACAGCCCCAGGGATCAGTGCCTGCTCTGGTCCACAGGTCTCCAGCCTCTGTGCTCACTTGCATTCATCAAGAGCTGCCCAGGGCAGTGTATGGGTTTGTATGACTCTTTAAGGTGATCTCACAGTTTTAGCAGGTCGGGGCATGCTGCTCTCTCCCCCTTGCCCACCTCTGCCAGCACTCACCCGGCGGCAGATCCTCTGCCAGTCCTGCCTGGGGAAGTCCAGGCAGCAGTTGAGGGGGGTTATGAAGCAGGTAGGGATGTTTGCAAGAGAGTGGCAGCAGCACTCCTGGCTGCAGTGCCTACTCAGGCAGGCTGCCACAACCGCAGGATGCCAGCACCTGAAATGATGCCCACACCTCATCTTGCTTGTCCTAAGCAAAGCCTCAACCCTGTGTCCGGGAGCCCAGGCATGCTCCCAGCCCGCCTGTCCTCATTTCCCCCATACTTGCAGCTGCTGAGGGCAGCCTGGGCTTTGGGGAAACCCTAGAGATGGAGCCGGGTACCCGACACCATCCCAACATCACCCCACCCTGCACCGGCTGCTCCAGCATGCCTTTCATTTTTAGAAAGCGAAGCAGCTCTTCAAAACAATCCCAAAGGCAGCATTTGTCCCTGGCTGGGCTCCATCTGATACCTGGGCTTTCCCCACTCTATGTCACAGGCCATGGATCCCAGATTTTGCTGGGAGAGAGCAGCAGAGCCCAATGAGGTGAGGAGCCAGGGTAGCACTGGATCTTTCTAGCCTTTCCTTTTTTATTCACAGTGCTGGTGGCAGGAGTATCCTTTCCCTTGGCACATATGGAATTAAGCTCAGGAAGGATTTGTATCTGTCATGGAGTGGGTGTTTGGGGATCTCTGGTTTCTTCCTGATGCTTCCCTCCAGCCTGGTGAGGGCTTGCTGGGGAGGACCTGGTCCTCATGCAGCACATCCCAATGAGCTGCTCATGGCTCCAGCACTCCTGAGGGCTCTCAAAATCATTCCCTAGAAAAAACAGTGTCTTCCTGCCCATTGCAATTACCTGAGGCAGAAGGGGGTGCCCAGGAGGAGAAGCAGTAACCAGAAGGGAAGGAAAGCAGAACGGAAGTGGAGATGCCTTCATTGCTCCTGCTGAAGATGCAGGAAGGAAGAGCCAAGAACCAGCATTAGGCAGGTTCTGTGAGGGCTAGGAGGTGAAAATCATCCCCCAGGCTTTGGGCAGTTCATTCGGCCATGCCCCCAGAGACAAAAACCTTGAGTGATCTCAAGCTCATGGTGAGGCTTAAGAGAAATTCAGCTTTCAAGAGGGAGCGGAGTGCTGTCACCCACCAGAGGAAACAGGGAAACTCAGGCACAGGGTGTTGCAGCAATTAGTGTCAGAAGAGTGCAACAACTGAAAGCTTGTATCTCCCCCATCTTGACAGGGTGCTACCCACCCTTCTACTTCCTGCTGTGCTGTGCACAGACACCTCTGGGACGGCCCCCAGCCCTGCTCTGCGTGGCCCTTCGGTCATATAGAGGAGAGGGGAAGGCCTCACAATTCCTCCCCCGTCCCCATCTTTACCAGGCTCTCACCTCTGCACATTTTCCAGCTGAACATCTATGATAATCTTGCAGTGAAACTGGATTTATTGGGAGAACAGAAGCTGCAGAGGGAAGGCAGACACCCAGGGAATCCTTCCTGAGCCCATCCATCAGCCTAGGGGAAAGATGCCAGTAGCATCTTTGAAGGGGTTCCTGTGGTACCAGCACTGCTGCAACTGTTGGGGAGCCCTGTGACTTCTTGTCTTGAGCAGCAAACTGCACAGTGGAGAGGGAGGCTCTTTGCCTGTCTCTCTTTGCACCACTGTCTGCATATGGCCCTGAGATGGCTGTAACCAAAGTGAACAAAAAGCCCCAGTCCTGGCACTGGGCTGACAGACATGGAAGGAGATCAGAAGGCAGAAGGACAGAGATGTTGGACTGCTAGCTGGGACCCTGATGTACCTGGGGACCCCTCCATTGCTCTGGCTGTCACCTTCAGGTGGTCTCTGAGGACATCTAGCTCGTGGTTGGGTCACTGACTACATCTCAGGCAAAATCTCTCACTTGCAAGTTGAGCTGTTCCCTTCCCTGCCAAGGCTGGGCAGCAGTGATGATGCAGGGAAGGTGACAAAGTCCTGGCTAGGGACAGGGATGTGGTGTGGCATTGTTTTCCTCCTGGTGGTAAGCCCCAGCTTTAGGGATTTAGAATCCATTAAGCCGCATGAGATGTTAGGGAAGATGCTGCCGGGGATAAAAGGAAGGTGCGGGACGCATGAAGCAAGGATATCCCAGCTCCCTGCTGCTCCCTGTATCCCTCCCTGCACCAAGGCCATCTTTCTAGGCTGGAGGTGTAAAAGTGAGATGGGGCTTGAAAACCCTCTCACGTCTTACTCTGATGGCTGTAGACTGCCTGTTCATCTCCAGTCCCGTGGACTCACCACCTCCTTCAGAGTCCTGTGAAACAACCCAACAGCTCTGGCCCGTGCCCCACTGACTGCAAGAGGCTGCAAAAGGGCTGCCCAGGGGACCTGCCTCACCCCAAAACTACTCTTCAGGAGAGTCACATGCCTCTTGAACACCCCCAGCCCTGTAAGTCTCTTAAATATCCCCCTAGAGACACACCGAGCAGCAGGAGCACGTCCTGTTCATCAGCCTCCCATGTGCATCATGGGCTCAGAGGCTCCTCACCAAGAAACGGGGAAGAAGAGGTGACATGTCACTCTGCTGTGCCATCAGTTTGTGGCAGCAAGGAGAGGAACAGGCACAGCTGGAGCTGCAAACCCTCTCTGGGTCAGCAGCTGCCACACCCCACTCCTCACTCCCAGCTCTCACAGCGGGAGCTGGCAGGAGACCGACAGGGGTATTAAAGAGGTGGTTTACAGCCCACCCTCATTGCTCTTATAATGAGTGTTAAAGAGCAGCAGGCAGAGCTGCTCAGAGACCGGTTCCCTGTGCAGCTGCTGGAGCTTCTGTGGCAGACCGCAGCCCCACCGCTGGGTTTTGCGCCTGTGCTCGAGCTGGAGACCCGCTAAAGCTCCTGGTAGCTGAGGGGGCTGAGAGAGGCCAGGCTCTGCCCAGCTCTCATTAAAATGCCTGTGGTGGCTGAGAGCTGCTGCCAGGGCGGCACGTGGCAAGGAGCAGCGGGGCATGCAAGTGAGCACGCGCCTCGGCTTGCTGCTGGAGCAGCCGCCACGCCAGCATGGCTCCCTCACTGCTGTGCTGTCTTTGTGGCCAAAATGCTGCCTGGACGCCCCCTCTTTATCACCCCAGCCCCCAGGGGACATGCTGCTCTCAGCACCCTGGCACATCTATCCCCAAGTGTTAAACCACCTTGCTGAATGGAGGTACAGCAAACCACAAGAGCTGGGGGGACCTGCAAAACCCCAGCCCTCACTTGTATCATGCTCAGCCTTCTTATGGCAATGAGTCTGAGTGTTTGATGGAGCATCTCTGTGGCAGGTTGATGGACAGAAACTGGAGGGGCCTGGCACACTGCACACCAACCCCCAGAGCTGCTGAGAGAATCCCTCTTTTAAAAACGCTATTTCCCTGGCTCCTGTGCTGGGTGGGAGCCTGTTGATGCCAGCTAAGCTGGGTGGCGAGATGAAACACCGATTACTCCCATCCTTACTCACTGTGCTGCAGGAAGCTCTGGGGCTTTGTCAGCATTTCCTGCTGCCTGGGACGTTTCTGAATATTCCCCCTGCCTCCATCCTCACTGTTTCCCTCTTGGTGCTGTAGTCCCTTTTGATTTTCCCTATCCCTGCCAGTAATGCCTGATACAAACACAGCCCATTTGCTCGCATGTCATCCTTCCCATATTCCTCGTGAAACCCTGGTGCTCTGCAGCCTGGCCAACTTGCCCTCTCCTGGCTGATGCTCTTATACCTCCATCCATCTCAGTGCATTGGGGAGAGATGTCCAGTGTTCAGCTAGTCCCTTATTCCCTCACACACACTCCCCTGCCCAGGTTTCACCATCCCGTCATTTGGCACCAAATTTCATCACCCCACTGCTGCCTCCTTTTTTTTTTTTCTTTTTTTCTCCAGGCAGTGGGGATGAGAAAGCTGATGAATCAGCCCTATTATGGATTCATATGCATTCCCTGTTTCCCCAACGGTCACCCCGAACAGCCCCTGCCCATCTGCTGCTACACCACACTGCTGCCTCCCAACCTGCGCCAGCCCCCCCATGCTTTGCAGGCTGGTCCCAGACCCTGCTCCCATTCTCCCAAAGGAGCGGTAAATATCCTTAAAAAAAAAAAGAAAAGCAGCAGAAAGGAAGCCCTCCACCCACACAACCACGAACACACTCCTCGAGCCGGGCTTGATTTTCCTCTGGTGACTGTGCCTGCTTTGGACCAGCCTTACTCGTTCTAAGTAAAGAAAAATGTGTCATTTCCAGGAGTGACTTATTACTAATGACACCATCACTGGGTTATGTGCTTCATGCCACAAAAACCTGTCAAGCACTTTTAGCAGCCTCCCATTTTAAGTGGTGATGGAGGGGAAGTTTCTTGATTCAACCCTTCGGTAATCTAGGTCATCCCAGGCTCGGCATGTTTTTAAGATGCACCAGTTAATATCCCCTTCCTCCGCTTGCCCTTCGCCCTGGCACTGGGGAGTGGAAACACTGCAAAGCCCCTTTCTGAAAGAAACCACCCGAGGATGGGCAGGCAGCGCAGCGCTGGTGGAGCGAAATGGCTCCGGCGGGCAGCTGCCTGGGTGCGGGCAGCAGCGCATTGCCCTGAGCCGATGGCTCCTTCTTCTCCCCGCCGTCCTCGCCCGTCCTTTCCCCGCGCACTGCCCTCTGCCCGGGGCGCGGTGCCCTCCCCCCCCGCCCCCGGCAACCCGGCGCCCGAGGGAGCAGAGATGCTGGATCCTTATCCTGCCCTGGCTCCCGCAGCTTTCCTCCTCTTCTCCGCTCCATCCACGCTCTCCCCAAGCTTGCCTGCATGGCGAAGGGTTCAGGGAGCGGTCCCCGCCGGCCAGGCAGTCTCGTCGGCTCCCGCACCCGGTGGGAAAGCTGCCTAACGCCGGGCCCGCTGCAGATACCCCTGCCCGCCGCAGGCAGCCGCTCACCTGCCTGAAGGAGCTGCCCTCTTCTGTGCAGCTCCTGTCCCAGCCCGGCCGCCTCCGCCAGCGCTGCACCCATCGCCCCTGGCTGGGGACCGGCCATCGGTCCGCTCCGCGCCCCTCCGCACGCTCCCCGATCGCGTCCATCTCCCCGCTCGCCAGCCGCCCGCGCTCTTTGTACCGCCAGCACCGCGCTCCGCTCCCCGCCGGCCGCTCGGCAAAGGCGATCTCCGGCCCCCGGGCAAAGCAGGGCTCCGGCGGCGCAGCCCTCTCTTCCCGCTCCGTCCCCATCGGAAGGAAAGGCGCCAGGCCAGCTGACAAACCTCTCTTGTCCCTGCTCTCCTTCATCCTCCGCACCCTTATTTTCAGCTTCATCTGCCCCTCGCGCATGTCTGTCCAGAACTGGTCCTCGGAGGGAGCAATCATTACATCCACGGGCATCCAGGCAGCTGGGCTGCGGCTCGGGGGGACACCTCTCACCGTCGCCAAACAACAGCTGGCGGGCAAACAAAATACTAAAAAAAAACCAAAAAAGCGCCCCTGCGGCAGAGCAACGCCAGCCTCCCCCCGGCTCCAGCCTTCAGGCTGAAAAAATAAAAAGCATTAAAAAAACCCCGTGCGGGGTAGGGGGACCCGGCGCAGCCCCCTCTCCGCGGCCGCCCCCCTCTTCGCCGCCCGCTCCAGCCCGAGTGAGCTCAGCCCGGGAGCAGCCGCCCCATCCGCCGCCGCGCTCGCTGCGCGCCCGTACCGCGCTCATAGCTAACGGGTCAGGCATGCGGCCGCATTCCTTACTCAGCACACAGACACGCAGCACAACGCCGGGCTGACATATGCTTCGCTCCCTGCTTAAAGGCGCAACCGCGCTTTTCTCGCCCGCCCAAAGCCCCCCGCAGCGAGCAGCAGCGGCGGCAGGAGATGGATCGCTGCACCACGCCGGGGTTTGGCCCCGCGCAGTTAATACGGGAACAGGAATGCGGTGGGAGGAAGCTCGTGCCCACACCTCATTTTAGCACCTGCCAGGGCGGTGCATGATGAAACCGCCGCGAGGAAGGGAGTTGCAGCACCGCTCTCCATCCCTGCTCCCTGCTGTCCCCTTGTCCGGTGAGGGCACTCCACGGCTGCTCTTGGCAGGACCAACGAGCATCCCCCGGATGATGTTTAACTCTGAACCCCAGCGTCAAGAAGGACAATGCCCCAACAGGGAAACTGAGCCACAAAAGATTAAATAACTTCTCCGGGGTTCTCTGCTGTAGGGCAGAGCTGGGGACCACAAAGTAGGTCCCTAACGACCAGCTCATCTTTCCCCTTAATGTCTCCACTGAGAGCATCACGGAGGAGGGATGCTCATCCTGGAGTGATTTCAAACAGCTGGAGATGAATGGGTCCCAGCAGCTGGCAGGAAAAGAGGCTGGCACTGAGCTGCTCACACCTGTGCATGGCTGTGTCAGATGGAGTTATCTGCCTGTTCCCAGTGAAGCAGGACCATGATCTGGAGGAGATGCACTCTCTCCCAAAGCCTTCTAACATGCAAAACTCCAGTAAGAGAGGACATGTAGGAATGGGCTCTCCTAGTCCTACTGGGGTCTATCCAACAGTAGTGGCTTTTGAAGCACGTGGGGGCTGATGTGTTTTCTTCTTTGCATTTGTCCTGGGCGAGAAAATTACTTGTCCCCCTGCTTCCCACCCACAGGACTCCTTAATACATCTCCACACAGCTCCTTACAAATTTATTGGTCTGAGCTCAGGCCTCCAGAAAATCATTCATGATTATAGTAAGTGGAGGAGGGGGGGAGGGTGCATGTATTGTGCCTTTGAAAATCTGAAGCTTTATGGGCTGAAAAACCCCAGGCTGAGCCATATGTGAGTGACTTCAGTGTTTTTCCTTTGAATGACATCACATGAGATGAGGTCATTGGCATTAACTAAGTGCTGTCTCCTCCCCCCCATCCCGAGCGGAGCCAGCCTCCTAACGAGCCTTGTTGTTGTAACAAATATGGTTTGATTATTATCAGATGTGGGTCAGAGGTTGGATAAAATTCGAAGCGTGCTCCAACTAGGCTGGAAGAGAGAGGAGCAGCCTTCCCCCACGAGCCATGCTCAGGAAATGGTTACCACAGCAGGTCTCCAAGGTATCTCTGGTCCCCCACATTTGCCACCCCTGCCACTAAAAGGGAGGGCACATGATGCTGTTGACCAGTGCCAGTGTCTTCCAGCAATGGGGATGCCTCCACATCCCACCACCAGTGTGCCAGCAGTGCTCTACCCACGGAGGTGGGTGATTCAGCTGTGACCCACTCCAGTGGCTGTGGCTGGGGGTCTACTGGGGTGGACCTAATGACCCTGCTGGAGTCACTAGGTCATGCAGGGGCAGCGGCTGGCTGGACACACCATGCCAGAAGAGGGGGATGCTGCAGGAAGCATGTGGTGAATTAGGGGTGCAATTCTCAACCTGCCCCTGACCCAGCAGTGCAAAATCCTGCATTTGCCTTCCCTTGCTGCCCTCTGGTTGCCCAACCTCCTCAGGCTTGCAAGAGCACAAGTTATTTTGGCAATGCCAGGTTCCTTCAGGATGTGTCTGGACTGAGTTTTCAGTTCTGGGCTACTGGTAGCCCCAGGTGGGAAGCAGGGCATGACACCACAAAGTAGGCCTCAATGCAGAAGTGTCCCACATCCCTCTGATCCTCAGCAAAAATACAAGCGAGCACAGGTAGTCAGCAACCCCCTTCCTCCACCAGTGAGAAGTCCAGCCACATGGAGATGCCACCTGCAGCTGCCATTCCCCAGGCAGCATCCTCCTCCCGGCTCTCTCTCAATTTTCTTCACCCCTTTGCCAGAGCCAGGATAGGGGTTGGCACCCAGTTTTGGGGTAGGAGGCATCTGGCATGTAAAGAGATGAAAAGCAATGTCCATAGTGCAGAAGTACATAGCAAATATCAGCTGCTGCCCCTTGGCCCCTTTCCACAGCTGCTCCTCCTGGACAGGCTGTCACCCATCCTGCCTCCAGCCCCTATTTAGTAGACAGAGGTGTATCACCCAGGGAGAGATGCCCAGCCTCGTGGGCCCCACTTCGCTCTCATTGCCACAGCACTCCTTGGAAAAACATCTGCTGCAATGGCTTGGAGAGACTCATGTAACCTGCCTGCAAGGGCACAGAGCAGAGTGAGTCCCTGTTCAGCACCTACACACCCTGTCAGGACAGCACCTATAGCCTGTCACAAGCCCAGCTGGGCAGCGGCCAGTGGTTCCTCTCTCCACCCAGCACTGGGACCTTATAATAATTGCCAGTGACGACCTTTTGCAAGTATGCAGTGCAGGCCCAGGGAAAGGGGGAGGCGGATGAGGGGAGGCAGGTTTCTCGAAAGGAAGGAAACTGTAACTGGGCAGTGACTCCTGCCCATCAGGATCTCTTATCGGGGAAGTTGCTTTCCTTCTGTCAACTTTCCAGAAATGAGAAATGAAATTACATGGCAGTTTTGTAAGTCATAGCATCCAGGGGGCTGCTCTTCCCTAAGCCCCTTCTCCTCTGTCCCCCGCTGCCTTTGACCCTTTCGCTTGCCTTTTCTGGGTCCAATGGTTAAAAATGCGGCTGGAGGGGGAGGGGAAGCTCCTCAGGGTAATTATAGAATCGGGAAAACAAGTTGTCTGACGACAGCGTTGCTAAACAGGGACGTTTAGAGCATAGGTCTGGAATACAATCAGCCTTGCACATACATGACCTGGCTTAACCCTTCCCAGGGATGCAGTCACTGGTCCCGCCGGGGCTGAAAAGCACCCAGGCATCTCCTGGTTGTGGTTGAGGGTGAGAAGGGGGCACCTTACTCCACCTCCATGCCTTGGACTGTGGAGACTGGGAGCACTCCCTAGGGCACCCGCTGGGCTGGGTGTCTGAAGCTGGACGCTGGCACCCACTGGAGCGGGGCTAGAGGGCAAGAAAGCACAGTGCTGCCCAGGCTAAAGCGGTCCCAGATGGCTTTGCTGTAGGAAAGAAAGCAAATCCTCTAGGGATGTTTCATGTGAGAGGGAAGGAGGTTTGGAGAGTTACCTAAACCTTCAGGATTGTAAAAATCACAAACCTCTGTGTTCCCATTTGATTTTTTAAAAAACGCCTCTCCCACTAGGCTGGTATCAGTGTCCTACCTCCAGTCCCCTGGATAATCAAAAGTAAAACATCACCACAGGTAATCCCCCTGCACTCCACCACCTACAGCCTGAAGAAAAGCTGGGAGTAACCCCCTCCACAGCCCTTCTTACTCTTCTTCTGTTCCCGGCTATCGCTTGGGCAGTTTGTAGATGAAGAACAACCAAAAGCCCCATTCACATTATTTGCAAAGCTGGTTCTTCAAAACTCCCAAATCTGGGAGAAGCAAGAAATTGAGAGTCGCACATGAGCACTTTTTCCTGTCTCATGCCACCCCTGTGGCCACCTCATTCATATCCACACTCCTGCCAGCTGAGGATCTGCTTCTTTTGGTTCATCACAGTATGCTATGTGATGGAGGCATCCACAGATGGACAGAAGTGCTTGCAGGAGGTTCAGAGACAGTAATTAGACTTTAAAGAAAAACCTTGTAGATACATAGATGGATTCATGCCAGTAAGTCCACTGGTGCTCTTGGATATTACAGCCTGAGGACACCTGAAATAGCCTTAGTGCTTGACATACACGTGACCATCAAATAGCCAGTGCAGTTGGGTCCTGCTTCCCCACTCCCACCAGACAGCTTGTGACTGACAACCTAAGTGTCAGTTTGGGGTATTTTCTTTCTTAGGTTTTAGATTATTGTTTTTTCTTGCATTGGGTTTGTAAAGACACTTCAGTTCTGATTCTGGATCCTACTAACCTTTTAGCTTCAGCTCTGCCATGACAAGCTTTGCAGATTCATTTGTATTTTTCCTGCCTTTCAGATTTACATCCTGCTTCCAGCCTCTGAGACTTGGACTGAAGGCAAGCTCNAGGAGGTTCAGAGACAGTAATTAGGCTTTAAAGAAAAACCATGTTGATACATGGCAAGCTCCCTCTTTTCTGCACTACCTAGGTGCTGCTTTCGCACCTGCCTAGCTTGACTTTTTTCATTCTTTTTTTTTTTTTTTAATTAAAATCATCTGTCCCCGAGTCCTTGTTTCTAAAATAATTCCAACCAGTGCTTCCGTGCTGAACCCACTCATGCCTGGGCAGCCCAAGTCAGCTCTTGCAATGGAAATCCCCTTTTCTTTTTCACTACTTCACTTTGCCTGCTCTGAAGTCACCTGTCTTAGGTAGATTCCCCCAAAATCCCCCAAATCTCAGTCCCCTCCAGATCACTGCTGCCAGGCAACTACAGTCCTCTCCAGCCATGTTTGATGGCCATGGCACCGCTGGGCTGGAAAGGACCTGGGTTGTGGCCAGCACTGCCGAGGCCAGCCTGCTCGCTGAGGAGGAGGATGGTGAGCAAAGGGCTGGGAGGGATTTGTCGCTGATGATATTGTTACATTCTTTCCGAATCCTGGGAGTAAACAGACGCTCCAAATTTAGAAAGAACAGGACTGGAAAATTTAAACATTCCTTGAAGAATTGGTACAAAAGCGGGGGGGAGGGGGGCGCTGAAGATGATCTCACACACACTCCCGAGCCAGATGAAAAGCTCATGACTCGAGTTCAGAAAGCAATTGAGGGGCCTGTTTCAGGTCGGAGCACAATATTGCAATGGTAAAGCTCCCCCAGCACATGAAACTGCAGTGAAGAGTCTCTGTCGTGCTAGGGGGGTCCCAAGCCCAGCAGCCTGGGCTGTGGAGACCACTGCCACTGGCCACACTTCCACCCTGCTTTCATCTCCAGCTGGAATATGGCTTCAAATGCAGGAGAGCGGAGCCCGGCACTTAGCCTAAGGACCAGAAGTAGGGACAGGATGGGTGCCTGAGCATCATCTGGATGAGCATCCCAAGCCCTCAGCTGTCACTTTTAGCCATGGAACAGAATTAAAAGAAAATCTCCACACTGTCCACTGCAGCTGGACAAATGGAGAGGAGCTGGTGAAGCTCAGCACTCAGCAGCTCAGCACCACTCTACAGCTCTGGCCAGCCTCCCATACAAGAGCTGGCACACAGGAGCCATCAGGGAGCAATGGAGCCAGACTGCTGCTGCTGCTTCATAACCAGATAATGGCTGTTAATAAAAACCAAGAGGGAGATTGCAAAGGGGAAGAAGAAAGGGGAGGGGAGGGAAAAGCAAAACTAAAAAAAAAAAAAAAAAAAAAGGCAAAAAAAAGCGCAAGGGTTTGTGCTGAAGTAAACAAAGGTTAAAGAACAGTCAGGCTCCTGCAGGAATAGCAGCGCTGGGCTGGGAGGGAGGGGGCATTACGTAATGCAGGAAAAATGTTGGCTCCATTCAGTTTTCCACCACTTCATGTGATGTCAGGAAAACCATATAAATCAACAGCCTTTCTGCTCCCACGGATGGAGGGCAGCAAGCAGCACTATTTATACTTACACAATTAAAAAAAAAAAAAAAAAAAAAGAAAAAAGGAAAAAAGAAGCTGATGATTTCCAAGACTGGGAATAATTGACTCAGATTCTTCCTTCCCAGCCGCTGGAATCCCTGCTCTGGGTTGTTAACCCTTAAGGAGTCCCTGGCACCAGTCCTGCCACCCCCAGCTCCCTTGTCCTCACCCATCATACTCTATCAGCTGCTTCAAGGGTCAGAAGGTCACTGGTCTGGAGGTGAGCAAGAAACACCAAGCGCAGTGTTTGCACGAGGTGAGGACGTGGAGGCTGGAGGGACCCTGGCATCTGCTGGGGCTGAGGAGAGTTGGAGAGTACAGAGAGGCTGTGTAGGGCTGCCACACTGAAGTGGGGACCCTCAGGACAGGGTTCCCTGTGGTGATGGCATCCACTGAGGGACAGGCTGAGATTTCAGCAGCTCTTGCCAGCCCACTGGGGTCACAAGCCACCTCCAGGTAGAGAAATGGAATGGGTTGGGGCAGGACAAAGTGCTTGAGCCCAGAGAGGACAGACCAAGGGGTTAAACCTCACCAGGGCAAGGAGGCAGAATCAGGCACCTCCCCACATCCCACCCCAGACTTCCCAAGCCCTCCAGAGCTGCCTCTAAAACAGCCCATTGCTGCCTGCACTGCACGCAGAAGGAAGCTGTGCCTGTCGGCAAGTGTGCCCAGCCTCCCCCGGAGCTCTGTACAGCCACTTCCAGTCAGGATTTCCATGTAAAGCACCACCACCATGACCCAGTGTTCTACATTTTAGTTCCAGTTTTTTCCACCTGCTGGTGGCCCACGTTCCACATGAGGCTGTGGCCCTGTGGCACTTTTAATTTGAGAGGTTTGAGCTTTGCTTGGTGCCTAGCACAGCCATACTCCTGCTTGGGGGTGTGGGCTCCTGCAGCCCAGGGGGATGGAAATGGCTGCCCTGGAGATGGAGGATGCATGTGCCCAAGCAGGGAGCAGCAGTTTGCTAGCAGGGGGTTCGGTGGTGGCAATGCTGATGGTCGAAGGGCTGGCATGCTGCCAGTGCTCACCCAGCATGGGGCATGCTGGGCATGTGGCTCGGGTGCACCAGTACTACGAGGGTCTTCCCAAATTCACTGACTTGCCTGACCAGGCAGAAATAGTCTCTGGGGCTTTCAGGGCCACCTCACCCAACACTGTTCCGGCTCCAGGAGAACTCGGGGTGGGGGTTTGCAGCTACCTCACAGCACGGCCCCAGCCCTGGGAAGGTGGCGGCTGGTTAGGGGTGCCAGGGTCATGCCACCAAAGCTATTCCCTGACCCATCCCCATGACTAAGTGTGTTCCCTCCCACATGCAACTGAATCCATCTTTTCCTTCTCCCGCACCACGCACCAAGCTGTGCTCTTGTTTATGCCACGATGGCCTCGAAACTGCAGGCACAGCTGCTGGGGCAGGCCAGGGGCTGCCACAGCAAGCTCATGGCAGCATCCTCCAGCACTGGCCTCAGCAGAACTCCTGCAACCCAGGCCACATTAATTAGCTTTAATATGATTTTGTGTAGTCCCTGCCTTCTTTTGAAACCCTTGAACCAGTGGGTGTATTCCCGCTGTTTTTCTGCTCTGTTCTCCCAGTCACAATGCAGCTGCTCTAATTCATCAGCACTTATCCCTGCCTTGCATGGGCAAGGCTCCCTGAATGCCAGTTGTTTGTGCTGCCTTCCCCATCACAACTACCCCTTCCCAGGGTCTGTCACCCTGCTGGATTAGGAGGATGGCAGCTCCCTCCATGCCTGTAATGCCCCGGGGCACAGACATCAGTCCCAAAGCAGTACCCAATTGCCACAGGAGGAGGATAGGCTTGATGGACAGAGGTGGTTCCCATCTCTGTGCTTTTGCCACCATTTAGGAGACTGGCTGAGGTCAGTGGGACTGAGGAGCTGCAAGGGGCAGTGCCTGCCCACCCCTCCATGGGCAGAAAGCTCAGAGGTAGGCAGCCAACTAGGCAGTGACCCGACTGTCCCAGACATGGGGAATAACAGACAGTTTTACCTTAGGGAAAAATTGCCCTTAGGCAATTTGCTGCCTCTCTCTCCTCCTCTCTGATGGGTCAGACCTTTTCATTCATCAGTTGCCTGCCTCACATTTTGCGCTGCAGAAGGGCTGTAATTAGGGCAGCACGTGCCTCCTCCTGCCTGTACACTTGTGCCTGGAGATCATCATCTGCAGACCCTGACTCACACAGCGATGACCCTCTGCCCCTGCCCTCCTTCCCCTTCTTCCCAGCACATCCATGGATTTCTCCTCCTGCCCTCCCTTGAACAGCAGCAAGAGGGAACAAAGTGCTTGAATCAGGTCGGGTCCTTGGCACATTTACCAGGGATGAAGTAACGCAGGGATGGGAGAACAAAGGGCAGCTTTTGGATGGCTGGATCCATGCCACTACGACGCCACCATACCCTCCTCTTTCATTCACTCACCCTGGCTGGTGGGTGCAGTGGAGGGGAGATGGACAGTGCAAGGAACGAAGGCGCGGGGAGGACCCAGTGATGCCAAGGTGGATCGAGCCTCTGCAGCCCGCATGCAGGGCTGCCTTCCTTCACACAGCAGCTGGTGGCTGGGGAAGCAGGTGTACATGGATGTGAACAGCTACAGCTCTGTAGCTCCAGGCTAAGGGCATGAGTGTCAGATGAAGTGGTAACCCAGGGCTCCTACCTGTGAGGATGGAGACGCTGTGGAAACAGCTGTCCAGCTTGCCCAGGAGGATGGAGAGGAAGCTGTCAGCGGCCAAGCCGGTCACGTCCCGCGTGCTCTGGTCATAGACCACCACGTCCTGGTGCTCCTCTGCCTCTACCTGCAGGGGAGCAGTGAAAAACAGGGATCAGAGAAATAGGCTGAGCACTGAGGATGCTGCTGTCCCCACCACCATGGGAAGCAAAGATAAATTTGGCAGTCCCACAAGCAGGAGACTCCAGCTCCACACCATCTCTGTGAGATGGCTTTGCTCACCAGCCAGCCTGTGACTCTACTCCACAGCTACAATGGAGTGTATCAGTGCAGATGCCCATTGGAGCAGCCCCACCAACTGCAAGCACTTTTCAGCATCCTACCCAAAATAGGGGCACTCCTCCCCATCGCCCACCCTCAGCTTGCTGTTACCTAACTGCATCCCAGAAATTGCTGCAACTTCTTCCACCACCTCCTCCCCAAGTCAACTTCTGCCCTCAGACACTCCTCTGCAGCCTGGCCAGTGTCACAGGGATTTGGGAGTGGTTCTGCAGGCAGGGGTGCTCCCAGCACTGCTGCAACTGGAATCAGTACAGCTGGAGCAACAGCTTTACAGGACTCAGCCTGGAAACACCATGCCCAGCACAGTAGGTGGTAATGTCCTGTAGGCATTACCACTCTGGAAGCTCACTCCAAAGATGCATATCACCCCTAAGGGCTGAAAGAGGGAAAATATCTTCTTTCACTTGGTGGATGTTCAGGGTGTATTAAAAGAAGATAAAATCCTCACAAAGGCACAACCCAGCACATCTTCTGAGTAGCTGGGTGTATGGCATATGACTGGCTTGAGAGCGCCTGCCCTCCCAGATAGAGTAAGACACATTCATCACATCTTGGGAGGAGGGGGAGGCAGTGGCAGGCAAGGAAGGAGGGAATGTGCCTGCAAGCTGCTCTCTTCCCCAGCTAGTGCTGGAGCTGCTCATTGCCGACCCCCTGCCCAGCCCTCTCCAAAATCTTTTCAAAAGACTACTTGAACAAGCTACCACTCACGGATGCCTGCCTCCTTTTGCTGTCTCACTGCCTAGCCCTATCTTACCACCAGAGCAGATTCACTCAGGGTTGCTGTTGCTATTAATGCTGCTTTCACACCCTGCTGCAGGTGCTTCCCTGCTCAGCAACGTGAGCACCATCCAAATAAACCTGCAGGGCGCTCTGATTTAGCTGAGCTCACCACATCTCTCCACCGCAGAGGAAGGACAGCCCCGCACCAACAGAAATCCCCATCGGGGCACCACGCTCGGCTCAACACTAGGAAGGGGGGGCTCAAGGACCCACCTGTCCCCAGCCTGTCCCCAGGCACTGGAGAGAAAAACTGTCCCTGTGGATCAGAAGGATGATAGGAGGGATGAAGAGGCAGAATGAGAGGGAAGAAAAAAGGACACGGGAATTTTAAAATAAGACACTGAAAAATGACTGAAGACATCTGGGATAAGTCAGATGAGGATTTATTCCACCATCTTTTCCTCAGCCATCCCTGAATCAGGACTTCTCCGGGAGGTCAACTCAAGCATAGCTGGAGGAAAACATGGTGGCTGACAAGCCCGTTTGGAGCTGGGAACCCATCAATCCTTAAGAGGGCCACTATCTCTTCAAGTCCTCCTAGTGTATCCCAAAGAGCCAGTTCCCAGCCTGAAGCCCCATGCCAGCAAAAACATCTGCCTGAAAAGCATGGTGAGGCAGGGACTGATCTGTGGTGGGGCAGGGGCTTATCCCAGCTGCACAGTCCACGCCGAGGTGGCTGCAGGAGAGATACCAGCTCTGGCCGAGCAGAGTTATTCCACAATAGGATTTAGTGTTCCCTCCACACCGGGAGGCTTTGTTTGGGCCATTACTACAGGGTTGCTGAGCGACGGCAGAGATGTGCGACACGGTTGACATCTTATTAAAGTTATAAGGTTTCACTCAATGTAAATGCCAAACAAGCACTGGCCTCGCATGGCCTGGCTGCAGAAAATAAATATGTGGCTTGCTGGGACAAGGGTGTCAGTAGGATGGTCCTGATGAGCACGCAAGGAGCCTGCATTGGTATCCTGGCTCCTCACCACAAAGAGAAATGAGACAGAGATGTTTAGACAGGTCCATGGGTCTCCCATTAGTCTCATGCCCTCCTGATATACCCCATCTCTGGTCTTAAAATGTAGGGAGGTTAAAAGCTAACAGGGGCAGAAGAGGAGCTGAAGAGACACTCTGTGCTAGATTCCTGCCTCTGCCAGGTGCTGGCATAGGGCAGGGGCACTGCTGAAAACAGAGCATCCTTCTGAGGAGCAGCACTTCCATGGTAGGAGCTCTCCCACAGGGGTTGCCATATTCCCAAAACTGCTGAAGTAACCAAATCTCAGGCATCACCCTCCAGACAGGGTCCCCACATCCAGCCAGCAAGTGACAGTGGGGCCAAGATGCAGCAAGTCTTTTCTCTCCACGTAGATGGTGAGTGGGGCTTGCAAACCCATGCGTGCCTTTGAAAAGCTGCTGGCCCACTCCAGTGCTGGAGGTGCCCCAGATCAGCTCCCAGGGACAAACCTCCTCCCTGCTAACATCTCAGACAGAGGGGTATGGCCAGCCCGGAGCAGGGACCACCCAGCCAACAGCTCCAACCGCTGAGATCATCCATTCATTGTCTTTGTGCCAAGCCCTGTACTCCCCATTACCCTCTCCAGCTCTGGCTGAAGGTAACTCCCTCATGGACACTAGTCCCCGGCACTGGGTGGTTCAACACAGCCCAGGTCCCTGCTTCGCCTCTCCCCAGCTGCCAAGCAGGGATAATGATGCTCTACAGGTGATCCAGGCTAAGATAAGAGCCAGCTATTATTATTATCCCAATTACTACTGACATCTCAGTCACATATTGTTTCAAAACACAGTGAATCACCCCACTGAAATAACAGGGCTTCCATCAACATAAAGAGCAGCCAGGCACACAGCTCAAAAATAAGCCCTGGCTTTCCCTCAAGCAAAACAGCTGCTTGCAGAGCCATGCTCCTAATGCAAATAAATCAATATTCCTATCGCCAGAAGAAACCCGTGCCTCGCCTCGAACCGAGGCTACAGCTGCTCTGGAGATAGCTCCATTTCAGGAAACGAGGAGCCGTTGAGATGTGGACTTTCCAGACCTTCAAGATCTTCCAGGATCTTGAAGACGTAAGATTTTCAACATTTCCCTAAAGAAATTCTAGTGAAAACCCCAAGCGGGAATTTCCCATAACCTCTGCTCCCCAAACTGCACTGAGGATCTGAATGATTCCAGTTGTTACTGGAATTTATTATTGTGAGAATTTATTATTTTCAATATTGGGACAAGGGTTAAAAACCAACCAGAGCAGTATGTTGGTATCATTTTTGTGTGGAGAGAATCTATTTCTAACTGGGAGATGAATTGCTGCTGCAGTTTTTGCCAGCTCAGGCACCATGGGAAGATGCTCCACACCAGGGCTTGGGGAGCAGCAGCTCAGCTATGGCCGCTACAGCTGCTGCCACAATCATAGTATCACAAGCATATTTAATTGAAATAAAGAAAGGGCTTTTTAATGTCTCCATTTTTTCTTTCCTCCCAAATGGTCCTTTCCGTTCCTTGCACCAAAAAAGCCAGGAGCTGTTGTTGTCCCGCAGCATCACCCCAAACTCTGCAGCCCCCAGAAGCATTGTTAATGGTACCCTTCCTTAGCAGCAATACAGAAAAGAGGAGGCTAAGCCCTGGGAAAAGGGAATTAGACAAATGCTCTCATCCCCCCTGCCAGCACGCAGGCGGCAGCAGCTGAGTTGGCGGTGGGGTTTGCCCAAACGCCTTGCCTCTATCCCCAGAAGGTCATCACCACGCTGAGAATCACCGAGGCGGGATGTACAGGTCCAGCTCTCTTTGCACAGGGCAGGAGAGGAGGAGCGGGACGAGGCGAGGACTCGGGGCTGCCCTTTGGCTGCCTGGGCAGCCCCGCGTCGCTGCCAGCCGCCTTTGTCTCGGCAGCCCCGGCCGGCCGGGAGCAGGAAACAGGAGGAGGGCGGGAGGCCCGTCAGGAGGAATAATGGGACCGGACAATCGCGCCACTGATGTCACCCTTCCTGCCATCTGCTCCCAACGTAGGCTGTGCCCCCCCACCTCACCGCCCCCACCCCGTTTCGCCCCACCGGCCCCGATGCGCGGAGCCCGGGGCAGAGCAGGGCTGGGGGGTGTTGGCCAGCGATGGCAGCGGAGGCAGGGAAATGACACAAGGTATTGGAGGTCTAAACCAGCTTTCGGCGTCTCCTTCTGAGGAGGGTCTGTGCACTTCGACGCAGCAGACCATATTGATTTTTGTGGGTCCCAAAACCACGACCCGAGTGGCTGAAATTGGAGGAGAAGTTCATCACCCCAAAACGCAAACACACAAATGCATGCACATAAAGGCTTGGATACCCCGAGCCACAGCTACCACTCCTGTTTTATGGCAGACGAGAACACAGAATGATCCTCCCCACCGTGGTTCCCCCCTCCAGCTTCCCAGGACAAGTGGCTTAACCTCTCAAGGGTGTCCTGAAGCTTAATTAATTCCTGGGCTGCGTGTGCTGGGAGAGCCAGCATGCAAGCGGAGATCATGGCAGGGGCTGTGCAGAGTGGCACACTCTGCCTCCTCCCATGGATGTGCCAGGAGGAACTTCGGCTGTATCGAAAAAAGCGGAAAAAAGGAAAAACCGATGAATTGAAGATGGTGGCAACGCCTCTCCTCTGTCTCCCTGGCATCCCTGGTTATAATCACATCCCAGGCCAGTATGTGAAGCATTATGCAATGATCCAGGAGCAAGAGGAGGTGACCCTTCTATGCTCCTAGGGAGACAGAGCAGGGAATGCCAGGAAGGACCAGCCTTTGGGAGCCACTGCTCCTCTGCAGCTGGAAAGCTGCAGGTTTGCAGGCGGATGGCATCAGTTGATGTTAACTCTTCCATGCTTCCCCCTTCCCTATCATCCTCCTCTTCTTCCTCCCCCTTGCGCATCGCCTTTGCTGCTGCTGCTGCTGCCGCTCCACGTGACGCCGGCCACTGCAGAGGTGACCCTCGCCGGGAGGAGGGCGGCCGCACTGCTCTCCTCAGAGCTGGCGAAAAACTGATTATTCTGCTTTATTCTCCCGGGGATTTAAGAGCAGCTAAAGCCGTTCAGGAATCAGTCTCTGCAATCCCCTCCAAATCGCCCAGCCCAGAGCATCACCGAAGCAGATTGGCGCGAGGCCGGCCCCCCCGCGCTGCCAGTCCCCTTGATCCCGGCGGGGTGATGTCACCGGCAGCCAATGCGGGCAGCGGTGGCTTCTCGGGGTGGCGAGGAGGGGGGGACACACGACGCAGATGGCTCCAGCTGGGCCGAGCATTTGATTAATCGCCTGAATTACCCTCGCTTTGCCATAAAATTACAAGGCAGGAGGGGGGGAACGGTAAGAGCAAACCGGCAGGAGGGCGGGCTGCGATGGCAAACCACCCTTTGGATGGTGAACCACCGCCAGCGCGGTACCCACCGCCGCCGCTCTCCAGCAGCACCTCGGCACCCAGCGGTACAGCCCTCGGGCAGCATCTCAGTGCAGAGCAGGGCCCAGCCCATGGCACCATAGGGGGACCCGGCACTGTTCTGGTTGGGACTCCAGCCCAGCTCCGTGGCTCAGAGCCACCTCTATTATTTAACCAGGAGCGATAGAGAGAGGAGCCTGGGAGAGATAATATGCCATGACACCGGATAAGAGCTTCTGGCGTCACAGGGGAGGAGGATTACATGTCCCTGAATGGAGTTAGAGATGACAGAGGGGAGGGGAAGAGTTTTTAGCAGGGGATTAAGCTTACAGCTCTGGGAAGGCTTTGGGGGGTTGTTTGCTGGCGTAAGACAAGTCCTAAGGCTGATATACCTGTTAGACTTGCTTGTCCTGGAGCAGGGAGCCACATCAGTGGGGTAGGGGCAACAAACAGCTCCCTGAGGACAGCCCTGTGGCTGCATGAGCTTGTGCTCCAGCTCTCCAAAGGGTGTCAGAGAGATGCTGGCAAATACTGGGGTCAAGGGATGGAGGAGGAGGATGCATGTATCAGGTGGCCCTTAGACCAGCCTGAATCCCACAAGGGAAGAGGATGTGAGCATCCACCAGGAAAGGTGAGGGTCAGATCCTTTACCTTCATCTTGGAGGCAGGCTGGATGAGCTCCGTGATGGAGACCTTGTCCTGCTGGAGCCTCCTCTTAACGAGCTTGGAGCAGCAGATGTTGACGGAGCTGAGGACGTGCCAGGAGTTGTACTCCACGAAGGAGCGGCTGTCGATGACCAGGGTGCCCTCTGCTCCGTTCCTCAGGAGGCTGGCCAGCTTCTTGGGGTCCATCACCTTGCGTGGGAGCCTGTCCCCAGCCATAACGGGCCTGTCCCCTCTATGGCGAGCGGGGGGCAAGGGGTGGAAGGGCAGGGCAGGGACGCCAGCACCCGTCTCCCCAAGGGGAATGAGCAAGGGGGAAAGGGGTGAGCAGGGCAGATCCCGTCCTAGTGTCCTCAGGCTGCTAACACGCAGAGTGCCAACTCATTGTGGTGAACCTGGAAAGAGAAGAAAGGAGATGACAACTGGTCAGCTGGGCAGGATGACATTTACCTTGGGCCAAGGCCCCAGGGGCTTGGCCTTCTGAAGATGTCTTCAGAAGAGCCTAAGAGTGTAACAACCCACACTTTCTAAGTATGCTCCCCCAGCCTGAGGGTATCTGTGGCTCCAGAGCTGCCCAAACCAAAGGTTTTCTCTTTGTATTTAATAGCCCTCCGTGGAAGTTTCTTCCATGAATTTGTCTAATTGCTTTCTGAAGCCATGTCAGCTTTTAATTTAACAGGCACAGTGGCCAGGGGCAGGGAGTAGAATGGTTTGTCAGCTACACTGAGGAAGTCCTTCCCTTGGTTTGCTCCAAATCTCCTAACTGATGGCTCCTCTGGGTGACCCCTACTACTTGCACCAGAAAAGGCCACATATGCCTGTTTCCTAATCACCTTCCCCACAGTTCTTACCACATCTAGACCTCACTTAGGAGCCTTGCAGGTCAAAGCATTTACAGAGCTGCCTGTTGCACAGACACCTTTTGCCACCCTGGCAGCCACCATGTGCCATGTTTGAGAGGCAGGCACACCAGGGACCTGCACGGGGTAAGATGTCACCTCCTTTCCCTGTTCCCAGCCCAATGGCTCCTCGCACTCAATTTGCTTTTTCTGACCTCTGTTAAGCACAGAGCTAATGGCTTCACAGAAGCAGCTTAGCTCAGCTCTAAGGTTCTGCTGCTGCATGACAAAAGCTAGTTCAGGGCCCATCAGACACACCACCAAGTCAGGTTTGCTCACCCATGTCCATTGCTTCATACTGGATTTCACCTGCCTGTTTATCAGAGCCTGCTCATGGGTATCTTTGCCAGCTTGCATCCTGGCAAGTCAAGAGAAGGTGGCCTCTCTTGGAAGACAAGAAGTCGAGTTGACCTTTACTCCCTTCTTCAAGAAACAGCCCAGGCATTAGGACAGAGGGCCTGGGAAGCTGCACTCGGACTGAGATGGTCCCAAAGAGCCTACTGCTTTGCAGCATCTACCTTATGCAGACTTAGAAAGGGGGTTTGGGGGTATCCTGTATAGGAATACCCTGTGTTTCCATCTTAGGAGCTGAGAGGGGGTCAAGCCTGGTGCTCTCTGAAGCGCTATCAGAAGAACAAGTTTCCTCCATGGGGCAGGACCCCACGCGGTCTGCAAGAGCAATAGGCATGCTGGGGAGCATTCAGCTCAGGGTGTCTTCTTAGGTTTTAATGGAACACGTCATTGCAGGCATGTTTTAATGGCATTAGGTTTTAATGCGCTGCAGTCATTCAGAAAATAAGCCTGGGCCGTTCCTGCCAGACGGTGTTTTAGAGAGAACCCACAAGCTGTTTCATGGAAGCTTTAATGCATCTGAATTAGGAGGACTATGAATTACGTGCCTGAAAAGGCCAGCGTAAAGATTTTCATTGACTTCTGCAAGATCAGGATTTGGTCCATGGACTAGAGGAGGCTTATGAGTCACCCTGATCCAAGTAAGCCAGAAGTTAGCTCCTAAAGCTGAAGCCTCTGTAGTGTGAGCACCTACTGCAATGGTAGTTCAAGATACAAAACAGACGCTTGAGTTGGACACACTACTGGGTGACATGACGGGGACCTCAGTTACCAGTCACCAAACTTGGAGCCAGCCAGCTTGTAAGAAAAGGATGGAAAGCCACAGAACATGAGGGTGGGGATTCCAGCATTTGCTCTGGCTTATGACACCAGCATTAAAAGCCCACACTTTCCTGGGCTACCAGATCTGCCTCCCAAAGCAGGAGTAGATGTCCCAGGCTTTAGCCTTAGCATCCAAGCTCCCAGTACGAGGCCACATTAGGACATGCAATGCTTTTCTGCCCTTTGTCTCACACCCCTCCTGCCTCTGCCAATGTGTTAATACAAATTATGGGAGGGGGAAAAAAAAAATCCCCTAAAAGCTGCATTAGTGATGGCCCCTCCTGGCACAAAGTATTTTGGCAACCCTGCGGCACTATGGCATCGCTGTCCCCGGCCCCACGTATCGTTCTGCTGCTCCTCATGGCGACTCCAATTAGAGCTGCCCCCTCGGTGGGCACCGGGCAGTCCCCCCACGGCAGGAACCCCGCTCCCCCCAGAACTCCTCAGGGGGGCTTAAAAATTGAAACAGTTCTAATTAGGGGGTCTGAGGGGGAGCGAGGCTGGCTCCTGCTGGGATATGACACACCTCATTACGTCGCTACCGCCTTGCCAGAAGACCCCCTGCTGTACCTTGGCTATAGAGCCAGGGCACTCAGAAAGGATGCAAATTAGCCAGCTTTTCCCCTTCGTCTTCCTTTCACACCCCACTCCCCAAATCACTTTCTGCCTCTCTTCCCAATCAGGACACCAGGCTGTGAATTCTTCTTGGCTCTTACAATTACATCCAAGAAACAAAAAGGCAATAGAAAGAGTCGACAGACAAAAAAGACTGGGATAATACTGTGGCAGAGGGATGAGAGTGAAGGACTCAAGTGGGAAGAAGGAGTGAGCTAACATTGCACAGTACCTCTGGAGATAACATGTTATGCGATCTCCACACAACGAGTGATGGGTAAACTTTTGGCGTCTCAGATGCAAACAGAGGGGGTCTAGGAAAGAGAACAGATCCTGATTGCTTTACCACTCTGAGAGAAGCCCAAGCAGAAAAGGCCTGCATGAAGTTCTGGCAGATGACCGGAAGTCTGGGTGGAAGAGATTGGAGCAGACAGACAAGGTTTCCCAGGTCAGCCAATAGCCCCCTCCTGCAGAACAACTACTCCAGCATGCCCAGGTGGACTTATGTGTGACACATCTAACAGGTCCCACTCCCAGCTCCACCCAAAAGAGAGGGGAGAAGGCAGGGCAAGGATAGTCCATTCTGCCCTTCCTTCCAGGAACCTTTACCGGGGATGGAGTTGGCCAACTGAGTGCAGTCATAGGGAGCTATAACCTTGGCATTAGAACAAAGACTTCTGTGTGTACGTTCAGGCAGGTCAAAGGCAGACAAGCAACTTCTCTGACAGCAACCATGGGACATTTTGAAGCCAGACTAAGGGGTGGTGAGTTCATCCCCAGCTAACAGGTACTCCAGGTACCAGCAGAGGCTATGAGACCTTCACAGTACCTTGCAGGCTGTGTGTTAGATGGTCTTTTAGATGAGCTGTAACATTCCCCTACCTTACCAGAGAAGGAGGAAAGATGTCTTTCTGTTTCTGCTCAGATGGCTCCAAAGGAAAGTTGAAGGAAGAGGTACTACATGGAGCACTCCTAAAGTAAGAGATCATCTCACCATGGTGAGAGGAGACCAGGGGAAAAGGTTAACCTGGAACCTAAATTAGGGTTTCAGAAACATGGCTGTGTGTCCTCACTTATCAGTTTATTAAAGCCATCTTAATCTTCTTGAGTGTTCCTGAAGAACACTCCCGTAATCCTTTAATCCCACCTCTCCCTGGTGTGCCTGTAATGAGGAGATGGGCACACGGCTTAGCTGAATGGGGACAGCCAGCAGGAGAGGCCACACTGCAGCAGAGGGACAGAAAGACCTGCAGAGCTTAGCACAAGTGGGCCAACTGCCCACTCACTGGGACTGTCCCTGGTGTCACCTCCACAAATGTGCATGTCAGGTGAGGAGTGCTGGGCACGAGTCATAAGTGTGACAGAGATACAGACAGCAAGCCAGGCCAAGGGTAAATGTTCAACCTGGCTGTGACCCTCTTCCGCGCAGGTCAGGCAAGACAGTAAGAAAACCTGAAACACACTTCAGCCTGAGTCTATCTGTGTGGCACACCAGGCCACAGGAACTCTTCCCTGTGCCGGCCCAACACGGACCACCGGGTGGAGGCCAATTCCCTCAATTTCTCATCTTGCACAAGGCCCCCAGCTCAGAGATGTGGTATGGGAAGGGCACAGATTTGGTTTCAGCAGGTCTCTGCATCAAGTACAAACCTCACTAACCACCACATCCATTTCTTGCACCAAGCTAGTAGTTGTGTCCTGGAGATCTCTGCCCTCCCCACGCAGTCCAGTTGAGGAAATGCTTCCCTCACTGTCCCGGGCAGGCCACTGCTGCTGCGGGAAGCAGCTCTAACTGCACAAACACATTTCCATCACGCAAGTGAGCCTGGATCTACAGCACACTCCCTGTGATGCTCATTCCAGGAGCACACTCTTCTGGTGGCACCTCCACCTTGAGTTTACCAAGGGATAAAAGCACCACAGGAAACACCTGCTCATTTGTCCCCAGTAATCTAAAAGCAGCCATTCCTGAAGAACTGCCATCTCCAGCAAAGACTCAGTGGCACTGAGCTAAGTGATCTGGCTTTTCCCCCTGCAGTCCACCTGAAGAAAATATCTGTGCCTTCTGAACCTTGCAGTGAGATGCTGCCTGGCCAGGGCTTCTCCATCCATCCAGGTCAGGTCTACCAACAGCCCAGTTTACTGCTGGGACACTGGCAGGGCCCCACCCAACCCCAGTTCTCCAGACACTTAATAAGATGTAAAACACGTTGCTTTTTCCAATCTCCACACCCTTTTTTTTCCTTCCCTATCCCCTCATTTCTTTCAAGTGCTTTGGTACTTAGCAAACTCCCCTCGGCAGGCTCACGCTGTTTGAGGGATTCCTAAATCACAGGCCCATTACTAATTATTATTATTTTGCAGCAGCAATCAGGGACGCGGGGCTCATTAACAAGTTAGCACCTCTGGTTTCCCTGGAAACCCGCAGCTGCCAGGCAACGGCAGCTCTCCGGCCCGAGGCGATGCTACTGCAGCGCCTTCAGCTCCCTCCCAGAAAGATGCTCGGGTTCTGCACGGGCTGATGAACGCAGCGTCGCCAACGGGATGGGGTTAGGAAACTCCAGGATGTGTCCCCTCCTCTACCTCATCTCAGTGAGCCCTTAGCCCATCTTCCTGGTCCTCTTCGGCCACTCACAGCATCATAAACTGCACAGTGGCTCCTCCCTCCCGGTGAGCCATGCAGGCTTTCTCCAAGGGCGAGGAATTTGGAGCGCTAATGATGCCCCAGAGTAACAGTGGGACAAAACTGTCAGGTGCCTGCAGTAGCCGCTTTGGAGGTGATGTAACTGCTGACGATTTCTTAGCAGCTATTCAAGGTCCCTTTAAGAGGCAGCATAAAAGATTTCTCTGCTTGACATGGAAAAATGGAGTGGGTTTTTTTCCTTTGCTCCTTAAAATAAGGCTGGGAAACACCACTAACCACATCCACTAACTCAGACACAAAGCCTGCTTGTTCACCTTTCCCTCTCCTGAGACACAGCAGTATGAAGATGTAGGGGAGATGGCAGTGGCTTTTCTAGTTGCAGTTAAGCCAAGGTAAGGTCTACTGCCCTGCTCGAAACCCCAACACCCACCAGACTGACAGAGGACTCCCCTACAGCCTCATTCACACTGATATTACGACCCCATCTCAGCTCCCTGCACAAGACAGGCATCCACCCCCTGCGACAAGAGCTCCTGTGCTTGCCCCTCCATAGAAGGAATATTTTGGGAAGCGGGGAAAGGGCAGCCTTCCCGTTTTCCCACAGCACATCACCGTGAGGCAGCCATTGCACCTTTGCCAGGGTTTCAGTCTTGCTGATCTCATTATTTTTTTAATTTTTTTTTCTTTCTGCTCCTCCTTTCTATGCCGCAGCCTCCTTTCAATTCCTGTAGGCTGGAAACAGCATGTGAGGGAGCCCTGGAAGGAGCTGCATGCACCCAAACAGCACCCACTTGTCTCCCTGCGTCTCCCATTGCCCTCTGCACCTGCACCCCATGGTCCGGAAGGTGTTTCCCACCAGAGGACGTGGCTGTAGGGCCAGGACATCCTACAGCAAAGTGCCAGATGGTGCATTCACACCAGAGGAGGGATGTGGTGTGGAGGCACGTGGCAGTGCTGGTATGGGGGTGGTCAGCCTTGGGTAAGCGGCTGGTGGTACAGGGCTGCTCAGACTTCAACCACAGACAGGAACACAGGGATGTAAGGAAAGGGGACAAGTCATACCCAGCTGCAAGGGAGTCTTTCCCATGCACCCCTCACCCCACAAGGCAGGCCTACTCTTCTGGCTGCAGTTAAAGCCAAGTGAAGGGGTCCCTCATCCTCTCCTACCACCTGATCTTGTGCCAGCAGCTCTGGACAGGTTATGACTGCAAATGCAACTGCCTCCTAGCCTGCTTCCACCAAAGCAACCCGTGTGCAGATAAGGATTTACAGACTGGCCACTCCCAGAAAGATTTCTGACTGCAGTCATGGTGGTCAGTCTGAAGATCCAGTCAGGAAGAGCCAATGGAGACAGCAGGGAAAGGAATTTAGCTGGAGTCTAGATGACAAGGGCAGTATCTCCTCCTCTTAGGTTTGTGCTTTTAAAATTATTTATAAGGTTTTCCCCTTTAGTATAAACACAAGCTTTCATTTTAAAGCCTACAAAAGCCAAGACCAAAGGTTATCCATGACCAGCCAGTCATTTAATCACTGCTTTTGCCCATGCTGAGGAGAAAGCTCCCAAGCATGCTGTTCTCTAATACCAAAGCTATCCCATTTCCATTTTCACCCTGCCAAAGCTGAGAGCTGGCCACCCTCTCATCCCAGAGCTAATGCACCTCCCGCTTTGAGCAGCTTGGCACACATCAGAGAGGACATGTCATGTTAAAGAAGGGAAATCTAGTCCTACTGATGCTTCAAGGGCCCTCATTGCCCACCACTTGGTATCCCTATCATTTGCTGCATGACCCCATGAGCCCAGAAGGCTTATCCTGGGGATAAGGTGCTTGTTTGCCTTTTTGCAACAAGAGCAGACAGAGGCAGCCCAGAAAGATATGCAGTTAGGTACTTGTGCAGGGCTGGTCTGGCTCTCTCATCCTAGGACACCAAACACCATAAATACCTGCTGGGTGCATTCGTAGTCTCTTGGAGAAAGGGTCTCCAGGACCTGCATGCTATTTTCCTGCAACACCTACACACCAAGTAAAAGAAATTCACAGGATTAAGCTGTGGTTCTTCAAGGCTGCAGACAAACAGGCCAGCATTTCACTTCTTAAGCACAATCCCCAGTGACATGAGTTGTCCATCTCAGCAGAGCTCCAGGGACAGTCACAGGTGAGGCCGAGGCTGGTGAAGCAAGCACCTAGCAAACACAGGGGCAGTCACTGCACCTGCCTGGTGCAGAGACATTAGGTCCCCAATCTTAAATGGCAAATAAGAACAACAACATTGGTGCCTTCTGTCAGCTTTCCCATGGTTTCTGATGATAACCAGTACAAACTAAGAAAACTCTGACTCTCCCTAGGAGACCCAGAATTCAACACAAATGCAAGGGGCTACACTGGTATTCCATGGGATGAGACATTTCCCAGGGCAGTAAATACATTTTACAAGACTTTTCTGACCTGGTTCAAGGCTTGCTGAATTTCCTACATGCACACAATAGCCAAATTGCTCACAGGTTTGGGATGAACTAGAATGTGTCAACTCAGGATCCACCTCTTACCACAGCCCCAAGGAGGAGGCACCATCTCTGAGTTTCAGAGGATTACCTTTATCTAGAAAAAACACACAAGACAGGCAAAGCCCAAGCTGATGTTCCTGCCCCACTCTCTCCTTTTCCCTTGGGGCCTGTGATTCATTACCAGCTGGTTTTGCTCTGTTAATCCGAGGTGACACAGGGGTCAAACAAAGTGTTTTGCAGGTCTTCCTCTATCGTCACCACCCTGGACAGGCAGATGAGCACATGCCCGTTGACCACAGTGAGCCATGGCTTGCTGGTCAGATGCCACAGCTGTTTGTGTGTGAAAGCCCACAGCCTAGCCTCCTGACTGAGAGCTGGGTATTGCAGCACTTCATAACATGGGTCTTCTCTCTTAATCCGTATTATCACTGCTACTGTGGGTGGCAAACTAGATGAACTCACTTGCTGGGCACTATTCCCCTCACCAACTCCAGGCAGATGTTGAAACATGATATATATGTATTTTAACCCCAGTTGCAAAAAACCCTCCCGAGATATATAATGACATCCACCCAGAGCTTAAACATCCTGCAACTCATCACCACAAAGCAGGTCTCACTCAGCCCTGCTTCTGACCATGCAAGTGAAAGCACAAGTGATCACACTAAGTAAGCCTTGCCCCTTTAGCTGGTTGACCCCCAGCTAAGACCCGTTCAGTCACCCTCACCTTCCCGCCTGCCCTGCTGGACTCCAACAGAGCTCACTCTTATCTTTGTATCAGGTACTGCTGAATGAACCTTGCTCAGGTGCCAGACAAAGAGGCAGCCAAGCTCAAAGCAGAAGGGATTGCGAGGATGACACAGAATTAACGGGCATCAGCATTCAGCAAGCAAGCGGAGAACGCGGCAATCTATTTTTAATGGTACAATGAGAGTGCTTTACAAAAGCATGTGTCTGGGGAGATTCTGCCCAGTCAGAGATTTGCATTCGGGTTTTTTTGCAGCAGTCAACTTCCCTCGGTGTGCAGGAGGCATTTTGTCTCTTCACCACCCCACACAGCAATTCAGAGGGCCCTGGCTCAGTTTTGGCTGGAGGCTCATTCCTCTGGGTCACCTTCCTGCCCTGCTGCATCCTCCTGACTTTCCACCAGAAGAGCTGAACCTGAGGTGAGCCACAGGTAAGGTGTAAAGGACAGCTCCTGGCTTGCTTGGCTTCTGGGTCTCCGCCCTGTTGAGCTAGTACAGCTGCCAGGGACATCTCTATGAGGTCCACCGACAGCAGCAAAGCAGTTAACATGGTTTTTCATGGGCTAGCACAAGTCAGCAGTGCTGGCACCCTCTCTGCACCAGCCCTCCACTCAATAGCCTCAAGTGCCAAGCAAGACTCAGGCTGCGCCTGTCCGCTCCCCAGGCAGGGCTGCCAGCCAAGGCAGATGAAGATGGCATGAATAACTCCACTCAAGCTACAGCTCAAGGAGGACCAGGCTGCCATCGCAAGCTTGGAAATGAGGGTTGTGAGAGGCAATGCAAAAACAATCAGATGTTGTAGGTACTTCCTGGTTGCTTCTTTTCAACAGTGCACCCCAGAGGTGGATGGGCCCTCTTTATCTGGAGCAAAGATCACCTGGTGTTACCCAGGAGGGTCTGGACTTCAACAGATACGTGATTTATGCAGGCAGACGTTTAATGTGTGGGAAGGTCTTGACTTGCTTGATGCAAAAAATCTAACAGACTGAAATTTCTCCCAGAGCTTCTGCTGCATCAGCTGAATCACCATGTGTTAGCTTTAGACAGCAGCGCTCCTCAAAGAACTAAATCCCCTATTAAAAAGACGAAAAAAGGCGAGATGAAAAGCCGGGGATGCAGGCACACCGCGCATCCAAATGCCGGATGAGTAATGTGGGTTGACAGAGACAAACCGGAAAGACGCACTGCATCATTAGCAAGGCTGGAGGAGGTGGAGAGGAGGATGCCAGGGTCATGCTGTCACTGGAATCTCCATACAGGATCAAAGCAGTGGTCCACCTCATTCACATCCCCTCACCATCACTGCCTAATAACAGGTATTCTACAAAAGCCTGTGAGAAGCAAGACAGTGGGTACTTATGGACTAGTCATGCAATAATGTAGGTTTAAAGGGATCTCAGGGGTTCATCTGGTCCAACCCCTCTCTCCCTTAAAGGAGAAGTAACATCCACACCAGAACAGGTTGTCTTGCCCTTCTGGTCACCAAATGGCTTGTCCCCAGTCATCAGGGGATTCAGAAATAATGCTCCCCATAACTCAGGATGCAGAAATGCTATACAGAGAGCCACTTTTGCAAATTGCTAGAGGACCCTGAAGGGCTCTGGAGAAATTCCTGAAGAACACAAGGTCTCTGCCACAAGAGAAGGCTTAGTTTAAAAAGAGTACAATGAAGGGAGACAAGTCATGAATGCACACCTCAGGGAACCACAATATAAACCTTTCCACACACAGAAACAACAAGAAAAAAGGTATAGAGTAGTGGGAAGAAAAGAGGGAATAAAAGAAGGATTTCCAGCCCCACACAGGTTGCTGGGATTCCCTTATTTTAAGTCAGTGCAAAATGCAACACTTATTTCAGCTTCATGTAACACAGTCCCTGCATTTCTGTCCTGTTATTGCTCCCCATTTGCACCAAGATACTTTATGTACTGGACCGGTTTCCAGAGAGCACCTCCAGGTTCTCCTCCAAACCCAGCCTGGGCTACCATTGCTATCTTTTGAAACACTGATCCTTCCAAGGTACCATGCAAACAAGCACCACCTGTCACTTTGGGAAACTGGAAGTCCAGAGCAGCAAAATCAATGCCACAGAAGCCCTGGGGAAAGCAAAGGAAGAAACACCCTGCACACCAAGCTAGATTATCTTGTCCAGCTCTCTCAGAGAAAGAGCCAAACAGCAGAGAGACAGAGCAAGTCATCCTACAGGAGACATGGCAGTCTACAACACAGGCTGGGCAGGGCTCTCTGCCAGGCATGGCCACCCGATACGGCCCACCCTTACTGTTACTCTCCTTACTTAAAAGTGGAGATGGCTGAGAGCCAAAGGAGCTTCTTGGACAGCATGAAACCAAAGGCTTGGGTTAGAAAGTCTACAAACACCTCTTGGAAGAGGAAGAGATAAGACCCTGTTTTCCTTTCTGTGACCTCAAGCTAAAAGGGGGACAGGGTGACCAAGGCATCTGCCATGATCAGAGCTTGGCATGTTCCCCCATGGTCTCAGCTGCTGGCCCACTTCTGGCAAAGCAACTCTCCCACGGGGCATGAGACACATGCCATGGTCTCCCCCTCCATCAGGTGAGCAGGCAAACCCATTGCCAGAGCTCACTATACCACCCTCTGTCCCCGAGAAAACCCGCACTACCACTAATCACACTGCAAACTCTGTCTGGCTTTGATGACAGCCCTTCATGCCATCAGTGCAGAGCATCTTGGCACGGTCAGTTTTTACCCCCTCTCACATTCTGTGTTATAATCTTGCACCCAAAGCACACCCAGATCTCCTGAGTAAGCTTGAGAAAATCTTGAGCAGAGAGCTTGTTTAGCTTCTTATCTGATGAATGCTCCCAGGCCACTCACCTCCCTTCCCCAAGCCTGCTGTAATTACGTCAGGTGCCTCCTTCCCACTGGCATCAGGTGGGACAGGTGTATCTTCAGAGAAGAAATGCAAAGCTTGAAAAACAGGTTTTAAAACCCAGAGGGCATGGGGATGCAGAGAAGCGTTGGAGCTTTCCCCACAGGATGACTGCATTGCCACTCTGGCTGCAGGAGTTTCTCTGCATAGCAGCAGAGGAAGGAGTGCGGTGAGACCCAGGGGCTGCGCTTAGGGGATTGTGAGCACCCAGGCATGTCTGCAACCATCTCCCCCCCTTAACACTGCCACTGAACACACGGCAGAGAAGAAAAAGGTCTGCAAACTCTCCCAGAGCAACCTCAGAGACAGAGCAGTCAGCATCCACAAGCTCCTTCTCTTTATCATCTCCTTCTTTACCAGATTCGGTTTGCTGGAACTGTTTCAGTATGATGGCAGCGTCCTACGAGCCTGCACCATAAATCAACTGCCAAGTGCTGGAGCACCTTCTTTTCCTCCTTGCATTCCTCACAGTGTTAACATGTTCTGCACCTGCCTGTGCCCAGGGCTTCAGGAGCCGAGCTGTGCACCAGAGAAACTAACCTCTGATCCCTAAGAATAGCCTCACTTAAAGGCAAGGAAGGAAATCCAAAGAGGAAAACCACCTATAACACACCCCCTATTCCTTAAAGCAGCTGGTGCAGAGGTAAGGGGTAGTAGGGATGGAGTGGGGACTTGCTCATATTCATGCTAACAGAAGTCATTTCATAAATCTGGAGACACAATGGGTTTCCAGCCTTTGGGGAGGTTTTCTGGGGGAGGATAGGGCTGCACAGGAGAGAAGCCAGTTTTCTCTCATATCCCAAGATCCAATTTGGCAACATGGGATAGGCACTACTGCTTAGTCCTACCCAGCCCTCGGGGGTGTTTTGGTAGTAATAGTAATGTTGCATTTAATATTAGGTGAATTTAAGCTCTCCAAAGGCAGGCACCTCAGTGGCTTTCTCAGCAAGATACCTGGCACCCAGCAAAAACACACTCTGCAGACAAACATGGTGCAGTATTTGCAAGAATAAACTCCATGCAGTGCCCCAAGCGAATGTTTCTAAGGACTCTGGCCATTTTGCTCAGCTCTCCCAAATATAGCTGAGGCTAAATTTTTAACAGCAATGTTAGATCCAGGTTTTCCTTCCTTGTGTCCACTCCTTACCTTGTGTCTAGGCAGGGACAACTGAAAGCCACAGGAGGCAAATCTGTTGGGTTAAAAGACTTTGGTGTGAGCTACCGTCATCGCAGCTTGGAAACCTTCCAGCCCCAGGTTCGCACTTCTCAGCTGTGTTGCCAATGGGCTGAGGGCAGGAATTTCTGCCTACTGCCACTGCAAAGAGGCAGTTGGGCATCCTTATGCTGCTTACACACCTGCCTGTCCACTCTGGTCCCAGCCACTCGGATAGTCCCTACACATTCAGGCTCTGCCACTGTGGCTGTGCCAGGAAAAACTGGGGACAAGACACCTGCAAGGTCCTTGCGGGTACTAGAAAATCCCAAATACACTATGGCCAGAAGGGTTTTCTTGGTGCTGCAGCTTATTTTGTTTTGGGAACTGTTACAAGCAAAACCAAAGCAAGCACAGGAAACCTCTATCCAGACCAAAACCCGCAACAAACCTCTTCCGCAGAGAGAGTTCTCCCGACACAGATGCCCTCCGACAGCGTGAGCACAGGGGCACGCAGAGGCAAGGCCAAACCCATAAGGGCCAGTTCCCATGCACCGAGTTCTTCCAAAAACAAAGCTCTCCCAGAGCCACGTTTGGGCGCTTAGGCAGCCGTGCCCTGAGCCCTTCGCCTTAGCGCAGGAGGATGAGACAATGCAAGCAAGCGTTAAACACTGCTCCACGGGCAAGCTGCTTTCAAGGTTATCATGGCCCCTGCACTGCCACGCACAATCCTCAGCACTACCTGTTCAGGCTTCTTGGACATCCCAACCGTTTCCTGGAGGAGAGGGGTCTGCCTTATTACCCCAAATTAGAGGGAGATGGAACCTCCGGCAACAATTCCCAATGCGTTCATCATTGCTAGCTGCTTGGGACAGAGATGGTCTCTCCCACACATGCTTATGCAGCACCCAGCTTCCACCAGGGAGCTGTCGATAACTACCGCAATATGAAGGATAAATGCATCCATGCCTAGAAAAATCCAAATATCCCTAACAGAACAGCACTGCACCGCGTTCTTCCTTCTAACGAAACCGCAAATTACTGACCTGTGCACAGAGCTCCCCCAATGCAAGCTGAAGCACTGACATCAGCTTTTGCTGTTGCTCAGGAATTTAATTCTGGGGGAGGAGAAAAGGGAGGGGGGAGCAGGAAGGAGAAAGAACTTATTTATCAATAAGGGAAATAAGCAGGAATCTTTAAAAACAAACAACACTCAGCACAGAAACCAACATTTATCACTATATAATAATTGGGGGTGGGTGGAGGGTGATCAGTCGGTCCTGGCACATTAGGGGAGGTGGAAGGGATTATTTTAAACGGGCAGTTTAACTCATTAATCGCGAGCAGCGCCTTTGGAGCCGCAGCAGTGAAGTGTTGCATTAAAACCCCCGCTGCTGAACACATGCCGGCTTCGTTTAAACGCCAAGGACACAGGGCGACACTCCAACCTCTTTCATCATCAGAAAAACCACAGCGCTGTATAACACCGGCTCCTCAAACACCAGCCCTCAGCCCCGCGAGAAAACCCCTCCACCCGCGACCCCCGGCGCGGCAGGACAGCGGGTATTCCCCGGCGCTTCCCAAGCCCACTCCTCACCTGCACCACAGCCGCCCGGCAAGCGCGCACCGCGAAGGCAGAGTGGGATTTCCGCCACCCCCCCCGCCCCGAAAACAAGCGCAGCGCCCCCGATATGCGCGGCCGCGGAGCNNNCCAGCCCCCCCCCGACTACAAACGCGAAGCCCTGTATCTCGGCATACACACAGGCACGTACATACATCGGTACATGCTGTCCCACGGCCGCAGGGCGCGATGCCGGCTCCGCTCCGCACACGCGGGGCGCACCGCACCGCCCGCCCCCCCGACCGCGCTCCTCCCGCCTCCCCCTTCCCC
>VYXB01002963.1:1378291-1397519 GCA_013397135.1 Pachyramphus minor | reverse complement strand
GGCGGGGGGGTGGGGGGGAGACAGCGTTGACGTCACCCGCAGCCAATCAGCGCGGGCGGCGCAGAGCAGGGTGACGTCAGCCCCGCGGGCGCGGAGCGGAGCGGAGGGTCTGGGAGACGGGATACCCCGTCGAGAGAGCGGCCTGGGCAGCGCAGCGCTTTCTGGGGGTGACCCTCCTGGCCGCTGAGGCCCCCGGGGGTTACCCCCAGAGCCGCGGCTGCTCCCGACAAAAGACGCACTGCCGTGTATTTTTGGGTCGTGGATGTTTCCCGGGCTGCCAGGCGCCAGGGCAAGGTTGAGCCAGGAGCTCTCCCGCAGGTGGAGCCGCCCCTGTGGGCTGCCAGCACCGCGCCCGCAGCTCGTCCCCCCGCCGGCGCTGCGCTCCCCAAATCCGCGCTGCTGGGCGTGGGGCAGCGGCGGGCTGCCGGGGCGCCCCACGGGGCTCGCCCGCTCTGGAGCGCGCAAGCTGGGGTAGGACAGACGTAAAGGCAGCGCGGTCTCGGGGAACGACATGGCAAAGAGTGGCCCAAAAGCTGTGCAGTTAGGAGGAGCCTGACCCGCAGGTCGGCTCCTGGATGGATGGAATGGGCTCACCCCCATCTCCCTGCGATTTCACCAAAGAGCTGGGCAACTGTCCTGGCTACACAGCAGGGGTTTTTCTCTGTCCTTGGCCCTGGCCTCCTGGCAGCTCCAGCTTAGAGGGGGATTAGGGTTTAGAAGCTTACGTTTTGCTGGTGCTTAGGAAATGAAGGGAACCTTCCTCCCTGCTGATACAGATGCCGGATGTTTTAAAATTAACTCTCATCTCTCCAGACATGCGGCCGGCAGCTTGTTAAAGAAGAATGTCAAGCTCCCACAGTAACTGTCGGCAAAATCTTTCCCAAAAATGTCATTTCGCATAAAGCACCAGAGGTATAAAACCCTTGGATGCTAAAAAATCTCACTCTCCCCATTGCATAAGCAATGTTGAGTTCATGCCCTTCTCCTATCTCAGGAAATCAGCTCACCCAAAGCTGTCAGCAGGGAAACTTTTACAAAACCAGAGCTACTCTAGCTAAATGCACGGGCTTCAGCCCAGTTACCAGAACTGATGGCAAGATACTGGGGTAACATGGGCACTCACTTCTCTAGCAGCTTGGTAGCACTTGGCCCTGGTGGGAGCTGGAGCATGCCTGACATGACTGGAAGGAAACCTTTCCTGCTGATTTTCCTGCCCAGCTCACTCCTTGCAGCCATGCAAAGCACCCTAGATGGGGAAAATCTGAGAAAAATGTCTCTTGCTTCAGCTTCAGACTGTTTCCTCCCCTGCCCAACACCCCTTTTCAAGAGTAAAAGAGGAAAAAAGAGGGGGAAAGTAATGAGTGTGAAAATCCCAAAGCTTCCTTGTAAAAGCTGTTATCTAGGCAGAGAGCCATGAGCTCACAAAGCCTGCTGAAGGAAGAGGATTTAAACAGTTTCTTCCCAGACCCCAGTTAAAATCAGTGTTTCCAACCTGGCACATCCCTGCCAGATGAGCATCCCAGATCAGCTGTCAGGTAGATCACTCCCTGGCACAGTGCAAGGGAGGAGTGTGAGGAAGGAGTTAGGAGAAGGATTCAGGCTTGCAGTAGACAAGGGATGGGGAGATGGTGAGAAAGAGACAGAGGATGGAATGCCCTGAGGGACTTCCAGGCACCTGCCGTGGACTGTTCATTCCAGCAAGAGACCAAGCTGAGCTCCCTCTTGGGCCTTCATCCCTGGCAACCTCTCCTCAGGCACCCCATGGACCCCCTGCTGCATGCCTGAGTGATGAGGACACATGAGATTTGACCCACACAAAATCCCAATTGCCGGCAAATAGGAGGAGCTGCTTCAGCCGGGCTGGGTACCGAGGGACACCGATTCTCACAACCAGCAGGAGAGGCTCCAGCCCAGGAGCCTGCATCTCTCCCACGCCCACTGCTTCTGTGTGAGGCGCTGCAGCCAAGCGCCTGGTGGGGAGAAACCAAAACAAATGATTCACTGCTGTTAAACTGCTCCCGGGATCACAGGGACCAGGAGCAGGCGGTGACTGAGGCTTACAAAACCTCACCTGCTTCCCCAAAGCTGGGAGCTAACCCTATTTAGATTCCAATCCTGCTCAACCTGACATTCTGGCATTCAGGTGCAGACACACTACTAAATGGAAGTGGGCAGCCAGCCTGAGTGAGGGCAGTGCTGTGAGCACACCTGGTCAGCTCTGGGTGGCTCAGCCATCCCTATTATCCCTATTTTCCCGAGGGGAAATTAAGCTGGGAGAGCCAGGGCAATGCTGTAATGGTCAGGCAGGCAGAACAAAGCAGCCTCCTCTCTAAGCTCCATCTACCAGATGTGAATCTATTGTCTCAGCCCCAGGGCCATCACAGACCCCCCCAAAACAACCATCATGAGCTGAGCAAAAATTATGCAGCAAGTTGCTTATTACTGAAGGAAAGTGCCTAATTTCAGGTAAATCACTTAAAAAATAATTCACCCCACTCAGGTTTTTCTGCTTTCCCAGATTTCAGGTGCATCCACAGATGGGTTGCTCCCATCTGCGTGTTTCAAATGCAAGTTACACTTGTACACGTAGTAGTTCTTGCTAAAACGTTTTCCAGGCCCCCAAATTGCCATGGCAAGCCAAGTGCAGAAGAGCGCAGCAGGGCCTCCTGCGTCCTGCAGGGATTAAAATCAGAACCTGATCATGAAGGAAATTAAAGCTAGGAAAAAGGAATTGCTGCCAAACCAACTTTCTTATCCATCTAAAAGGAGAGATGCTTTGTCAACCTGCAATTTCTTTAAATGGGTGAATAGTCTTTTTTTTATAACACTGTTCTGGTGTTCAGATGCAGTTCCTCAAAGCACCAGCTGAGCCAGGCTCCCATCAGCCTCCATCCAGCAGGGCTGGTTGTGGCATAAGACACTGTTCCCAGCTTTAGGGGGCATTGGCACTTCAAAACTGTGCTGATAGCTAAGGCCAGAGTCAATCCTTGGGCTGACGTGGCTCTGCTTCTACCAAGTGTGGTTGGATCTTCCATGTGAGTGCCTCTCCCCCTTGCTGCACTGTTCCAGAGTGGAGCACTCCGGAATGATGCTGGAGGAAGGGGCTCTCTAGGCTTTGTATTGTCCTGTTTTGTAAAGAAAGGTATTGGCTGTGGTGAACTCTCAATCCACCTTAGGAAGGGCAGCACTCCCATCTTTCATACCTGCCCATGTTCTCTCCAGCTTTCTCCTTTCATGGCCGGGATGCAGCCCAGCACAGATCCCTAGTGAATCCCAGCATGTCACCTTCCTCCTGCCAAGCCCAAAATGGTGTCACTCAGTGCAGAGAGCTGACGTGCTTGAGCAGGCAGAAGGCACTTGCAGCATCACCAGGCAGGTGTGTTTCTCACATGGGGGCTTCCCCGGATCTGTCTCAGCACTGGCAGGGTGCTGAACCGAGCGTGCACGTCGCAAAAGCAGCCACGGCACAGTTAATCGCAGCAGTAGCAGGCTGGAGGGCTGCGTGCTGTGCCATTCAGAGCCGTGCATGCTGCAGAAGCATTCATTCTGTGGCTCTCACTGTGCTGCCAGGCACTCCTGCCAGAGGGAAAAAGGAAAAATAACCCATCACACTTTGAATAAATTCCCTCTGATTCCCTCTGTCCCAGACACGTTGGAGAGGAGCTGGGCTGGAGCGTGGAGATGTGCCAAATGTGGGGCATGGTTGCTGAGTGATGATGGGTCAAAGTCAGGGGATGGGAAGGGTGGAGGAGCAGGACCTTTGTACTAGCATGAATCTATCCTGACGGAGGAGCCAAGGCTGGCAGTGTCAGCTGAGCTGCACAGAGGCGTTACAGTAACACTGCTCAGGTGCAGGAAGTGTATCTGCTCCTTCGCCCCCAGTGCTGAAACCCTGTGCTGTGTTGGCACACACTTGGGTTTGCCCTGGGCAGTGAGGGTAGGCGAGTGGCTTAGGTGTGCCTGGAAGTTGCCCAAGGTCATGTTCACTCCTCTGGAGACAGTGGGAGAGGGATAAGAGAGAGGACAGGGAAAGGGGATGAGGAGAGACACCAAATGGTTTTGATTTAGTATATTCAAGTCTTAAAAAAAAAATCTCTGCCCAGTTCGGACAAGGCATGGTCTTTCTTCTGTGTATGCGAATTGAAGATGAGAAAAACATTACCCTGGGCCAGAAGGCAGCACAGAGCTAGGCTCTGTGAATGGGTCTGTCAGGTCCAGACCCTTTTTCTCTACCCGTGTGCTGGTTTTTGTTAGGCTGCTCACCAGTTGCTAGGGGTTTTTTTGTTTTGCTTCAATCATTTTCACTGATGAGAGCATCTGCTGCCATCTGTGCTTCTCCCTCCTCCCCCCCCGGCAGGGCTGCGGTCTGCCTGCAGAGCCAGGCACTCCTCACTGTCCAACCTGCCCCATGTATCTGGGGATGGAGAGGAGGGAAGGGGCAGGTCCATCAGCGCCTTGCTCTTCCACCTTCTCTGCCAACCATATCTGACTGCTGCAATTGCACCAGTCGTAGGATGCCCACAGTGACAAGGTCCCAGAATCTGGTGGCAGTAAGCAAGGCTGCAGTTCCTCCTCTGAGAAGACATCAAGCCATGAGATAGTGCTGGAAGGGAAAACATAGATGAGAGGGCTTTGGTAAGGTCACCCAGGACAGCAGCACGTGGCTGAAAAGGGAGGCGAGAGCTGCTCCTTGCTGGACATGTGACTCTGCCTCCTGGCCCATGAAGTGCCTGGGCAGCAGGGTTATGATGCTACAGCTAAGTGTCAGCTTTTGTTGGTGGCTTACACACCCTGCAGAAGAATAGGGGTTGCCATTTGCATCTCTCTCTCTCTCTCTCTCTCTCTGTTAATTTGGGTATCCAGGCTGAAGGCTGCTCTGGCCCTGACTCACCATGCTTTGCCTGCATGCCTGGTAGCTCACCCCTGGCAAGGGAACTCACAGATGCCAGTGCTGGGCCAGGAGATCCTTACCTGAATTAGCTCCATCTCACCACGTTTATTACTGCCAGCCCGTAGATAAAGGGGAGTTGTGGGGTCGTGTTTACCAGCGAAACTCAAACCAGTTCTCTCTAGCTAGGATTCGAGGTGCTCTTGTCTGCAAACTGGTTCGGTGGCATTCGCGCAGGGATGTCATCACTGAGCCGTGCGTGGCAGCCGGGGCAGAGGTGAGCTCTGAGCCTTGCGTAAGCACCGCGGGCTTTGCTCACACGCTGCTTGGCCCCCAGCCACCCTTCCCTGCCAGCGTGGAGGGTCAATGTGTAACAGCGCCCGGGCCCTGGCCTGACGCCCGCCCCCCGGCTGGCACGAAGGGGCACATCCCTGCGGGAGGCTGGGGACCCGCTCCTGGCTGGTTTTGGGGCGCAGGAGCCACCCTTACTCCATCACTGCTCCTTGCACAAGCCAGCGCTTGCCCTGTGTAGGGACTCGCAACTCTCTGGGGCTGGGGCTTGGGGCCGGGAGTCCCCAAGCATGGGGACCTCTGGTCCCTCCAAGGGGCGAGGGCGCGGAGCCTCCCGGCCCGCTCCGAGACCGCGGAGATGGGCGGTGCGCTGCCGGCTGCCGTGGAGCGGTGTGAGGGGGCCCTCTGCCTGCCTCCCGCAGCAGGGCAGCTCCAGCTCGGCCGGGACATCCCCCTCCCTGCCTCCGTGACCTCCTCCTAGGTGCTGGCGCAGCCGTCGGGGTACCCACGAAGCCATTTCATTGTCGGCCTGAACGACCTCCATCCCGCAGCATCTCCTCAGCAGACGAGGGTGCCCCGCAACAGACTCGGTGGCCTTTCTCCAGTCTCATCGCAAACGCTTTTCAGCTACCAGGGGCAAAAAAAACAGCAGTAGTGTTTTAGGCAGGATTGCAGAGTGTCGCCTAAAAGGGAACAATGGCTCCCCTCCTTCCCCATATCTCCCCTCGAGCTAAAGAAAAAGCAAAAAGCAATCCCCAACAAGCTGTCAGGCTCAGTTTCCCGCAGGAATACAATTGAATCTCTATACGGCAACGTGACCGTCAGTTCTTCCCCATATGAAAAGATTCTTCTCAAGCTGCGTTCGGCTGTTCCGCTCTTCCACCCCCTCCTCTCAGTTTTCCTTCCCGCTGCTGAGCGCAACAGAGGCTGCGGCTTCGCAGCCAAAAAAAGGTGCGATTTGGAGAGAGTAGTGCGACGTTGTGAGTGGCAGAAGTGAAAAGGCAGAGAAGCAACTCTTGAAAGCCTGCCTTCTGCTGTGGCGGGTGTCAGCCTTGGCAAAACCTGAACTTCCAGAATTTTCTTGCAAAATTAAAAGAAAAGCAATTAGAGGACCTGTCGAATTTGGCTGCTGCTTTTCTTTCCCTTGTTCCCTCAAAATGAAAAAAAAAAAAAAGTTCCTTCTTTTACTTAACAGCACAGTTGGTGCAATCTGGGATGTACTTGCCTGACAGTATATGGGGATGCAGTTTTGCTGTCTCAGTTTGGGGTTCCGTGACACTGACAAGATGAAATGAATGCTGAATACCTGCATGCTGCTGTACTTGGAACACTGCTGCATGAATAAATGACTTTTTTTTTTCTTCTAAGCAAGCTTGGAAAAATTTGCGTGTCCCTCTCATTTTCCCCATTTTGGGGGTGCTTTTCTCCTGCTGTGAGTTTGGAGGAGTCCATTAAAAGGAAGTGGGGGACACTAAGAGAGAGGAAGGGAAAGCACAGGGGCTTTGCTGCCCCCCAGCTCTGAGCTGCAGATGAAGCTGAGGTCAGGGCTGTGGTGGAGCTGAGCATCTGCCTGGGGTCAGTCATCCCATCCCATCCCATGCAGCGACAGGGTTACTGCATCCTTCTCTGCTGCCCTGTTCTTGTTTGAGGCAGGTCTGTGTGGTCCTACAACCTGCCACAGCACAGCTATTTCACCTCCTACAGCATGGGCAACAAATAATAAATATGATGATTAATAATATTAGCCCTCCCTCTCCATCCCTGATGGTTTATGCATGCAAAAATGCTGCAGAGTCAGTTCAATATTCCCCCTGGTTCATTAAACCAGCATCCATTTTCCCACAGATAAGATGGTCCATCAGGGGAAGGGATGATGGTAGCTCATTTGTCACACTTGTTAAATGTAGAAAAGGCTGGCTTTGGGTCACTTCCAGTTTCGTGTCAGCTCTGCCTTTATCTGAGCAGCCCTGTGCCTGTATGCCAAGCAGGGCGGCTCTCTCCTGTGTAACACAGAAGATAGGGACAGTGGCATTGTCCCGGCCAGATTTTGTGGAGTTGGGTGAGGGTCTCTGGGTGCAAAAGCACTTGCAACATGGCTCCAGCAAGTTCCAGCTCATAGAAAGGAACACACTCCTTATTCCAAGAGGTGCCAGGCATATTGGTCCTACAGTGATCTAAGCCTGTGGTTTTGAGCCCCTGGTACTGCATGCATGGTCAGCCAGACTGAGTTATCCCCCAGGCCCATCCAGACTGGGCTACAAAGCTTGAGAGGTGTGATGGGCACCCGGATGGTGAAGCATACCAAGCCAAGATCACGGACATGGCCAACGTGAGCTTGACGCAGGTGCAGGGATACAACCTTGTCTCTGTGCTCCTCCTAACCTCAGAGGATTTTGGGATGGCTAGTCCGAGTCTTGCCTAAGCTAACACTGTCCCAGGGGGCTTTAATTTGCTCCAGTTTTCAGATGCCAGCTCAGGGTGGCTGCAACATCAGTAATTTTGTCTGTACCCTCTTTGGAGGCATTGCCATCATGACAGGGCACCTCCTTCCTCTGACTGAGACAAGGACTGGATATAGCCCCTAGATGTGTCAGGATGGAAACGCTGATGTCTATGACTGCTCAAGTCTTGCTTCAGGGAAGGGAAAAAGAAGCATCCGAGAGAGGTTGGGAAGAGTCTTGAACTCTAGACGACTGATCATAGAGCAGTTCATGGCTGAGATGCTTCCAGGGCAGCATGCACTTTGCTGAAAAACAGACCCCTGATTTGGTCTGGTGTGGAAATACCCTCCAGCGAGTGTGGAGCAGGGGGGACTGCAGGTATTTCTGTTCATAACTCCTCCCATAAATGAAGCCGAGGCTGGAATTAAGGTGGGGAGATCTGAGAGGGAAGGAGGTTGACATCTCGTGAGGCTTTCAGGGAAGCATCCTCATGGTCTGCCCCCACATCTCACTATGGCACATCCCTCACTGAGCATAGCCCAGAGTCAGCCTGATTTAACCATGCACTCAGCAGATGATGAAGTGTCCCATGACAGCCTGTCTACACTCCCTCTCTCTTGCTTCATCTTTGCTTTGCTGGTGGGTGCAAAGGTGGGTCATGTTGCCTTTTCCTGGTTCCATGGCAGTGACTGGTGCCCCTTAGCATGAGGTCATCTTACAGCTAGAAAAAGATGAGGCAGATGTGGTGTATGAGATGAGATGAAGGGTCAGAGTGGCTTAAAAGCTGTATTTTAGTCCCGGTCTAGCCATTCATTTGTGGTGTTCTCAAATCAGGGCATGTTGACTTGCAGCCCCACAGGCCGCTGCAGGCAGCTATCAGGAAGGGCTCTGAGCTCCTGCCTCGTGCAGTGGCAAATGCACATCATCTCTGAATCTGGCTCTTGGTAATGACCCTGGGAAGTGCTGCAGTAGCAGCATGTTCAGACTGTGGCAATTTATTTCTCTCTTCAACGTTGGTCCAAGAAGGAGAGGGGAGACCTGCCCACTTGGCTGCCTTTGTCTGCTTGCCATTGATCTTCCATCACAGGAGTCACTGAGGTCTCTGCTCTTAAATCTGGATCTGCACTCTCCTTCACGGCTGCATGCAGCCCTGACCTGCAGCAGCATCCCTCGCTCCTGCTTTAAATCTCTTCCAAGCAGCTGCTGGTGACATTAGCATTTTCTCTTGCCAGCCCATAGAGACCAGGAGCCCAGCCCTCATAAGGAAGGAATTAACCCATCAGCATCACATATCAGAGGTATCTCTTTATTGACTGTTTACAGAAATACAGTAGCACTCCACTTAGGTGGCTTGGGCGAGTTCTCCAGGAGGTGCCCTCTTTCTCAGCACTGCTGGGAGATCCCAAGGAGAAACCTGCCCTTTAACACTTTGGGGCTTCTCTAGAGGCTTTGGGGCTCCCCAGCATGAACTTCCTAACACCCTCAGCTCTCCAGGGGTTGGGAGTTTTTTGAACCAGTGGATGAAATTCAAGAGAATAAAAGGAAAAGAAATCCCCTTAAGCTGGGGGATGGTGGGGAGGTCTGAACACACCTGATATGTTATGAGACAGCCCTGCCGTGGTCCCCATCCATCACTGCATGTGTCTCCAGCTTCACAGGATCCCATTGCTCACAGAGCTCAGCTGTCTGCCACTAGGCATGCGTTGCTCTGGGCTTTCCACACTCTTTTCACACAGCTTGTTGGCCATAAAATAAATATTTCTTGGTCTATTTTTGTCCCTGTACATGTGCAAGAGTGAAACCCTTTCCTATAGCAGTTCACGTACCATTTTGGGGCAGGAAGGGTATGCTCAGCTGGGCTGATAAACTAATTTAACTTTTATTTAGGTACTTAATTGACTCTTTTTTCTTTCTTTTTTTTTTGCAATCAAGGTGTGGTGAGTTTTTTTTGTGTGTCCTTGCTACAAGAAACAACTGCAGACACTTCTGGCATAGAGGCATTTTGGCGGTGGCCGCTGCTGTTGGCCTCACTCTAGTAGTCAGTGAGAGGGTATCGCAGGAAGATGAAGATAAGGATGATACAGAAGGTGGCAAGGGCTGAGCTGGTGATGTTAAAAAGCCGGGCTGTCTTGGCGTCTTCAACTGCTCCATTTAAGTCATTGAGGAGTTTCTTATCCCGGACCTGAGACAAAAAATAATTAAATAAAGTAATTGCATTATGTATGAAAGACATAACTTGCTGACTAAATGCAAACCCAATGCACCTGTACATGGTTACATGTAGAGCAGATGAGGGCTGGGCTGTGCCTCTTTGTATTTGAATGCTTGGGGTGCCATTTGCACTCTCTCTCTGCTGTGGATTGAGCTTGTGAAGCCAAGTACTGTGGGCTGGAAATTTCTGGGAGCGGAGAAGACCTGGGATAGTGACCCATTGCTGTTACCAAGCAGGCAAACGAGGTCCCTGTGGTCCCCAGAGTGGGTCAGTATAATTTTGAACCTGAGGGTGCACAAGGGAACTGAGATGCTGTTGTGCATGCCAGGCACACTGGCACTAAAGCACAGTGCCTGCCGTGTCATTGCCCCCTGGCCCTGCAGCACCAGGCTTTGGCTCACCCAGCCCTCAAGTGAGGAGACTGGCTGTTGTTCCAGTGGGCATCCCTGTGCCTTCATCTGCACTGAGGGGCTGAGCAGGTGAAGCCTGGCGCTGCATCCTACTGCAGCTCCAGGGTTGTGCACGAGCCTCCAGCATATTAAGTAGTCCTGGGTTAATGAGTTCCTTTCCTTTTGCAGGTCGTATGCGGCTTGTGTAGCTCCTCTATTCTGACAGCACAGTCTGCTCCCTTCAACGTCCTGCAGGCTGGGTCTTTCATGGGCTTGCCTTGGGACAGCTCTGCAGTGCATGGCAATGATTGCGCAGGTCCGTGTCACTGGCCTGTGCCCACCTCCTCCAGGCTGCCAGGCAGGGCATGGCACTGCCAGGCAGTGATGCCACTGGCAGGCAGCGATGGCATCACCAGGCAGCAGATGACAGTGCCGGGCAGCAGATGGCACTGCAAGGCAGCAGTCGGCACTGCCAGGCAGTGATGGCATTACCAGGCAGCGCACGGCACAGCCGGGCAGCAGAAGGCATAGCCAGGCAGTGCATGGCACTGTATGGCAAAGATGGCATTGCAAGGCAGCAGATGGCACAGCCAGGCAGTGAAGCCCCTAGCAGGCAGGGATGGCACTGTGAGGCAATGGATGGCACAGCCAGGCAGCTGATGGCACTGTCCACCAGCAGCAGCTCTACAGTTTGATCCCAGCAGATGAGGCGTCAGCCTCCATCCCTTCCTAGCAGGGATGTGTCCCTGTCCCCAAGCTGCCCCTTTGAGCCAGCACGCAGCAGACTCAGGCAGCTGGAGCCACAAGGATAAAAGAACCAGGAGACTTGACCCCTCGTCCCTTTTCCATATCCAAACCCAGGGTCTGGCAGGGCCTGCCCCACTGCTTGCTCCTGGGGGGAGCTGTGTGCCCTTCACAGCCTGTCTTGCTCCCGGCAGTGAAAGCCCCATTGGGCATTGCCCGTCGGACACTAGATGTTGGTGGCAGGCTGCAAAAACCAGCGCCAGAGTCATACCCAGGAATATTAAAAGGCTTTTATCGACTGGGAGCTTTCTGAAAAGACTGTGTGATGGATTCTGACCACGTCTTATGGACTTTTTCTCTCTTCCTCCTGCAGTGCTTATGTATGGGACTGTCCTGAAAGCCTTCTGCAAACTGCTTGATATAGGGAAGGGTTGCTGAACCCCTCATTCCCATTGAACCATGCTGGTTCATGGGGCCTCCAAAATCACCTCTCAGACCCTCAAGAAACGTTCCTCTCTTCCGTCACACCAGTGAGGACCTCTCTGCACAAGCAACCCCTGATCTTCACTAATACCAAACTGTGGGCCAGGAGGTTGATGTTGGCACGAGGCCGCTGTTGGCATGAGGCCCACAGGACGCGGTGCTGGCAGACACATGGGCAAGAATGAGAACTCTGTTTTCATTCTTGTACTAAATCTTACGATGCCACACCCTTGGCCTCTGATGTGCCCAGCTCCTGGGAGCCTGCCGCTGGAGCTGGTGCCATCCACCCATCACTTCGCTGCTGAGCACTAAGCTCAGCATCCTTCTGGGATCAAAAGTGGGGACAGTCACAAAACTGCACGTGGCTCTGTGGCATACTTGGCTGGAGCTCTCAGCAGTGGAGATGATCTCTGGGAAGGCAGCAAGCAGCAGCATGGGAGCCCACATGCCTTTTTGTGTCAGCTGAATGGCCAGGATGACTCACATTTGAAATTATTCAGTAAGTTTAGCATCCTCCCAAAAACGCCTGGACTCAGCAGCGCCAGGCATCTGGCACCTTCTCACCCAGTGGTGAGAATCAAGGAGGTCTGTGCAACCAGAGCCCCAGGGGTGCTGGATTCAGGCCAGAAATCCTGCCTGCTGCTCCCAGCAGACTCTTTGAAGCTCTCACAGACTTTGTTCTTCCCAGCGATGGGGCTGCCTCAGGCAAAACCTACATGGAGCAAATGCCTTTTGCCCCTTCCCCCAGTGTAACCCAGCCACTGCTGGGAGAATTTGCTCTCTGCCGCAGGCGAGCTGGTGTTTGCCATCAGGGTTTACCAGGCAGACAGAGGTTTCTCCAGCAGACCGGCATGGCCAGCAAGCCGAGCTCTGCAACCCTCCTGTAGCCAAGCTGCTTTAGCTTTGTGGGGCCAGTTCCTCTTGGCCCCAGGACCTCTCTCCTACTCCTTGACTCGTGTTTTCCCTGTCCCTGGGGTGCCCTACCACCCTGATTTCCATGCCCAGCCTTCTCCCAGTGCTCCAAGCAGCCTCTCCCAGTGGTGTCTCGCACCTGACACCAGCTCACACTCGTGACCAGTGCTTTAACCCTTTCCCACAACACACTTCAGCAGCACCTCTTCTTGACTTTCCCGTGGCTCTCCCTTTGGCCCTCCTCCAGTTTTGCTGCTGCTGCTAAGCATCTGTAGTGAGAGGTGCCTGGGGCTGCCCTCTCCCCCATGCCACCATTTCCTCACAGGTCCTTTTTTTGTCCCTTCCAACTCTTCTCTTTCCTGGTTTTTGGGCCCAAACAATGGTATGATGGCCACTTCTGACTCCTACCAAAGGGCACCCAGTGGCCTCCTCTCCCTGCACCTCCAGATGGTTCCATCCACCCACTCCTGCCAACATGGATTTCCACCTGCATTCCCCAGATCCAGCAGCCCCCTGCCCTTTCCCTTCCCTACATCTCCCCTGACTCTTCTCTGGCTGTTCTGGCCTTGGCCTCCTGGAATCCCCATCCTCAGTGAGTCCTTGGTCCCCTTCCTCTCCTCCATTAGTACTTCCCTGTGCATCTATGGTGTCAGTGGTCTCCCTCATGCAAATCATCCCTGATTGTCCATTATCATTTATATTGCAGCAGAGCCTATAATTGCCACACAAGTGCAAGGGCCCCTGTGGCACACAAGTGCAATGAAAAGGAGTTTCTCCTTACAAATCAATCACAGCTTCAGCCTCCCACATCTCTCCAGGGCAGCCTCATCTCCTTCTGCATGGCCTTGCACCCTCAGATGCTTCCAGATGTCTCCCTTTAAAGTCCTGCTGTGGTAACTGAGCTGGGCTATGGAGGAGCTCTCCTGGAGAGCAGGTAAGTGTTTCAGCTCCTTCCCTGCTTTGTCCTTAAGGAGATTCTGGTGTCTTTCTCATAGCCCAGCCTCAGCTTTTCCTGTTTTCATGCTCCTGTGGCCACCATCATCATAATGTGTTGACAGCTGGTGCACAAGATTCTGGGAGCCCTGGAAGCTGCTTCCTTCCATAGCCGATGAGATGAGGCACGGTGAGGGACAGGTCCTCAAGGTTCACAGACTGAACCCTCACCCCAGACCCAGGTCATGTGTTTCCTTATTCACAGACTCTTATCATCACTTTGACCTTCTCATCTTGCCTAAAATTAGATGGGGATTTTTGGCCCTGCTTTGCACTGAGACGACTGGTGTGTGAGGATAATTACTTCTGCTGACTATGGGTTTCCCTGGGCACCTCAAAGCTCTGTGTGGTGGCCTCTTTGGAGATCCCACCCTGCACAAGGCAGAGCTCACCTCTGATACAGATTAGCAAGTTATGCAGTTTCTTTCTTCTTCCTTACATGAAACAAATCCAGCTTTTGTGCTCTAATGTGCAAACCTTTCTCCTCTCCTCTCCCATGGGCAAAAGGCAGTGGTGGCCTTTCCATTCATCCATGGTTGCCTGTCACCTCCCTGCTGCTCACCTTGTCCTCCAACATCTCCATTTTACCACGTCCTCCCATACCTCCAGCACACCAGTGCCCAGGGGTTCTTTCTCTCCTCCTTCTGATTACCATCCTCTGCCCTTTTCTCCCTTGGGGTTTTACCTTCTGCTTCCTTTCCAAATCTCCCCTTAGTTCCTACCTACCCTTCCCCAGCAGTCACCTCCCTTCTCTCTGCCCTGGGGGTTGGACCCTCTCATTTTTGGGAGCAGGGAACTTGCTGCTCTAGTAAAACGTGCTTGCAGAAGGAGACCAATGTTTTGTTGATAATGAGTCTAATGAGACTGTATTTAAGGCAGCCTGGCAGTCCACAGCTTGTTGTCAGTAAACCCACTTCTATGCAGAGCTGTGTCCCTACACATAAGGAGCTCTGGAGGGGATCCTTGGATTTATTTGCTCTGTGAATTGCTCAAGAGTTCTCCAGCCCACATACCTCCACCACACCGGCACTGGCATCACGGGACTGTCACCCCAGCATTTCACCCACCTCCATAAACTCCTGCTCCTCCCGAAAAGCAGGCTGAGAGCCTGCCTGAGAGGTTGGGTGCGGCAGCTTCTCTGCTTCTCAGGGTTAATAAATAGCTATGGATGTGTGCTGGTCTGCTTCCACTCAAAACACGGAAGATCAACAGGTGGCAAGAGGGGAAGGCAAACAGTCGTGCCAAGAGCTGTGTGCTAAGGGCTGGGCAGAAAGCTGGCAAGAGAGCTCGACAGGAATGGACAGGAAAATTCTGCAAGTAACGTTGTGGGCTGCTGGTGGGGCTTAAAAAGCCAACAGGGTTTCTTGGCATCTTCATCTCTACACAGCCACAGTGAAGCATCTGTACCACGGCTCATCTCAGATCCCAGCTCCTCTGATCTACCGCCTCATGGCATAATGGGTACTGAGAAGGTCTTGGCTCACCCCAGCAGTCTCCAGAGACAGACCTCCTAATGACTGAAGTGAGATCTTCTGCCACCAGGCACTGATGCATCATTCATTACTGCTTGGAGCTGGGAAGGAGGGAGGCAGGGAGGGAGCTGCTGAATATCAGGCCATGACATTTGCTTCTGATCAAAACCAACTGAATCCAAAGTGTTGCTGTTGGAGTGATCCTCGTGTCTGTGCTGGGCTGGGGTTAAGGTTACTTTAGAGTTTCTAACTTCCCTCGTCCTGCTGTTGATCTCTTCCTCCCCAGCACACCCCCCCCCACACACACACAGTTATATGCGAGTGCCTTGCTTGCACTCTGTGAGGCTGACCTGAGAAGCCTAAGATACTAGAAATGACCCCTGGAGGTATACATGAATTGGTGTGACACCTTTGCAGCCCAGCAAGCTGTGGCTGCTGAGGATCTGGCCTGCTATCAATGTAAACGAAGATGAGGCATGCAGTCACACTCTTGTTCAGAGTGCTTGGCTGGGATGTCTGTCACACAGAGGACTTGGCCTGGATGTCAGTCTCTGCCCTCACCTGACTTCATGTGTTTCTGTCTTCATAAATTCTCTGGTGGTGGGGTGGGCTTTTTCGGCATTTTGTAGTAAATGGTCATCACCATGAAATAGCATTTTCCTGCAGAAAGAATTCTAGAAGGCTATAGCTTACATGCAAAAGGCCAGGCAGATATGCCTGCTTTCCCACATGTGGCTGAAACCAATAAAACAGGGCATGGGGAAGCTTTACGGTAATATTCAAGTGTACCAAGCATATATCTGGCTTCCAGTGTGGGCATTATGCTGCTGAAACCAGTGGAAATACTTGGGTGTGCTAAGATATATACTGAAACATCTCACAGACTTGGGACACAAAGGAGGTACTGCTTTATTAACAGTATGAATCTGTCAGAAGCAGATGACCTTTATGACAGGGAACTGGAAATGCTATTTCTCATAATGAAAACAAGAATTCCTGGAGTTGCTAGATGTTTCAGTTATTTAAAGGAAATATAAAAAGTGTAGCTCAGGAACTGCTTAATGACATCAGTGCACTGATGGTCCTTCAGCCAGGAAACCTTTGCTCCACTGGCCGAGGGTTCTGTTGGGCTCAGGGAGGGCAAGGTGCACTCCACTCTTTTCACTCCTGCAGCACATTACTCAGTCTCTTCAGAGCACAGACATCCTAGAAAGGCTGGGACTTAAGTATCTAGTGCCCATTTGTCCTTACATTTAACTGCAGAGCAACAAGAGAAGCCTGTGTAAAGGGACATCTGTCCCTTTTTGCTCCTGCTTTCTCTGAACTTCTGGGAGAAACATTATTGAAAGTAAAAGAAATGAAAATATGTTTCTGGAGAAATAACCCTAGCATCCAGCCTGGCTAAGGTGTTGTGAAGGTGTCTGCAGTTGTTGTGAGTGAGGATCCTGCCTTTCTGAACATCAGTCTTCCCCATGACAGACCTGCTACTACCCAGCATCCTTGCTGCCTCTTATCACCCATCCCTGTTGACTCGCAACACCCATCCCAACAGCAGCTCATGAGAGCACTTGGCATCCCTGTGGTCACTTGCTAGCTCTGTTTTCTGCCACTGAGGGACATTTTGTTTCTATTTTCCCCTTGCCACAGAGTCACAGCCACTGGGGATCTCCAAGATCAGAGCAGAGTTATTTCTACCCGGTCAGCATTACCTCTGTTTGGGTACTGTGGTTACATCTGACCAGCTACCTCCTCCTCAGTCCAAAAGCCAAGGCTCATTTTTGACAGCCATCTTCTATTTTCCTTTCCCTGATTTGGAGCAAATTGGCCCATTTGCCTTCTCTCACTACTGCTTCTTTTTTTCATGATGGAGTTTATGTCCTCTAGAACTTTGCAGACAGATGCTGGGCCCATGCCTCTGCTCTGGTGCAAGGCCTCAGGTTACTTCTGGGCTTTGACCTTCCTTCTACCCTGTGTCAGGGATCGTGAAGCGTCCAGCCTCTAAGAACTTCGTGGGTGGCAGACTCTGCTCTGTCCTGTCTCCTGGGGAAGGGTCAGCCTTGTCCTCGAGCTGTTCTGCCCCCACTGCTGCAGCGGCAAGGGACCACATCTACCCAGATACTCATTGTAGCCTCTTCTACATGAAAGATGTCCATCATTAAAGGCAAATATGGATGAGAAAAGCTTAAAAAACAAGGAGGAAGACACTTTCTTCCCTTGCTGGCTAAAGGAGAGGGAGATGTTAAGGGACTCCCTCCACCCACTTGTGTTAGGCTGCTACTGAGTGGATTTGCCCTTTGGTCAATCCTGCTTTTGGTGATGCTTTGCCCTGGCATGGTTTAGGTTATTAAATGCCTCACCCAGGCAGCAGTGAAGCCCGCTGCATGAGCAGTGGTTGGGTGCTCATCTCCCATTTTGGGCAACGGGAAACTGAGGCAGACACCACAGTGGTGGTGCTGAGCGAGCCCAGGACACAGGGGCCTGTCTGACAGAGACCCTGACAGGGTTGGGAGAAGCCTCCTTGCAGTTCTGGGTGCTCACAGTCCAGCTCAGAGGAGCTGGATGGGGTTAATTGATCTGCTTCTGTGACGAAGCCCGTCTGCGCCCTGGCCTTCCTCTAAATGCTGCCTGCCAAAACAAATCAGCTAGCTTCTCTCCAGGCCACCCAGCCGCCCCGGGCTCTCTGCACATCCATTCAGTTAGTTTTGCATCTGGCAGGCAGGGAAGGGGAGGGCAGCCCAGGCCCCTCACTCCTGGCAGCTGCCAAGGGGCTGCCTGTTTGCCGGGCACCATCGCTGCCGAGTTGCTCTCCCCTGCAGCTACCAGGAATAATAACCTGTTCCCATTCCCATCATGGGCTGTGCTCCACGCCATCACCCTCTCCAACAACACGGCTCTGTATCCCCCCCCAGCCCCAATGCTGTGGGAAGCCCCCTGCACTCTCTTCCACCTCCTCAGCATTTCCATGATGCTGGCAGGTCGTCGCAGCTTGCTCTGGGATTTACAGGGCTTGGGGTGGGGAAAGCTGGCCAGCAGCTCTGGTGTTTTAATTAGGGAGAGGGCAAGAAAGAAACAGGCAGGATTGCCCTGGACCTTGTCAGCTGCTTCCCCCCTGCAACTTGCCAGGTGATGGCTGATCCTGGTCAGCTGCGTCTTACTGCTTCTGCCTGGCCATCCAATGCTGCTAGGTCCTATCCTGATGATCTCTAACAGACAGGATCCCGAATAAAGGACCTAGTGCCAGTGTGCATGCGGGTGCAGCACAAGCCAAGCCAGCCCTGTGTTGCCTGCCTGTCACCCTGCCGCCGTGGTACAGAGGAGCCTCTGAGGGTACTCAGAGCAAGTCAAAGTGCCTCTTAACCCACCTGAAGTAATACCCCAGGCTCCAAAACACACTTCGGCTCTTCCCATCCCCGTCCCCATTGGCTGCAACCTCTCATTTGGGTGACAAAGATGTGTTTCACATCAGGCACAACCCCCAAACGTTTCCCCCCTCTCCGGTCACCCCTTACCCCAGGCCTTGTGGTCAGTACTCACTTTCAATGAATAGGCCAAGGCGATGAAGCCAAGGCAGCAGAAGTTGAGGTATACAAAGTTGAAGATGGACCAGAGATAGTAGTCGTTCACCTCGGTGGTGTCGGGGTAGATTTCGATGACGGTGGTAGGGTTGGTCATCGTCTTCTTCTCCACCGAGTGCTTGCACGGGACCGCCGGCCGCAGGCTGTCCCCTTTGCAGCCCTTGCTCTCCATGAGATAAACGGCAGAAGAAGGAGACAGGACAGGCGAAGCTTGCCGGAGAGCTGGGGGCTTGGCGATGCAGGCGAAGCAGCCCTGTGGGGGACCCTGGGGGGGTCTCGGGGTCCAGGCCACCCCCTCAAAGGGGCATGGCGGGCCCAGCGGGGGGTCCTGTGTCCTCTCCGTGGTGGCTGCTGCGGCGTCACCGCGCTCTGCCCTGGCAAAGCGAAAGCACCCCCGTGAAAAATGGGGGTGAGGGGATGGAANGAGTAGGGCAGGCAGGAGGGGGAGGAGGGAGCACCGCTACACCCGGGGACCACGACGTCGCCGCTTCGGCGCGGAGCTGCCGCCGGCCCCGGCGGGGGCAGAGACGCGGGCAGCGGCAGGAGCATCCCTCCCTCTCTCCCACGTCCTCCCCCCTCCGCTGCCCGCTGTCCTGCGTGACCCGANGAGGGAGGAGAAAAAGGGGAGAAGGAGCAGAGAAGGGTAGATGTGGGGGGAAGGCAGGAGAGAGAGAGGGACCGGGAGACAGAGGAGAGAGCGGGGAGAGGAGTGAGGGAGTGGGCAGAGAGGAGAGAGGGAGGAGAGTAGGGCAGGCAGGAGGGGGAGGAGGGAGCACCGCTACACCCGGGGACCACGACGTCGCCGCTTCGGCGCGGAGCTGCCGCCGG
>VYXB01002963.1:1328597-1378163 GCA_013397135.1 Pachyramphus minor | reverse complement strand
TCCGGTTGGTTTGTTTTTTTTTTTTTTTTGTTTTTTTTTTTTTTTTTTTTTTTTTTTTAGAAAAAGGAGACAAATAAAAGCAGAAAGAAACACTTGGGAAGCGCCGGGGGGCTGCGGGGGAGTTGCCAGCCCGGCCGCGCTGCAGCCACCCGCAGCCCTCCCTGCCCGCCTGTCTGTCTGTCGGTCTGACTGTCAGGGCCTTCTCCTCTCTGTCCCATGCCGGGATGGGAGCGGGTGGCTCGGCTGCGGGCGGAGCGGGTCTCCCGGTGCGGCAATGCAACCCGCCCCTCCGTCCTCCCTCCGTCTCTCCTGGGGAAAGTGGGTATTTTGGGGGTAATTTTTTTTCCCCTGAGTCCTGGTCTCTGCGGGATTCCAGATGGGGTTGCATTTCCCCGTTCCTTCTACCTGCCAGCAGGTTCCGCCCCCCCCTCACCCCCCACCTCCCCATTTTTTTTAAATTTTTTTTTTTTTTGAGATTATTGTGGCCAGAGAGGAGGAGGGGAAGAGAATATCTAGATAGAGGATGGGGAAAGGGATATTGGAAGAGGTTCCCCTCCACCCTAGCTTTGCAATTAGGAGAGACTTGTCCACCTCTGACTGCCCGTCCGTCCGTCCATCCGTCTCCTCCGAAGGCATCAGGAGGAGCAAGGGATACTCACAAGGAGGGATGCGGGGAGTCGCTGCATATCCGGCTCAGCACTGCCTCTGGCTCGGCTTCCTCGGCGCTGGAGTTGCGGGAGGAAGAGAGGGCGGAGGGGGGCACCCATGGGCTAGCGATGTGCAGAGGGGGAGTTAGGGAATGGGAAGGTCAACCTGCAGCCCACTCCCTCCCCCCAGACATGCTTCACGCGGGAGAGCTCTTCCGCGTCTCAGCCCTTCTCCTCCTGTCCCCCCCACTGGGACGTCACCTCCTGCTTGGAGCATCCTGGTAGCGCCCCGCTGGAGAGGGGCACCTCATGGGCCCCGGTCGAGCGGCTTCCCCGAGCATCAGAAGGGGATGGTCGGCCCGATTCTACCCAGCATCACCCACAAGACCTTTGCAGAGGGGACTCGCTGCAGCCTTGTTTGTGGGTTCACTTCCATGAACCTGGGTGAAAAACTAAAGCAATTGTGGCAGAAGTGCGTGGGGACAACTGGAATTAACAAGGGGAGATGGTGGCAATGCAGTGCTGTGGGGAAAAAAGGGCTCTGGTCGTGGGAAGATGGATGGAAAGCAGATAAAACCTGCTTGGGGGGCAATAAATCCTTGTGACACTGAACAAATCCTAGTGCAGGCAGGAGTGGGAGCACCAGGGTAGCAAAATGCAGAGCATGCAGCTGCTTTAGGGGAGGGAGGTGGGGATGTCACAAAGGATGGTCAAGCCCAGGAGGATTTGGCCGTGACCAGGCTTAGCATAGGATCAGGGAAATGCTTGCTGCCTCCCATTGCTAGCGCTCTGGGAGCTGCTTGGAATCCCAATTCTAGGGTGCTGCGGTAGCATCCCCCCAGGGATGTGATGATGGAGAGCAGCCGGTGCTGTGCAGGGACAGCTTGCAGGTCATTTGAGAGGATGCAGCTGAAGCACAGGGAGGGTGAGGACATGAGGACACACTGTGTCACCCCACAGTGATAGAGCCCAGCCTGGCGCAGGTGGCCTTGGGGCAGCAGCCAGCTCAGCTGTGGTGCTGGGGAAGGGTAGCAGAGAAATCCCCAGAGTACTGGAAGTACGGTGGCTAAAACAAAAGTTTGTGTGAGAAGAAACTGCAGGGGAAGGGAAATCCTCTGGAAATGCCTTAAGCCTACCCACAAAGTGCTGAGCTAAGAAATAAGGATGGTAATTCTCTCGGCTCTTCACAGGCAGGTTTGGCACCAGCATAGGGGAACCCATCCCCTGCTCACCCCTGTGGGTTGGTACAAGGTGGGGGAACTTCTTGCGCATCCACAACTCTCTGAGGCTGGAAGGGGTCCAGTTTCCACAAGACCAGTTTATCCCTCTGAAGGTGCCCACATTAGTTAAAACAAGTTCATAATTTATTGCTACCAGAGTGGCATTGGGTCCTGCTAAAGTGCAAAAGGTTTTATTAGGGCTACAACTGCCTGTGATGAGACCCAGGACTCTATCCAAGAAGCTGCTGAGAAACAGAAGCAGTACTGGGGTGAAAGTGATGTTCCCGTGGGATTAGGAGGTTTGCAGGAGAGGCAGAGCTGTAGCCAGCTGTCGTCAGCTTTTCTGGATGACTTGGACAAACGCAGGCAACCTGCAACAGTGCAGAGTATCCTTCCTGCAGGCTCAGGAGGAACAATGAAACCCCTTGGATGCAGACTGCTGCCTTCCATGGGAGCTACTGAGGAGCCTGCTGTTCCTCTGTTTGGGGGAAGTTGTGCAGGTAGAGCTTCTCCTCCTGACGTCAGGCCAGGATGGATAGTGAGCAGAGAAAAGTCAAGGGGTCTGGAGCAGGCAAGAGAGGCAGCAGGGTGGTGTAGAGGAATGTAAGATCAACCAAGGTGGACACATTCCCTGGTATGAACAGGACTGAAAGGTCAGGGAGGTTGGATGGCTTTTTCTTTTCTCCAGGTACCAGGTCATCCCTACAGTTTGCAGAGCACTTTTTGGTCTTTGGGTGGGTGAATTAATCATCTTTCTCCATGTCAAGTGCAAGTGGTGAGAGGTTTATTATGTGAATCAAAACAGCATATAGGCAGCATCACCAGTTCAAAAACCATTCATGTGACCCTTCAAAATTAGGGAACTGGCATAAAAAATAATAACACAAGGAATAAACTCCCTCAACATTCTGCATTATTTTAACCCTCCTTCAATTTTCTGGGGTCTTTAAAGGTCATACACGCAAGTCCTCAATCATATGATCTAGGACTACTTTTCTTTCAAATAAAAGGTGGGGTGAGTATGAATAATTGCCTGCATTATTGTGGCATGAAGGCTGGCATTCCCTTGTGCTAAGCATGGGACAAACAGAACAGAAAGATGTTTCCTGCCCCAAAGCAATTCTCCTGTAATCATGTTAGAGACATGTCGGCTGTCTAGCATAATCAAGCACTGTAAGACCCGTGAGAAAGTCTTCCATTTCAAATCCTACTCAAGCTCTTCAGAAAACCATTAGCAGAACCTGACCCTGATGGTTTCTTTTCCACAGTCTCCTCCACGTACCCCTATAAAATTCCTCAATAGGTTGCTAAGTTTTATAAGCAGTAAGGTGGCCTGAGACTCAGAGGGGTAAATCCCATCTTCTCACTCTCCCTTGATCTCTGTCTTCTGTTCTCTGAGCTTTCAGTCTGCACTCCACTTCTTTTCCCTCCCAGAGAAACCTAAAAATAAATAAATCCAAGAAAGAGCGGAAAAAGAAAAAGCCACCAGCCCCCAAAACAACGTGCTTAGTCATTCATGATGAGTAAAAATAGTTTCCCAAATGAACAAATTGCTGAGCCAACCAGATGAACAAGTCAACTCCATAACCAAGGGGTCTCACCCTTCATCTCCTTGGGAAGGTCCTTGTGTTAAAGGGCTTTTGGTAAAGCCCTGAGCAGAGTTGCTTGGAGAAGGATCAGGCCCATGAAAATAGCCCTGAGGGTCAGGGCCAAGCATCCTACTACTCAAGGGTGTTTGTAATGAAAAATTTTATCTTCTTTGCATCAGTGGAGACATTTAATAAAGAGTGAGTTATCAAATTGTCAGTTCTGCAGAGATGGTGCAGTAAACTGGGGTGTGGGCTGGTGTAAACCTGAGGATTTGCTGGTCAAGATACTGTGGGGCTGCATGCAGGCTGCTCCTGGGGTGGGGTGTGCTCTGCTCTCTGCTGGAAAAGCATGGGTGGGCAATTCTGACTCTTGGCTTCTCCAGCTCTTGGCCAAGATCAAGCCTGTGATTGTTCCCAGCGAGATGTAACGCTCAGTACCCATGGTATGATTGAAGGCTTAGACACAATCCCCCCAGCGCCCAGAAGCAGCACCCTTGTATTCCTGTCAATAAATATTTGGCAGCGGGTGACTTGTTCTCCCCTTGGGCTATTGAGGAACGGTGGGCTGCATGATTGGTTTTCAAGACCCAGCCAGCCCTTTTGGGTTAAATCCATCTCTTTAACATAGGAGAACAGCTGATTTGGGTATTTAGGCATCCTGGGGGAACAGAGACTCGGGACGTGCCCTGGGGGAAATCAGCTAAGCTCTCTGTTGCTTAGATCTGTGCTCAGAAGATGGGATGGGACTTGGCTGCATCATCTTGCTTATGTAGATGATGCTTTTTTCAAAGTAGGGATTAGCTCTTATCTTCCACCTGGCACATGGGGCCTTTATTCTGCTTCAGAGTTTCCAGCTCCCATACAGCAGTGCTAGGACTAAAAATTACACAGCCAGGCAAGAGGGGTGGATTTTTCCTACATTGGGAAAAAAACCCCACACCATGTTCTTCATCACTTGCCCAGATTTTACACCTTTTTAGGCCAGACTTAGAAAGTGAAGTTCTACTTTGGCTGCTACAGGACCACTTTAAATCCTAAATCAAGCAGGAGCTTGTTCTAACTGGCCCAGAGGATCAGGGTACAGCGTGAGTTCCCTGTTGGTGAATTACCCTTGGCAATGCTCAGCTAGGGGGGGTGAGGCCCCAGAAGGCCATAGGCTGGGAAGGATGCTGGAAGTGCCTGCTGCCCTGGTGGCGCTGGGTCAGGCAGGTGACACTGTCATGTCACCCTGCAAAGGCTGGGTTATGTTTTAATCCATTGAACAAGACAAATCCAACAGGCTCCCACCATGTTCCCTTATCAGACAGAAGGGAAGGAGCCCTTCTGAAGCATGCATGAGTCCACTCAAATGGGAGACCAGATGTCCACGGACTACAGGTTGGGGAGACACAGTCTCTGTACACTGACAAAAGACTGGCATCTCAAACTGCTTAAGGAAAGACTGCTCTCAGAGTTAAGGGGGAAAATACTGTATTTTATTTTCAATGAAGAGACAGTAATTCTGACAGCAAATTAATTTAAAAAAACCCCACACGATTATAGAGTTTGGTTTAAAAATGCAAATAAAAGAACAAGGGGAGGAGACCCATTCAGGAAAGACTGCAGTGAACTGGTCCCCCAGCCTATTCTGAAGTATGTCACTCAGAGCATTGCTCTGGGCCACACTCTTTCCCCAGGCAGCAGCCTCCTGCCTGCCTGCTGACCCACACCAGCCCGGCCTCAGTCACCGCAGAGGTACGATACAGACGGCCTAAGGCACCACACACCCAGCTCAGCCACGGCCCCATGGCTGGGTCTGAGGCTGTGCTGCACATCCTGCTTCAGTCTGATGCTGGAGACATTTAAAACCCACTGCCAGGTCTGCATCAAGCTTCCCCCTCGCATCAGGTCTGATCAGTGGGCACCCGAGAGGCCATCCCGCTGCACTGAAGAAATCCTGCAGCTGGGAAACGATGTAGCAGGACTTGGAGAAGCTTTGGGCAGTTAACTGGTAAGAAACTTCGGATCTCTGGAAAGATGCTGAGTATCTGATGATTTTGAAGTACCTATTGAAGATTTTTTTTTTTTTTGGTAACATGCTACTGTTCTCTGGCCGGTCTGCAACAATGTCCTTTGGTGTTCAGACGCAGGGTTCCAGGTGAAGATTATGACCAGGCAGAAAAAATCCCAACTTTGGGAGCAGCATTTGTCACATCAGGGGTTGCAGGAGAAAATGTCCTAAGTGTGCCCATGTCTGTCCCAGTCTCCATGCCAGACGCCTCCAAGGCAAGGCATGGTTATAATGCCAAACTGATCAGCTGCAGCAGACAGGGACAGGGGACCTGCGGGCTCTGTGCTCACTGTTCTCCCACCACTCACCTCAAGACTTCTTCCCCACCTGTGCCTTTGAAGCTCATGGTGAATTCAGTACTGGGGATGATGTATATGCCCTTCACTGGGCAAAACTATCTACTCACTCACTGCCCAAAACCTTTCTGGGAAAATTCCTTGGCCCCACCAGTACTGCTGGCAGGATTATTTTGAATTTTGGGTAGCCAGGATTGTGCTGTCTGTTTAGCCTTGTCTGGGGTCATGGTTGGTGCTGATCTGGTCTTGCTGCCACTCTCAGCTTTGCCCCTCACCTGCTGCCACTCCCTAACTTTAGGACCTGATGCAGTACACTGGGAAAATGAAGAGAGCCTTTTACTCCTAGCACAGGGGCTGGGATTCTTGGCAGGCTCTTTTCTGCTTCCCAGTACTGCTTAAAACTCACTTTATCATCCTCCCAGCTCCACCAGTGTTTGTCTACTGCTGCCAGCCCACTGAAGCAAGTGGCTCCATAAGCGCAGGTCTCAGCTCTCTGGGAGGATCTGTGACCACAGCTAAATCAGCTACAACCTCTCCAAAGCAGGATTGTGCCTCACTCCATCTCCAACACAGGGTGGACATGAACAGAACTCACCAGCACTAGTAAAGCAGAAAGCAGGTACAGAGGGTGTTAAAAGCAGCTGGGACAGGGCAGCAGGGAAAGCGAATGCAAGTCCAGCAGCTGCCATGGCATGCTCCTGCCCAGGAGCCTTGCTGGCTCTGCCAACTGTCTCTTGGGTTTTGTGCAGTTCGAAAATGCTGTGAATCATGTTTCCAAAAGTTCTTACATGACTGACAAACAGGTATGGATTTTATCAGTATGATTTCAGCTTGTAGATCACTTAGTTGCTTTAGGAAACATTATTCTCAACTCACTGGTTGTGGTTGAAGCTGGGAGGATTTGCTTTTTGGGGAACCTGGGAGAAGCTCACAGAACTTGAGCGAACTTGTGTCACGTAGCTTTGCTCAGCAGAAGGCTGGACCTTCATGGCCCTGAATTCAAGTAACCTCTATTAAAACCTATCTTGACCCCCTTAATACTGCCCAAAAGTCCCACTGGCTTGCCCCATTACATCAGGCACATGGACACCATGCCTGCCAGTTATCTCATTAGTGCCATCCATAAACAAAACACACCACGAGAGCTCTCGGGCTCTGAAACTCATCCCCTGGGCATGCTACCCCATTGCTCCAGCCCAGGACATGCTCTCCTAGGACCAAGCCAGCAAAAACCCTTGGGAAATGACCTACTGGTCACTGCCTCAACCTGCTGGGGAGGGGTCATAAAGACAGATTCTCCCCAACCATCCACTCCCCTACTTCATGAGTAAAAAAAGCAAGAAGTAATGTGCTGTACAGCTTTCCCTATCCCTCTCCCCCAGCACAGAAGCCCAAACCCAAAAGCAGCACCACAGCCTCTCTGCAGGAACAGAGGTGCCAGGGGCTGGGTCCAGCCAGCTGCCTCTCCCCTCCCAGGAAAGACACCAGTGCTGGGAGAGGTGAGAGGGCCTCATTCAGCTCTGAGAATCATTCTGAAAAAGAACTACTGGAAGACCTAGCAGTAAAGCAAGGGACTACTCCAGCTGGAGTTGTCAGCTAGAGACCTCTCAGCACCACTTACTCAATGGAGTGGAAAAAGTAGCTAGCAGGGCACTAATGACTATTTTCCATGTAATTTTAAATCTAGTTCCATTTCTTTTTTTTTTTTTTCCCATTCCACTCACTGGGTTTCTAATACTGGTAACCTTTCTCTACAGCTCCTGTGTGTGTGTATAAGTGTGTGTGTGGCAGAGGCAGTGGGGGGTCACATGTTTAGACACTTTTGGCAAAGCCAACAGAGTTGTTATCACGGTCAAAGGCAGCGTAGTAGGGACCAATGAAGACATCTCCCAGGATCCAGAGTGGGCCCCCAGGGGGTGGGATGTCCAGGCCTGAAAAGCCACTCATGCACACGGTCTGTCCTCCTGCAGTGACCTAGACAGAAGAGCAAGAGCTTTAATCTAAGCAGGACGTTCCCTTCCCTCAACCTTGCAGGCTTGGCAAGAACACCTGCAAGGATGGTTTTGCTTCAGCCTCTCCCAGCCTGAGATCCAGGATTGCAAAAGTAACTCCCAACCCACTGCTCCTACAGCTCCAAATCCAGCTCTCCCTCCCTTAAGCAGTAAAGCATCGAGTAAATCTGCACATGACCATTAAACTACCAGCCCACACAGCTCTGAATTAGAGCCATTGGTGAAAGTCTGCACCAGATGGTCCGTACAAATTGATTCTGATGGCTTAAACAACAGGCTGGTGGCCTCTGCTATGATAAGACTGGCCTCATGGCACCACAGTCCAGCAGGAAAGAGCTACATACTTGTAGAATGTGATGCAACAGCCCGCCACCCCTTTCTCTCCCATCCTACTATCCCCCACGAGCATTATGCATGGGGTCTCATCCCTGAGAGACTTCAGTGAGGTTGCCTGGGTCCATCAGCTGTGCCACCACCCCAACACCCCAATCTTTCAGACTTTTTCCCAAGCACAAGCGTAGCTTTGGCTGCTCTTGTGTTTTGGATTTCATGGCTGAGGTTTGAGCAGCGGAGGCAAAAGGCAGGCCTTGGGGGAGAAGCATAAGTCTGGCAAAAGCTGCCTGGACATACCTTGAGGATATACTGGTCTCCTGTGAGATAGTAGGGCTTCCCTCCTAGTGTTACTGTGACGACAGGCAGTGTTGGCACTGATTCACAGGGGACCAGGTACTGAAATGGCAACAGTAAAGGCTTTAGATGGGACCTCCCACTCTCTCAGGAACAGGCACAGTCTTTCTTGGGCACAATCACATCTTTCCTGTGGCTTTCCCCAAACCCAGCTCATCTCAGGGTGCAGGAGAAGCTTGAGCTGGGATAAGTAGGCTGCTCCTTGCCTAGGGATGCAAGCTCAGGGGCCAGAGGACTTTATGGAAAGAGATGGAGGCAAAGGATGTTGGATTCAGCTTTTGGCTCTGCTGAGTCCCAGGGTGCAACAGCCGATGCAGCACAGCTGGGGGTCTTTACCACATGAGAGGCAGCTGTGGCTCAGTACAGCCTACAGACATACACAGGGACTCACGATGTAATGAACAGACAAAGCCAGTTTCATTAACACTGGCAAGTCTTGGAGATGATGGCAGGCCTAAGCCAGCCGTTGATGCAGCATGGGGTCTCTGACACTGCAGAAATGCCTTACAAGTGCTCATGGCTCTGTGATTTGGGAGGGGTTTCAGAGCAGGGCATTTTTTCTAGAGGGTCTTTATAATCCATGTTCTTCCACAATGTCAGGGAGTAGAGATAACCTTGTGAGATTAGCTTTGATGGTTAAAAACTTGGCAGCAAAGTGTTGTCATTTGCAGTAAATATACTTGTATTAAACTGCCTCCGGACTTATTAATGTGAATCCTTGGCCTTGGCTGCAACTCAGACCCCTTCTCTTCCACCTCCCAGAGATGGGTGGCAGCAGTGACCCAAAGCCTCCCACAGTTCATGGGACCTGGGCCTTCTACCGTGAACATAAGCAGTGTGGTGAGTGCTACACAGGGTCAAAAGATGAAGGAGTCCCTGCTATGCCAGAAGCTTTTCCAGGAGCACAGGCTCCCAGGAGCCTGTTCCCTCATCCAGGGAACAAAGATCAGAGGGAGCAGAAGACTTGCGTCTGAACAAGCATTTGGATACAAAGGAGGGTGTAAGAGCAGATGCTGTGATGGCCATAGATCCCCACAGTCTCAGCCCGGCCTCACCTCGCCTTTCATGAGTGGTTTTGCACCGATGGCTTTCTGTATCAACTTCACTTCTGCTTTAGGGCCAGTGATGAGTGAGGTTCCCGTGTCCACGATGGCCTCACAGCCCCCATCGCACAGAGTTGTCCCATTGCCAACCTTCACCCTGGGGAGAGATGCCCAGACAGAACACAATCCTTAGAGGCCTCCCAGTGAAGGCTGCAGGAAGCAGCAGGCAAAGAGTTGGTGGCTGAGCCCAGGAAGTACACAGGCACACAAGGGAGGCCTGTGACATATGCCCAGGAAGGACAGATGCTCAGAAATACTGATGTAGCACTAACTCAGTGCACAGACCCCCTGGCTCCCTGTCATTTGCTCATGATTGAGCAGGTGCCTTGAGGTGTTGTTGCATTTCTGCAGAGAGCCTGGACCGCTCCCCGTGTACCCTGCCTGCTACCTGCACACCAGAACAAGTATGGCAGCTGATGGACAAGGGAGCAAGCTAAAGGCAATCCATTATGGACTTCTATGGCCTGTGCTACTGCAAAAAACAAAGGGTTAAAGGGGTTGTGTGACAACCGTGGGCAAGGGAAGGGTTCCTGTACAACAAAGAGGCATGACAGGAGCTGCCTGGCTTCCTCACCCGCATCACATTTCACAGCAGTGCAGACAAACAAAGCCTTCCAGCCAAGGGTCTGCCACACTTTGCCAACGCAGCAGGGCTGGGGGAAAACGAGAACTAAAACACTGCGCTGGGGAGGGATGCGATTCCCAGGAAAAGGACACACTCTGATCACAGGCCACTTTTAAGTTCCCATCACGTGGGAAAGCTCAGAATAGACCGCGGGGCTGGCGGATGGCAGCTCAGCCTGCTCTCCTCCCCTCTACCTCCAACAATGCGTGCTGATTGCTGCGCCGTGCCCTTCAGTCAAGGGCTGGCTTCCTGCGGCCTCATCCTGCTCCTCTGGAGCTGTCTGCAAGTGAGCCAGGCAGCTCAGGCCTTGCTAAGAGCTGAGCAAAACTGGGGTTTATCAAATGGGGCTCACCCTGCCTGCAAGGAGGACCCACTGGCGTTTTTCCCCACTTCGCAAGGATGCAGTAGGCACTTTTAAGGGTCAAGCCATAAACAAAAGGAAAGGATTTTGCAGAACACCTCCTTATGGCTTCTGCCCCTCCTCCCCTTCCAACGACAAACAACCCAGGTGCGGATTTTAATCAGCTTTTTTTGGTGTGGATGTGTTGCAGGGACAGAGGTGATTTCTTTTTGGGGAGGATCTCACCCCAGCCCCAGGCATGTGCTGTCTGCACACATGACCCCATGCATGTAGTCTGGTGGAGAGGGGAACTTACGAGTCCATGTGGATCTGCCAGTAAGCCTTGCGCGTGACATTCATCCATTTGAACTCGCCGGTGTAATACTTGGGGTCAGTCCCTCCCAGGAGCAGCTCACCACCGGGCTGAGCACTGGGGTCTCTGAAAAACAACACCCAGATCTGTGAACATCAGGTGTAGGGGGAGAAAGCCCCCCTAATGTGATCCCAAAATACATGCTGGGATGCTTGGGAGTGAAGCACAGCCTTAGTAGCATTGGAGACGGACAACGTACATTGATCTATGTTATGTCAACAGAAGGACAGATACTGTGAGATAGGCTGGGCTGGGGAAATGGGAATATATTGGTCCAAAGCATCCTGCAGTTTTTCCCCTAGTGCTTTCTCACAGACACCTGACAAAACTCGTGGTAGAGAAGCAGGATGGCAAAGGGGAACTGAGCACTGACACAAGGATCCCCCAAATACCTGCTTGTAAAAAGCACCTGGGCAGGGCTGGACAAGGCTGATGCAGGGTTAGGTTATCTACGCTTGATGCTGTGCCAACCAGCAGCCTTGGAGTGAATTCTCAAGGTTACCATCGGATAAAAGCTCACTGCCAAGCAGATGGGAAGAAATATGGTGATGGGGGAGGGCTGGTGCTTGAACAGCCAGCAGCAGCTCTCTCTGCCCTTCCTGCTCCTGACGTGCTACTTTTTGGGCTGAAGTAGTTTAGAGTCCCTGCTGCAGTGCCAGGAGGGTGATGGGGTTTCCTGGGGGGAGCAGCAGGGGGTGGGGAGGTGCAGAAAGATGCAGATTATTTCCCAGGGGGTGAGAGAGAGCATTAGTGAAGACTGGTGGGGGGCAGGCTTGCCTGGGGGGTGGCCATGTGGCTTAGGGATTTTGGAAGCAGACTGGGGCAGTGTTTACCCCTCTAAAGGGGACTGCACAAGCAGCATGTGATTTCATGATTTCAGTCCTGTTTATTTTTGTTTCTCTTTCCTCTGGAATCATCCTTTCTTTTCATCAGTTAAAAAATCTGGTTGCAGATCTACCCAGCTTTTTATCAGTAAAATAGCTGCATTTCTACTTCCCTTCTTGTTACTCCAAAGCAGTAAATAGAAGAGATTTTGCTCTGAATGCTCCTGCAAGCAGAACTTGCTAAGGCTTACCCAACTGGGAAGTGCTGGCCAGAGTATAAAATAGCAGATCACAAGAGGTGCTACTGGGAGACAGAGAAAACCCCACTTGGCTTGCCCTCACAATGGGAGGTGTGCCACCAAACCCAACACTACCTGTTCAGGTAGAAAGAGAACATATTTTTCTCGATCAGCTTCTGTTGCATGATGTTGTCAAAGAAAGGGGTGACCTGGTCCACAGAGATCCTTGGGAATGCCATGCCCAGGATGCCGTCAAACTTGGCAGCGATGAATGTCATGCCTGGCTGCTTCACGGCCTCCCCGAAGACCTGACGCTTGATTTTCAAGTTACCGAGCTGTGGGGTGATGGGGAAGGAAACAAAAAGCAGACTGTAAAGAAAACTGACACAGGGGACCAGGGTGGAAATGGTATCTCACTTGAACACAGGCTGCAGTGCGTCCCTCAGTGTGCTGCCACTCTCTTGCCTGCTTTCGCCATTGCGTTTGTAGGCAGCTGCCGAAACCAGATACCCCAGTGCCACCCTTGTCAGGGGAAGAGACAGGCAACTCCAGCTGCACAGTGGAACCTCCTGAGTCCCTGCAAGGCCCAACACACATTAAGGGCAGGAGCCTCCCTTTTTTCTCTGCCCACCTCACTCAGCCCTTTTAGCCTTTTGCTGGGTCCTGGCACTGGCCATGCCATTCTGCAGCTCCGCCTCCCTGCGCAGATGGACCCATATCACTTTGTCCCCTCTACATCCCTTCCCCTATCACCTACTTCATAATTTCCTCCCAGTCTGAAAAGCTCTTGTGCTGCATCTTTAATTCTTTTCCCCACCCTGGACATCCAAGTCGTCTCTGTATCCTATCTCCTGGGGTGCTGCAGCCATCAGCAGTTGGGAGCACAAATCCCTCTCACCTTTGCCCACAACCCCTATGATCTCCCCTACATAAGAACATCCCCAGGATATTGCTGCATCTCTTGAAAGAGCCACCACACTGCAGAGACCTCCCGTGGGAGGGGAGAAGACCAGCCAAGAAAACGAGGTTGAGCCCGAAGCACAAAAATAGCAAGTGGAGTACCGAGAATTCAAAGGTCACCGCTCTTTGCCAGCCATGAGAAGGACTGGCATTCCCCACTGGAAAGCTGAAACGCCTTGCAAGGGCAGATGCCCGGAAAGAAGATTGCAGAAAGCAGGATAGCTCTGCTGATGAGAAGCAGGACACATCTGCTGGCTTGTGGCTCTAACAGTTCAGGAGGTTTGCGAGCTTCTGGCTGACCACAGGCAATTTTAGCCTCCATGCTAGGACAATTTCAGCCTCTCAGCCTGCAGCCAGCAGCCCTGTAGTGAACCAGGCTGGACTGACAAGCTGGCCTCTCCTACCTGATGGCAGATAACGATCCCTGTAAATTACTAATATCCCCCCAGGGCTAGACACTGCAAGGCTGGGATGGCAGTGCTGCCTTTAATGGTATTGGAGGATTGCACTAGGAAAGGGTGATCGAGCCTTGCAAAAGCTGAAAGCCACAGGGCAGGATGTGGGATGAAAGAGCACAGCAGCGCATCCACTCACTGGCACGTGGCAAGTGCCCCAGTTGTTTGCTGCAGATTTACAAAAGCCACCACTTGGCATGGCTGGTCCTGCAGCAGCTCAGAAAGTTCAATAAAGCTTCCACTTAAAAGAAAGTAAAATGCAACGGTCTGATAACACTGAGCACCAGGTTTGTTTGGGTATTGCCCTGTTTGCACATCCCAAGGGGGAGGCAGGTATCTGCCCGGTCATGGGGTCTCAGCAGACCCTGCCTGCACTTGGTCCTCAGCAGGACTGAAACCCAAGACCATCTATAGCAGAGCGCTGCTGCCAGGTGACAGATCTTTGTCTCTGTTGCTCTGCTGGCTCCTGCCCACACACAGAGCAATCGAAAATCATGATCAGTGGATGGCTGTGTAGTGGCTGCCCTCCAGGACTTTGCAGACAGGTGTTGGCATCTCATAGCTCATCTGGCCTCCTTGTTAGTGGCCTCAGCCAGCGGGCAAGCGCAGGATGGCAAAGGCACATTTATGAGGCGAGAGCCTCTGTGGCACAGCTTGGCACCAGGGCTCAGGGTGCAGAGGCACAGGGGAGAGGCAAGGAAAGGCATCTCCTGTGTGGTGTATCTGCACTGCAGTCATAGCAGAGACTTCATATCCCATGGCTAGCAAATTCCCTCTGCTGTCCTTAAAAGACATCCCAAGGCCGGGCTGTGATAAAGGGATGAGATGCCTGAGCAGCAGCAGGCTGGTTGAACCTGCTACTCTTTGGAGAGCAAGCAGCACTAGAGAGTGCGGTGCTACAGCGCATCACTCCTCCACAGAAGGAGAGAGGACGTTTCACACAAGCTCATCACCCTCTCAAAGGAAATTCAGGACTGAGAGACTCTGGACTACCTGACAACCAGCACCTTTTGGTGAGATATCTGGAGCCAAGTAGGTCACACTGAAGGCTATTTCAAATGTCTGTATTGCCAGGCTACACCTGACTGGGAGCTTGCCTATGGCATGCTGTGAATCAGAGGAAACATCTTGGTGTCCAAGCTGAAGGTCCCCAACGTTCTGAGCTGCCCTTGCTCCTGTGTACTTACTACAAGCGTGACACTGCTCAGCTACATGCGACAGGTTTCTCTTGCTTCTGCGCAGACAGAACCAAATGCTATAAGCTGTGCTGTTTGCCAAGAGCCATCCCCACTTCCCAAACAAACTCAGGCACAAAATCCTCACTCTGAGCTGCCAGGAAGTGGAGAGCTAATTAGCAAGCAGGCATTAGGGTGAAAATTACAAACCAAAAAAAGAGAAAAAGCTGCAATTTTCCTTCTGACTCACTTCAGCCCCTGCATTAAGCTGGAAAGCGCCTAAACCAGCCCAGACTTTCTAAGGACAGTAAAGTTTGCTGTTTGCTTTGCTGCCTCTTTGGATGCAGTGTAGAGGCAATGGCTGGTGCTACCAGGCTAGACTGAAATTTTCATGCTATAAGGATGAGCTAAAGAATGCACCTTGCCGGAGTCACACACTTGAGGCTTCTCTTGGATATTTTTCTTTTGATTCTGATGAAATCGGAAAGCCAATACTTTTCAGCTGAACCTACATCCAAATCCCTGGATTTATGTGCTTAATTCAAAACTTCTGCTTTGTTTCTCCCCCCCTGCAAAGCAAACATATGCTCTTAACCCTGCCGGAGATCAAGTAATCTGAAAGCACGTGCACCACTGAGGTTCAGCAGCTGGCAAACTCTCATGAGCATCTGGACCTGGGAGGAAGTCATGAAAGGCACCTGCCTTTCACAAGAAGAAAGCTCAGCCTTTGCCCACTGAAAAGGAAACTCTGAGAAGAAACCACCAACAGCCCAGCTAACTCAAGCTGGGGAACCCCTCCCCAGGGTGTTACCCAACCTTTGCAAACAATAAGCACCAGTTCTTGATGCAAGACCAGGATGGGGCAATTAAGAGACCATTTCTGGCCTGTATTTGGGAAGCTGCCGATGTGGACATCCACTAATGTGTGGATACTGTCCAGGAACAAGCTGGGCACCACCAACAGTCTGTGCAGTGGCGCTGGTGTGTGCTTGGGCTGGCAAGTTTCTACAGTGATGAGGAAGACCGTTGGAGAGATGGCCAGAAACCATGTTTGCAGGGCAGCATATGTGCAGTCCCTGCTCCCAGCCTGCAGATTTAATGACCTGCAGATTAATAACTTCCCCCTTGTCTGCCTGCCATGGTCATTGTCACCTCCACAGTCATAATCACCACATCATTTCAAAGCACTTGGAAACACAGCACTGAAGCATGCTCTATACAAGCAGGACACTCAAGAAGGGAGACCTGTTGAAGTCAAACACCTTCAAGTGCTCTACCGAACAGAGTCTGGGGCGGCTCGGGGCAAGGGTGGTTGTAACTCACCGTGACTGTGTCCTCACTGAGGAACCCCGTAAGGCTCCCTGTCCCATAGTGGATGGAAAACGAGGTGCCATTCTTCACGTAAGTGCTGGATTTAGAGGAGTCGTACTTGTGGTGCAGCACTGCAGTCAGGAAGAGAAACACGGGGACACACAGCATTAGTGTGTATATCATGCTCCTCGATACCTATGGTTCCCCAATACCTAACCCTACACCACCCAGCTTATCTGGACAAGTGGACACTCAACAATGTGAAGGTGGGCCTGAACCCACCATTTACCAAGCCCAGACTGCTTAACAAAGCATTTCCAAGGTCTGGGGAATTAGGTGGGCAGATCCAATTCAGGCTGTTAAATTGGATTTGACCACTGGTTATTAAAAGCCTAGCAGTTATGTGGCTGGTGTGTCAGGGTGCGTTAGCAGAGCAACACATGTACTGCCCCATGGAGAACCAAGGTGGCTTTAAATATAGCCTGCTCTGGGCATGCACATTTTCTCCTCATGGACCTGTTTCTTTTACTAAGTCTATTTGATTTTTTTTTTTTTTTTTTTTAACAGAGAGGGCTCAAAATGTTCTTTTATTTGCAGAGGAGAAGGGCTTTCCCCTAGTCTAAGCTGCTTTTCCTCTTGGATGGATTGGGAGCTGTAACATATCTGTGGTTTTACGGCTGGGCAGATTCCTCCTCCACAGACTCCTCCCAAGTCACGAGTTGGCCAGCGTAGCTCCATGACTGCTTGCTGAGCAGTGCAGATGATGGCTGAGGACCAGCTGAGCTGTACAGAAACCAACATGCTATATGGGGCCTTCCCTGGCTAGGCTGTCTGGGTCCCAGTTTGGATCCCAGTCTGGCAGGAGGCTAAACTCCTTGTATACTCATAAAATGAGTCCTTTGGTTCTAGAAGCTCATAAGCCACTGCCTTGCTCACAAGCCAGCTCCATGCTACACTTTAGGAACCCCCAAGACATATTAGGTCTGGACCTCCCTACCTGTGTCCTAAATCTCATTTCACATACGCAAAAAGATCTGTCTCCTCTCTGGGCACTACAGGGCCATAGACAAAGTCAAAATTTTCAACCTACTCCCAATGAGTACTGTAGAATGCCTTTCATGGTTGCATCTGTTGACTCCACAGGTTTCTCCACTCTGTGTAAGCCAGTGGCTTTTAAATGGCATTTTGCCATAGCCAGGTTTGACATCTTCAACTGTGGAGGTTTATTGCATAGGAATGCCACAGAGCACAAAAACTTGTAGTCCCTAAGATGTTCTCATCTCATTCTGCCTACCTGGCTCTTGTTAATTATAACTCCATAAACATGCATGCACATGCTCTGTGCAGCAATAAACCAGAAACTAGGACAGTTTGTATCAGATCTGGCAAGAGGCTGACTTAAAAAAAGTCAGCCTTGCGCAATGGGGTAACAACAGCATTGGTCTATAATCTGGGGAGAAACATCACAACCTATGATGCTGCTCCTCCAACAGCCTTGGCGCTGTGGCAGAGAAGACTTGGCCCTGTGTGTGGATGACTTGGAAGGGAAAAAAAACAGGAAGGGAGTAATGAAGGATGGATGCAGGAGGCTGGGACTGCATTTCCAGTTCTGACCCTAAAGAACCCATCAGCCTCTGGCAAGCCCTTTCACGCTGCTGCCTCAGTTTCTCCTCTGGCAAAGCAAGGATCTGCATTTTGCAGGGAAGAAGATGTCAAGCAGTCCTTGGCACCTGTAAACACTTACTGCAGGCGATGTCCAATATGGAACAGTGCACAGATGGCACCCAGAGGTTGGAGGAGCCAGTGTCAAAGATCACAGTGAAATTCTGAGGTGGGGTCCCGATGCCGATTTCACCGAAATACTGGGCCTGCAAAGGAGAGGGAAGCCATGAGCAGAGGGAGCTGGCTAAAAGCATCGATTAAAGACTAAAAATCTCTTAGGGTTGAATAGGGAATCAGCTTCTTATCTAGACACTGCCTGTCTCTTGGTTTTGGCACTGATGAGCTCCCAGCCTTTGTTCTCTGGAAGGGAGGCTCCCCTTCAGTGTTCACAACTCATTACAGTGGGTGTGAAAAAGATAAATCTGGGACAAGCGGGATGGGTGTGTGCGGGGGAGGACACTTGGGGCGGGGAGACAGGGAAGAAGAGAAGAGGGAAGGTCTGCAGGCTAGCATGAAGTTCACTATAAGGAAGAGAAAAAAGATGGAAGGAAGCCAAGCAAAACACCTGCATTATTGAAAAGCTGAAACTGGCTGGGAAGCAGCTTTGCTGGTGGGTTTGCAAAGGAGCTGTGGGTTGCAGCAAGCAGCAGCTCTGCCTGCCACAGGTGGAGGTACAGCTGCCAGAGCTTTTGGCACTTGCTGATCAGCTCCCAGGGTGGGGAGGAATAAACAATTGCTCAGTCATGGGACCTGGAAGACTGGAGGAGTGGTGGGAGCAGAGGGCATCAACAGCGCCACCAGAGGCGGATTTAGGCCTGTAGGGTGAAAGTCTGGGATTGATTTTTGTAGCACAGGTATCTGACAGATACCCCTCTGCCCTGCAACTGCACCTCTGCTGGGACTGGAAGAAACCTGAATGGCTGAGCTGTTTGCAAGGCATCCCTCTACCCGCAGAGGAAAGGATGAATGGGGAATACTAGGCAGGTCTCCTTTTTGGGGCCTGTTTTTATGGACCTATTTTATCCCTACTGAACAGGCAGAGGGCTGTGTCACGCCTGGTGAGCAGCTGGATCAGAGTCCTGGAGAGAAGGCTGGCAGCAAGGGAAGTCAGCCAGTAGCTTTTCCAAACCCCCCATGCACTTAATTAAGGTACAGGGAGAAAACAGGATTATCAAAGCTGTTTACCTCCTGTGTGCTTAGTTTGCAAGGGTTGCTCGCCGAGTAATTAACAATCCATTGCAATTAGCCAAAATGGGGAGGCAGCACTTGTTTTTCAGTGTTTCTGTAATTATTGCTGGGGCTTGAAAATCAAGCCCCCATACAGGGGCCCTGTACATCACATACACAGACCCATGAAGGGTCCCAGGACTGGCATGGAGCATACAAGGCAGTCTAGGGTGGGTTGTGCCCTTTGTCCCAAGAGTTCCTCTGGTGGCAAAAGCCTTTTCAGCCAGGCTGGGAGGGACCCAAAGGTTCCTTATCTCCCACCACAGGTTGCACTGGTGCCCCTGTGACAAGGGAGAACAGTCCTTCCCCGAGGCAGTCTGAGTTGTGGTTGCAAGAGACAACACCGTGACACAACCGCTAGTGCCCTGGCTTTCAACACCACCAACTGAAACAGTGGTGGCCCTTCCCAGCACAGGACGGTGCTGACTGGGTCACGAGAGCCCTGGAGAAGGGAAGCAGGGGGCAATATCCTGAATGAGTGCCCAAGTATCTGGGGCTAGCTTTATTCTGACAGCCAGTGCTCACATCTTACCCTGCCAAGAGCTGTGAAGGTACCCAGTGAGGCACCCAGAAATAGTAAACCCCACACGTGTCTGGCAGCTGGGCAAGGGCAAACTTCATGTCCTTTATCTGGCTTCTCTTTTCACCACCATGAAGGTCCCCTTGCTCCCTAAGTTGCTGAGAAGAAAGTGGAGGTGCAGGGTGGCTATTCTGAAGGCAGTGCAGAATATGAAGAACAGTGAGAGGAAGGGTCCTGCATCTCCAGTCCCATAACATGCTAACTCCCAGTCTGAGCCTTTTTCCTCTATGCCATGCTCACTCTTTTATGCCCCAATGCCTCAAGGAGCAGAGCATAATTTTTATGCCCCTGTCTTGCCAAAAGTAGTACCCAAATGGGTTAGGAAGGACTGCAAGTGAGCAGGCCCCTATTTATGGTCATTAACTAGTGACAAAGGGGATAGGAAATAGGTCACAAATTGAAATGCTCCTGCTTGGGTGGCAGTGGGTTGTTTACTGTTGTCATTATTATTAGCAGTAGTAGTAGTATTTTTATTTAATAATGATGGGAAGCACCTTTTGACACCCACCCACTAAGCCACGGAGGTGCATGAATCTGTCCTATGAGATCAACATCTCTCCCTCCTCTACCTTCCCAGCTGTGGTGGGACAGTGAGGCTGGCGCGTCTCACCACCCCCTTGGGATGGGAACCCCCCAGAAGCGACAGCTGCTTGCCCGACATTGTGCTGGGGTCCACTGCAGTGAGGGAGTGGTTGGCAGGGGGTTGTTACTCACATCCATGTAGTTCTTCAAAATCTCCGGAGTGGGCTCCGCGTCAGCAAAGCCCAGCTTGAACTTGAGGACCTGGGTGAGGGCGTTCACATCTGGGATCTCACTGCCCACCTCGTTCAGAACACGCCGCATGGAGGTGAACTTGGTCAGGGGGATCCTGTGTGGGGAAGGCAAGCACCCACCTGTTAAAGGGATGTAAGTGGGGCGGGGACGTGCTGTGGAAGGGGGACAGCACGGCTCCACTGAAAACTGAGGACACGCCAACACGAGGTGGATGAGGTTTGGACTCCTGCCAGCACCTCGTGCTGGACCCCCATGCTGTGCTGTGCTCAGTGCTTTTCCCAAAGCCGGGAGGAGTGGGGGTAGCTGCCAAAGGTCACCAGGTGTAGTGGAAGCGAGGCCCCTCCATGAGCAGGGAGAGCTTCAGCCCCCCATCGGGGGGGAACCCAGACTTTTCCCCGCACCGTGTGGGAGTACTGCGAGAGCACTGCAAGCCCGGAGGCCACTGCTGCAGAAGCACCGGCGGCGCCTGTTCCATGTCCCCCGCGCCGCCCGGGAGGCTCAGCAGCCCCCGAGGAACCCCCATGTCTCACCTGATGAGGGCGGCGCAGGACCCGGCCAGGGCGAGCAGCAAGAGGAGGCCGCGGGGCCCCATGGCGGCGATGGCGCTGGCGGTGACGGGGCTCAAAGGCTGAAGGGTCCCGACGCTGAGAGGCCGCGACGCCGCTCCCGGGCTGCCGTCCCTGTTTTTGTAGGCACGGCGGGCCCTCTCCAGGGATTTCTCGAGTCAGCTGACGGTCTAAAATTGCAACGGGCGGTGTCACGTGAGGGCGGGCCGGGGCGGGGCGCGGAGCGGGGCCGGGGGCGCCGCCTCACGGCCCCCCCACCCCGGGCTGACCCCCGGCGCCTCGGGCCATGACTCAGCCCCCGCGAAACGGGAATAAACAGCATGAAATCAGTCACGCGGGGCCCGCCCGACCGCGCGTNCCCCCAGAACCACGAGGAGCGCAGGCCCCTCCCAAGCCGGTCATGGCGAGGACTCGGCTGCTCTGGGACGCCGGTCACTCACCGGCAGTCACCGGGGGGGGTTCATTCTGCACCTCCCGCACCGGGGGACCGTGGCACCCCCTCCAAGCCCTACGCTTCTCCCTGGCCACAGGACACCTCCAATTTGGGGGGACTCATCCCTCTGAGCTGGGGGTTCTGGGGAAGATGGGCATATAACTTGGCCACAGCTTTTTTTTTTGGGTGGCGCTGGAGGGGTGCTAAGCCATATCTGGCACCCCTCAAAATGTGCTGTGGCAGTGCCGGGAGGGCACTGGCCACCATCACATTGTGGTCAACCACCCCCTGCCCCCATTTGCAGGGCTGAGCATCAGGGATCACCGGGATGGGCTCTTTGCCCCCACCGAGGTGTCACGGCAGGGCTTAGAGGTGCCACGGTGCTGGCTCGGGAGAGCTAATCTCTGCCTGGTTTGCCCGGACCGAGCTTTCACAGAGCCACGAGACCCGCTGGAAAAACAATATAAATGAAAACGGATTTACAGACATTTTCCCTTCCAAGTCCTGAGGGCTAGGGGCGCTTTTTTTTCTGCTCCTGCTTGTGTGCAGTCTTGGGGATGGGAGAGCAGCAGCCTGTGGAATGAGCTGGACACTGCTGAAGCGGGGGACCCTTGGCTTCGTGGTGAGGTCTGTGTCCCTCTCCCATCACCTTCCCATTCATGCAACTTCTGGAAAATTGCTGGGTCATGTTACTGGCACCTCACTTGCACCATCTCCTTCCCACATGTTGTCCCCGAGCCTTTTCCATCCACCCATGGCCTCACAAAGGATCCTGCATCCCTGGGTCCATGCCTGGTACCCCCCAAGTGTGGTCCATGCCAATTGTTTTTAGGCGACATTGCTGCCCTGGGCTGTCTCTCATCCCACTAGTTCTCCAAATTGCCACACTGCAGTCAAGCTGGTGGGTATCAGGAATCCTGCTGCCTCCCCATTGGGACATAGCTCCCTGTTGGGATGAGGTTTTCTGGAATGATGGCCAGAGGCATTGGTTGAACCTGGTGGGTTCCGTTACTTTGGCCAGCACCTGCTTCCCTCCTGCCCCCGCGGGCGTGTGGTCAAGGCGAGTGCCACTGACCATGAGTCAGCAAAACCCAGCGCCCTCCCGGCCCCGCAGCACTGTGTGACTCAGCAAAACCCCATGTGGTTCTTTTGGGCAAAGGGCCAAGGCGTAGTGGGTCCCCAGCATCTGGAGCCTGACCTCAGAGGCATTGTTGCTGCTGCTGTGGGCTCCAGCTTGTGGATCTTCTCCTTCTCTTGTCCCCTTGGGTACTGGCAGCCCTGTGCTGAGTGCCTGCAGACAGGAGTGGATCAGACATAAACTAACCCAACTGCGGTCTCACCCAAACAAATGCACCCTCCCCAAGGGCTCTAGACCCCTTTGCACATGTGCTTTGTAGACAAAAGAGATAGTCCTGACGCCAGGCCCAGGCCTCCCCTTCACCCCTTACAGGCTTTCCTGGAGTCTGTGGTGGAGCCTGTGAAGTACCAGCCCTCCTCCCTGCTCTTTGAAGTGGCTGGGAAACCATAGCCGGCCAGGCAACGCCACCTGGGCCCCAGGCTGGAGCACCTACAGCAGCTCCTCCTCAAGCGTTTCCAGTCTGGCCAGTCTCTTCCAGAATCCTATGACTATGGAGCTGGGTTCCAGAGTGCAGGGATGGGCTGGTGAGGATGGCATGCCCCATACCATCACGCATTGCAGAGCAAAGTCTTTCAGCAGAGTCAAGAAGTCGGGACCCATCTATGTCTGTTTTTTTAATTCCAAGAGATTTAAAGCAAACTTCGCTGTTAGCAAAGTTGTTATGAATGAGCCTTTGCTTGAGCTTCATGGTAACAGGGCTTGTGTCCTCATCCAGAGCTGCTCTCATACCAGTGCAAGAGGGTTGCTGCTTTTAGATGAGCTGCTCCAAGTGACTTATGTGTCCATAGCACCAGTGAGGCCAGACACTTCCCAATGGTTTATTGGGAAAAAGTGAGGATGGGGCTGTGTCAGGGATTGTTACAATACTGATTCTCTCCTGGGTGCTTGCAGGATGGGAAGGGACTGGGGTACTTATCCCCCAGAGTGTTTAATCTGACTCTAGCTCTTCGTACCAGTGGTTTTGGAGCTGACACTGCTGTGCTGGTATGCTGGGGGAGTGGTGGCTCCAGCAAGGAGCCAGGATTTCTGCATTTGGGCTCCCTCAGCACCTCTGTGGAATGTTTGCCCTGATGTCAAAGCCTTGAGAGGTACAGTGGGTATGTTTAAACAGGAGCTGGGAGCATGTCTGGGTATTTATAGGCTGGGACTGTGAGAGTTTGCCTTAACAAGATGAACTGACACGAGCCTGGGATCAGGGTTTTTTACACATTTTTCCTTGTTTGTGGAGCACGACAGGGAGTGCCATGGCTGAGGCATATAGAGAAGGCAGAGATGTAAAAAAGATAGATGAGGGATCTATTCCTCCTTACTCCTATTCTTGTCACAGTGGATGAACCCCTTTCCTTGCTAGTCTGTCTCCCTGGCCCCCTGCATCCCCCCCTGGCTCCAGGGGGTGAACCGGAGCACTGTCCCCTGCAGCCTCAGCCGTGGGTGTGGGGTGACGCTCCCCTGGGAGCTGGCCATGCTTTCGCAACCTTGATCCCTGCTTGAGAGGATTCCCAAGGGGGGGGTGTCAAATGACTCAGCTCCAGTGGCTCCGAGTGGGAAGAGAACCCCAGCCCCAACTCTGGGACATTGGGGTCTCCTCTGCCTACTGACACCAGGATGTCACACCTGCCCTTTACCACATGGGCAGGGACCTGATGCAGCTTAGTTTATAATCATGGAATCCTTTAGGGTGGAAAAGACCCTCAAGATCATTGAATTCAACCATTAACGCAGCACTGCCAAGTCCGCCACTAAATCCTCAGCACTATATCTACCTTGCTTTTAAATGTCTCCAGGGATAGTGGTTCTACCACTTCCTGTTCCAATGCCTGAACACCTTTTCAGGGCAGAAACTTTTCCAATATCCAGTGTAAAGCTCCCCTACCACAACTAGAGGCTGTTTTGTCTCATCCTGTTACCTGCTACCTGGGAAAAGAGGACAGCCCCCACCACACTACAACCCCCTTTCAGGTAGTTGTAGAGAGCAATGATGTCTCCCTCGAGCTTCCTTTTTGCTGAACACCCCCAGCTCCCTCAGCTGCTCCTTGTAGGACTTGTGCTCCAGACCAGCTCCATTGCCCTTCTTGAACATGCTCCAGCAGCTCAATGTCTTTCTTGCAGTGAGGGGCTCAGAACTGGACACAGGACTTGAGGTGTGGCCTCACCAGTGCTGAGCACAGAGGGAATATCTCTACCCTAGCCCTGCTGGCCACACTAATTTTGATAGAGGCCAGGATGCCATTGGTTTTCTTGGCCACCTGGACACACTGCCAGCTCATGTTCAGTTTCAAACACCTTATTTTTTGTGGGGCTCCATTTGCAGTCTGACAGCACTTTCTGATCTTGAAGCTCATTGCTTAAAGAGAAAACTACTCCTCCGTCTGAGCTGAGCAGAGCCTACAGGTGCACAAGCCTAGGCAAGTCTGGTTTCAAACATCCTGACTCCGACTCAAGGTGCTGGTGCTGGTGTGAAGGTGCTGGATGCAGCTCATTAGCAGAGCCTGATTCACCATCCCTGGGATTCTGAGTGTAGCAGTGGTAACTTTTTCCTGGCATGGTGCCAGGACCTCGCCCACTCCCAACACCATTTCCTAAACTGATGTACAATTCACAAGGTGAGGGTGCGTTTTCCAGTGGCACTGGCACATCCCAAATTACACCCTCTTTCTGGGTGACACCCACAAAAGCAAACCTGAAGGTGGTTTAGTAGTAGCTCTGTCTGATGGGAAACCTGGAAGCAGGGGAGGGTTTGCACTGAGCATGACGAAGTGACTCATGCAGGCCCTGATCATTGTGTCCCATCTCTGTGGGTGCTGGGGAAGACGTCCTCAGCATCATGGGTGGTGGCAATTCCTGGTCCATTGGTGTCGGCTGACTGGGGCTGGTTTGGAGGCAGAGCTGGCCAGCAGCCTGCTTAAACATGTTTTGGCTGCCAGCATGGGCTGCAGTGACCTTGGGGAGATGCTAAGTGGAGTTGCAAAAGGCTTAGGTTGGGTGGTAATTGTTCTCTTGGTGTCCTTCATACTGCAAACCCTTGTCGCGGTGGCGGCTGAGGACGGCTTGCCGGTGGCTGGGTGACACAACTGGGTGTCACGTCAGGCAGGAGCCCTGAGCCTGAGAATGGCTCCATTCCCATCAGGGCCGTTTGCAGCAGCCTTTCAGCATGAAGTGCTTTCACCCCAGTGAACTTCTCCATCAGATCGTGCTCTTCCAGCCTTTCCCCTCTAGCTATTGAAAACAACCAGTTAACATTTATGTGGCAAAATACTTATGGTCTTTAAGCCTGTGAGCTGCCCTGGTGTCTTCACTAGGGTTTACTTGCACACCGCCTTGCCTCAGTGGGCTGCTGCCAAACTTGGCATTGCCTGTCCCTGTGTCCCACACACTCTGTGGCCCTGCCCAAATCCTTGCCTCCCCCGCACTACCTGCCCGCTCCTGACCCTGCTAGGCATTCGATGTCCTTCGTCATCCCCTGGCCATCCTTCTGCATGGCTGGTGACACACTTGGGACCCACCTTGGGGAGGAGGGGACCTACCTCTCCCTGGCTGCTAGCCCTGTCTGCTCCTCGGGGCAAGAATCTCGTGTTGTTTGCCTCACCTGAGTTATTTAGCAGCAGGATGAAATTGCCAGGGACAGGCAAAAACAATCCTGGCAGACGCTGGCAGCAGGCAGCGTGACTGGCGGCTGACGGGATGGGGTGGTAAGTGGCAATGATGGTATTGATTCATCCCCACCCACGCCAGGATGTGATGGGGAGCACAGGGACCCAACTCAACTCACCTTGTCACCTCCTTGAGCAATACCTGCTGCAGTCCCCATGTGAGCCCAGCTTGGGGTGGGGGGGATAGCGACTCGCTGGTGGGTTTCCATGCACAATGAAGAGAAGTGTCTCCAGCCACATCCAAGCACACCATCCATCTCATTTTCTTAGGCAACACCAGATGTCATTTATTTTCTTTAATTTCCAGCAGAAGCTACACCAAGAAGGCCATCATTTGTGCAATCATGTCTCCTCAATGTGACAAAACACTGAAGCAATTGAGACTTCTGATCCTGGGAGGAGTGTGGACTCAGGAAGATGAGGGTCAACACCCCACTGCAACCCAAGGATCAGCTTAAAGTTGCAATGTGTTTTCTTGGATTGGGAGCAACCAGCTTCCACAGACGATTTGGTGAATCAATCTGGACCTCCTGGGGCAGTTTCTGCTGTGGCAATATGCCCACAAAGGCTCTGAATTCTAATTCATTGTCACCTTTCTCCTAAGCTCCATATTCATGTGCCACCACAGCCATTATATCCAGTGTTACTGCCTGGGGTTAAGATCTTGAACCCGGGTTTAAGCACGTCAGCAAACAGAATCTGTGTCTTTGCACACCCTCTCTCTGACCTTCTGCACACAAAACACCCTGTTAATAATTTTTTGCAGTGTGGGATGTGGCATCTCAGCCTCTCTGGCTGAGAACCCCTGAATGTTTCCCAAGGAGCACTGCCACCAGGGTAACTTAGAGTTAGGGTTATGGTCAGAAATGTGAAGATGCTTTTTCTCCGTGCTTGTGGCCAAAGGTGCTTGCAGGTTATGGGTGGAGGGAGGTGTGGGAACATCCCTGACAGACACAGCAGCTGTGTCCAGGCCTGCAGCTTCCAGCATCTTCTCCTGCTGCAGCCAGGAGTCAATGAAGCTGAACAGCTCGGACACTGCCGCTGCAGATGTCTGATAAATACGCACCAATCTTCCCTCCTTGCACTACCACCATTTCATAAAACCCTTTCTTTCCCTTAGTGCTGCGTTGTTTTGTTTTCAGCATTGCAACCCTGAATTAACTGGTGCAGTGAGTGGCGGATTAAGGGCACGGTCCTGGGCAAAGGTCTCCTGCAAACTCCTCGGGGCTAGGCAGCTGCAGCCTCTGATCGCTGGGGTCACGTGCCTCACCCCGAAACAAGGGCCACTTGTTTGGCATCACTAGCAGGACTGGGCTCAGGAGAGAAGGCAGCTGGTCTGCTTGTGCCTGAGCGGAGGGGGGAATTGCCCACTTACTTCTCTGGACCAGGAGGGTGTCTTGGGGGTGTCCCAAGCAGTGCCAGAAGGGGAAACCTGGACACTAGGCAGCTTTGGCTGGGGTTGAAGGGGTTTGCTGGAAAGCAGTGGTCAGAAACAAGTGTAGATCCTCAGAGTCCACTTTTCCCCGCTTTGCACTTCTTTTACTGGAGTAGAAAGGTGTGAAACCCAGCAGGGTTCAAAGGGAGCCTGTACCTGATGGTGACACAGGCGCTCCTGCCTTGCCCTAGCCACTAAAACATGAGATGGATATAAGAGAAACATGCCACAACCAGCCCCAGCAGCTAAACCCTCTCTGGGCTGCAGCAGCAGGAGACCCTTGGGCATCAGTAACCCCTTGAAGGAGGGAGATCAAGATGCCTTAGAAAGACAAAACCTAGGGAGCATCCCAAGCATTAATGAACTTATTACAGAAACCTCTAAGACAGAAACAGCAAGTCTGTCTGTGCAGCAGTGCATGAAGCTGCAGCAGTCCTTTTTGGAGGGTATTTCTGACGTTCCATCTTCAGAGCAGGGAAATAAGGGCAGTTTTGATACTACATGTTTGAGCCATGGCCTGAAGCAGCTGCACTTGGCCCTATATGATGCAACCCCACAAGCCTTGAGTTTCCTTCCTTTTTTTCCCTATTTTGGGCACGTTTTGCCCTGTCATCCCCTGCTGTGCTGACAGTGCTGGAGGAAGGCATGTGGCACTTTCCCCCTGCCTCAGCATCCCACACACTGAGACGGCTCACGCGGGCCTGTTCCCACCACTCATGACTCAGCTGATTTCCTCTTGCCCAAGGCATTGACCAAGCTCCCGCTGGCCCTGTCCAGGCATTGGCAAATGTGATGGATTGGAGTGGGGGAGGATGCTGAGGACCACCGTCACCCCCACCACTGGCTCCGTGCCCCCACCACCAGTTGCCACTGAAGCAGACCGCTGTGCACAGTGAGCAGGGCTGGAGATGGGCACTTGGATCACTGCACTGAGCCTGGTGGTGTCTGACCTGCATGAAAGCGGGATGAACATCTGTACCTGCTTACCGGTTGTGTTTTGAGCACCCTGTAATTAATGTTTGCTCAGCTGACGGCTGCTTAGCATTATTAGCAGATGATGAGTAGCTGATGTTGTTGATGTTGCTACCTCAAAACATCTAATTTCAGCATCTAGACTGAGCAAAAGGGCAGGGGGCCAGAATCCTGGTGCCAAGACTCTGCCAGGCTTTGCTGCGTTGGAGGTGGCTTCCTATTAAAGCCCTGCACACAGGCATCCCTGCCCTCCCCTGGCCAGTAGGGACAGGACCTGTGCTGCTGGCATGATGGGGCCAGCAGCACCCCATACTGGGCTGAGGTGTGCAGAGTCCCCAAGCCCAAGGTAGCAGGAGTGAGCTTGGGGACACAGAAAGAAGACAACATTCAGGAGCCCAATCCAAAGCCCACTGAAAGTTTATTGTGTATTTAACCCATCTTGATGAATGTGTGTAACACCTAATGAATAACTGAATGTCTGTAAAGGAGCACCGAGTTATCCCACTCCTCTTCCCACACTGCTGAACACAGGCATGAGCAACAAGCACTCACAATGGGACGCTTGTTTATTTATTTATTGTGGGGGAAAAGCATTGAATAGAAAGCAACACTTCTGAAGCTTAAAAAAAATTACTGATTATGCCGAGATTAAAAAAACTAAGCCACTGTTGTCTTTATCTCCTCAGTCCATAATCCCACTGCCACCTGAGCAGCCAGTTTGGGTTCTTTTACGAGGCGGTTCTGGAGAGCTGGCAGAGATTTGAGGTGCCATGTCCCCAGGCAGCACAGTGGCCTCTAGTGGCAACTCACATCCAGCCCTGGGGAAAGAAACCTGCAAATGAACCTTGTTCCCCAAGAAAATTAGGAGCAAGGTCCAAATTGCCAGAGAAGAGGCTGCCCTGCATAGGGTGTGCCATGATACCAGATAGGGAACTGAGCACATCCAGGGACCCCATCAGCAGAGAGCAGTTGCTCCCGAGACCCCCACCCACGCCCTCCACACAGAGTTCTGGAGACCCATTTAAGTTCGGCCACGGCACCCAGTCCTGCCCTGGCCCCTGCGATGGCTGGTCTGCAGCCCTGACAGCCCTGCCTCCTGCATGGCTTGTGCTGCAGGCAGCCCATCTCCACTGCCCTCTCCTGGTGGGACATTGGAGCTATGTGGCAGCTCTGTCTCCTGGATGGACCTCAGTGCTGGGCTGCAGCTTGTCCCTGTCCTGTAGCTCTGGGAGCTGAGTGTCCTACAGGTCTGTGTCTTCTAAGAGCACTCTGTGAGCAGCCTGCATGCCTAAGGAAAACTGACTTGTGCTATAATCTCTTTTATAAGGGGGAATAGCTTAATAAGGGCTTGCTTTCTTCAACCTGTTCACCCATTTCTAAAAGGTTTGTAGGTTCTTTACAGTTTTGAAATCTTCCTCTTCTAAGTTTGGCTGGAGCTGCCTGAAGGACTTGCTAGCACATCAGTGTCCTCAGGAAACCAAGCTGAGTGTGTCTGGTGGCAGGGTCTTGAGGGCTCCCTTTAGGCAGAGAATCTGGGAATAAATCATAGAATCATAGAATGGCCTGGGTTGGAAGTGACTTTAAAGATCATCCAGTTTCAAACCCCCTTGTGAGGGTAGGGGGTGGGCAGGGACACCTTTCACTAGATCAGACACAGAGCTCCACCCAACCTGGTCTCTAACACTGCCAGGGATGAGGCATCTACACCTTCCCTGGGCAACCTATTCCAGTGCCTCACAGCCCTCACAGTAAAGAATTTTTCCCTAATATCTAATCTAAACCTACTCTCAGTTTGAAACCGTTACCCCTTGTCCTGTCCCTTCAGGCTCTTATAAACAGAATCTCTCCATCTTTCTTGTAAGCCCCTTCTTGTACCAGAAGGCTGCAATTAGGTCACCTGAAGCCTTCTCCAGGCTGAACAAACCCAATTCGCTCAGCCTTTCCTAATACGCGAGTTGTTTCATCCCTCTACTCATCTGGATGGCCCTCCTCTGGATTCGCCTCAACAGGCTGATGTCCTTTCTGTGCTGCTCCATCTTGGGGACTGCCTGAGAACAGCCAAAGCTACCACTTTTAGTTCATGCTTCCTTTAACTCATGTGTGTGGCACTAGCTTCACTTAATTCTATGAGAAAAGTCCCCAGGTCCTACTGGGCAGGTAGCTGTAGTTCTCAGTGTCACAGCACAGGTGTCTTTTTGCCCTAGAGCATCTTCTAGTTTTATCCTAAGACCTAAAGGACCAGAAATGAGCATCAAGTTTTGCATGGGAGTCCACACTCTTGTCGCTTTTTCCTGAGATTTACTTGCTGCCTGTCAGAAAATCTCTCCTTCTCCACCAGAAGTTTTGCCTCCAGCTGACCCAGTCCCCTGTGTGGCTGGGAGGGAGGACTGCTGGCCTGCAGCCCATCAGCAGCAGGAGGGGACCCAGGCAGAGGGCACACCCACATTTTGAGCCCCTTGGATGTTATGAAGCCCGTCATCAAAGAAAATGTGAGGCTGGATCTGGGCGAGGATGGGGCCCTTGGGAGCCCCATCCATGAAGAAAGCCTCATCAATGGCCAGGCCCCATTCCCGGAGCGTCTTGATGGCTCGGATGCCCATGTCCCGGCCGCTGCGCGCAGTCACCAGGTAGGTGCGGATGGGGGATTTTTCCTGGCTGAACTTCCTGCGCATCTTCCCAAGGTGCATGGCAAAAGTCTTCAGGGGACCCTGGAAGCAAGATAGTTGGGAGCGGGTAAGAAATAAGGAGACATCTACTCTGCCTGTACAAGCCACTTGTTCCTCTTCCAGGGTTCCTCGGGGCTCTGCAGAGCACAGGAATGCCTGTGGGCTGCAGGACTGGGCAATCTGGGACTGGTGCAGTGCACTGGGGTGCTTGGGAGGAAGGTGAGCCTTGTGGTGCTCATCCTAATCCCGAAGTGACCAGGAGGGTACATCTCAGTGAGCAGTGCCTCTGGGTCTGAGTCCTGCAAGAGGTCACAGCCTACAAAAGGTGATGCTGAGGGTAACCACAACCCTAGATATTTGGGAGTTGATGCTCACTTACAGGAGACAACAGGCCAGATCCATTTCCAGGGGAACTCCAAATCAGGCCCACAACAGGGACTGAATGGTGGATGCCTAGTGAATTTGTAAGGATTTGTGCTTTTTTGGCTGCTCATGGCAAAGCCCAAGTGGGAGTGATGGCAGAGCCTGTGTGCCCATGGAAGGGAGGTGGCATGCTCACCTCTCCCATGGGCACGGCCTCCATCGCCCGCTCATACTGCACTGCCCCCTCCAGTCCATGCTCCTGGAAGATCTGGTCCGTCTCGTTGGAGAAGAGGACAGCATCCCCGTCGAATGCCACACGCAGTGGGGTGCTGGGGGCCTGCACCTCTTGCTGGAAAACAAGCGCTGCTGAGACCCCTGGGAGACAGAGCAAGGTGGGCATCAGGAAAGACACCCCCCACAGGGGCAGCTCGTGCATGGCCAGCTCCTCTCCACGCATCTGCTGCAGCCCCACCCCACCCCACCATGTCAGGGCCTCCAAGCCATGGAGCCTTCTGTGGGAACTGGCTCAGCCCTTCCAAGGCTATGTTATGCCTCCATGGGGATGGACAAGGAAGCACTGCTGATCAGAGACCAAAAGATCTCTGCTAAGAGATGGTGTGTGGTTGTCAAGGCATGAGCAGCCCTCCTCCCAGCACTTGCTCACCCTGACAAGCCTGGCTTTAATGCCCAGATTTAGCTCTGTCCTGTGAATAATACAGACTGGCATCTCCATTGATTGGCGTAATTGGCTTAATTCCTACAAGCTGCACCCTGCCCGCCCTCATCCTGGACCCAGGCCCCCAGATGGGAGACACTTGTCAGAGCAATGATACTCTCAGGGGAGGCTCCAGGAATCTGTTGTGTAGTGAAGGAAAGTCCAGGCTGCAGATGTGTTGCTCCTGACCTTGAAGAATATGGCCAGCTGATGTGCTCATACCCAAGTGAATTAATAGGAAGGCGATTAACCCCATTAGAGCTGTTTGGGAGACTGCACTCCCTCCAATCTAGGTCAAACGTGTTTTCACCTATCTCTGAGCGCACAGTAACCCTGCATGTACCAAGGCAGCAAATTTCTATGGCATCCTCACAAAGCCCTGGGAATCACTGATGCACTCTCATTGATCCAGGGAGCAGCCATGACATTGCATCTTTGGTTAGAAAGGCTTCAATGTCAGGCAGGGAATGACCAGCCCATGGCAGAGCTATGGCCAGAATGATGCATAAAGCAGTCAGTGACTTGTGAAGGCATCTGAGCAACCCTGGTGTGTTTGCAGGCTACTGGTAAGGACAGGAGATTGAACTCTTCAGGACTGTACTGATAATCAATGCCATCCACCCCTTGCCCCTGTGAAAGCAGACTGTGAAAACATGAACTTGGGTCTGGTGTTGCCTCTTGGTACTGGGCTACTTGGGAAAAGTGTGGTGTGTTTGGGGACGTGGGATGGAGAGAACACACCTCTCTGGAGGGCATTGCAGACATCTGTCCTGTCAGCTGAGAGGAAGAGCTTGACCCCGTGGGACTTCAGGTACTTTGTGGAGTCCTCATCGCTGACAAAGCAGAACTTGGAGATCTCCAGGCCTTCAGGTCAGGGAATGTGAGAAAAGTCTGTTAAGGAGAAACATCCTCCTCACAGCCCCCACTCCCTGCCTGGGCTTGGCATGCTTTGCTGCAGGAGCTCAGCACAATGAGTTTCCCAGCACTGTGTGGTGAACCTGCCCATGTTCTGGCTGCATCTTCTTGTTCTATTGGTCCTACAAAACTGTGGAGTGCAGTTAAATATTTCTTCCATCCCTCCTTAAATGAGCACTCCTCATGACAACGCCCTAGGATTTATGGGTCTTTCTAAAAGAACTGGGTTTTTTTCAGTAGCTGACTGGGGATGTCCAGGCTGTGCAAAAAGCTGCCAGACGTCCTGGTGAGAAGGATACAGCTGAAGGGAGCTGGGCTCTGCCAAGGAGCCTGTACGCTGGGTGTGCTCTGGCACCCTGGCCAAGCCGCATGGGGCTGGCAGGAACTGGGCTTGTTTCCAAGCGAACCCCTTCCCCTTGATTTCCCTGGCTCTCCTTTTGCCACTGATGATCCACTGTAGTGGATCATCTGTAGTGCCTTATCTGTTTCACAGCCTCCCCGGGGAACCAGGCACCTCCGGGGATGGGTCCCTCTTACCGTAGTGCTTGGCGCTGTTGATGATGCGCACTCCGCTCTCTGGGCTGTTGTTGGAGAGCACCAGGATGTCAAAGAGGTCCTTCTCTGCTGGGTTGTTCTCCAGCATCTTCTTGTTCACATACTGCACTGCCTGTGAGGACAAGATGGGAGTCTGTTGGAGAGGCATGACTACAGTGGCTTTGCGGGGGCTCTTCTGCAGTTGAATTTAGTGGTTTGTGCTGTGTCAGCTATGGCAAGGATGGCATGCCATGGAGAGCCATATGGAGCAACCATCCTGCAAAAACCATCGTTAGGAGAACAGGGAGCAGGATATCTCACCAAGGGGGAGATGGACTGGTGAGGAACACAGGCCTTGATGCCCTGCAGTGAGGCCAAGAGGCCAGGACAGGGCCTGCACCCTGTGATGGGAGCTGAGAGTTAAAGCTGGGAAAGCTGAGCTTTCAACCCATCCTGCAAGTGTCTGCATGTGCCCTAGCCAGGTGTGGGGCTCACCTGGATAAAGGAAAAGGCTGTGCCTGGTGAGAGGGGTTTGTGCTGGTTGGTCTCCTGGTGCCTTATGTACTCCTCCTTGCCCCTCTCCAGGTAGAGTTTGTGCTCCTGCTCCAGGTTGAAGATGGCTCTGGTGGTCACAGCAATGACCAATGCCTTGCTGGGGTCTTTCTGCAGGACAGGGAGAAAAGAGAAGTCAGGGGACAGCAAAGAAGGAACTCGACAAGGTAGAGTGACTGGGGGGAACAGGGCTCCACTGACCAGAGTGATGGGGTTGGGTGCTGGAGGTATCACCTATGTATCACAGTTCCTGATGCCAGAGGTGCAAATCCCAGTCTTCATCTTCAGACCAAGAATGGGACTGGCAGTTGTGAAACCCCAACCTGTCTGGTAAGTCCCACATCCTCCAAGGACAGCTCACACAGAGGGGACTGTTTCATAATTTTGCGGTTTGTGGGCACAGTACAGCCATGATCATCTGTTTGTGCTGAGCTGGGCACTGCTGGGTTCCTCTGCACATCCTGGTAGTTTTACCCTTTGTTTTTGTCTGTTCTGGACAGTCTAATAAAGTCTCTGTGTATGTACAGAAGCTGCTGCTTTCTCCCTGGCCACTCCAAAATTTAAGTGTGAGCAAATGTACCTGCCCTTTCCACGTAACTGGAGGTTCAGCCCTGCAACTTCTTCCCATGTAGAAATCACATGGACCTCCCTAAGACTAGATGCTCAGCAGCCCTGAGACAGGCCACTTCTGCTGAAACCTAGGCACAAGCAATTCAGGTCACCACAGCTCTGTGTTGTGGTGTGTCCTCTCCTGTGGCAGCATTTCAAAACTTGGTTTAGAAATACCGGATGTGTGTTTTGTAATGAACAACCTTTTACCTGTTTCACATTGGTGTTTATGACTGTGCTTTCAGGCTCTGCCATCTTCAGTTTTCAGCTCCTAAGAGAAAATATAAAATGAAACAGACAGATTATAATATAACCAATCTACAGAAGGGGAAGAGTGGAAAGGAGACAGGGGACATCCTACCCACCAAGGAAAGCAGCCCAAATGAAACTGCTTCTGCTGGCAGCAGCTCTGCTCCCAGGAAAACTGTTCTAATAGGTCTAATTAAATATAATGGAAAAGTGGCTTTTCAAACACAGAAAATTAATTTTTATTTTTCTCAAAGGGTATTTTTCTTTGTGTGGAACTGCTGAAAGCTGTTGTGGAGCTCTTTTCCCAGCAAAATAAGGCTGTCTTTAAAAGACAAAATAGATCAGATCTTACGGGTAGGCTTCTAGTTCACATCTTTCTTGCCTTTTTTGCTACTTTTGCTCGAATGGTGAATCTGCAGCTACAAATGAATGAGTTCACTGCATGAGAAGCTTATTTGCAGCTGCAAAAGGCCAGAGTAAGTAGAGATGTGTGGTGAGGGCTTATATGCAGGCTTGGACTTCCCTGATGGGGCTGGTCTGCCCCTCGACAGCCCTGTGAGCCAGCCAGGCCCTACACTGAAGGTCTCAGTGGTAACCCAAGTCTGGCAGATAAAAATCTTGGGGAAGTTACATGGGTCTGCCTGTGAGGGCAACTGAATCATAATCCCATTTATTTTTGTACACCCAGGTCCTGTGGTTTCTGTAACCACCATGCTGTACACTCCACTGCTATGAACTAGTCAGTGCTAGAAGTGGATCTTTACGATTCAGCTTGTGGGATGGGAACTGTTCCCATTCCTACCAAGGAGGATCCCATAGGGGTTATTTCCATCCAGTAGCTACTGGATGGAAACACTGCAGGGTTTCTCTGGAGAGCAGAGGAAGAACGACTGCTCTACATGCATTGCTGGGAATGACAAGGGGTTAAAACTTCGTTTATCAGTTCATGCCCTACCTGCTTACTGGGCCAGGGGGCTGTAAAAGCATAGACCAAAGCCAGCATGCAGTGTAAAGGGCAAGTCAGGGTCTTCAGGGAGGTCTTTCTTTTGTTTCAATTTTCTTCAACTAATTGTTGTTAATCGGGGACTGCAAAGTGTTGCCTGGGCTGGTAGGCAATACACTTGGCTGATGCCAGTCCTGAGAGCCAGAGCCTTGCCATGGGGAGCACAGGGCTTTGCATGTGCACCCCCTGACTACCCCTGGGGTGGAAAGTCCTGTTGCAGGGCTGCTCCCCCAGCCAGGGGTGCCTGGAAAGCCAGGAGATATTGAGCATCCCTCTGCTTCCTTTATCGCATACCCCGTGCTGGGAAAGGGTCTTCTCCCAGGGAGCAGGGCAGAGGGTGGCAACCACCACCCTAGACGAGCAAGGAAAAGCCTTCCTCTGACAGGAACTTTTCCGAAAGTCAAAACTGGATGCAAAGAGGCAAAGGAGCTGAGCAGCCCTTCCTGGTGGGAGAATTCTCCTAATGTCTGTCCTTCCAAGCGCTGCAAACCAAGCCTGACTTCTCCTTTCCACCTCCCTGCCCCTAACGCCCCTAATGCCCGCAGTGCTGTTCGCACAGACACGCATATCTGCTGCTGGTCCCCGCAGCTCATCCCACACTGCGTAGCAGGGGGCAGATGTTACCCCCCCCTTAGACACAGACAGGATTTTGCCAGAGAGAAAAGCCCAAACTCACCCCGAGCGCTGCCTCTGCTCCGCAGCACAACCTGTCCAGCGGCAGCATCCCAGCTCTGCCCAAGACGCCGCTGTTTATATTTCCCCCTCCCCTCGCTGGCAGGAAGCAGGCAGGAGCCAGGATGGGGTGCAGCTCCGCTCCCCGGCGTGCTGGGATTTGTAGGCAGCCAGGTGGTTGGCGTCCTGCCCTGGACAGACTGCATTTCCCAGCTGGCGTTGCACAGGCGGATCATGGTTACCGAGGCCCGGTCAGGGGGCAGCCGCGGCCAAGCTGGGGAGGGGGCTCAGCCCTATTCCAGTTTCTGAAGCTCCCTCGGAGCTTGTGCTCGGTGGCAGCGCACTGCCCACAAGCGCTGCCGCGGTATCTATTTCTGCAGCCGGAGTATTTATAGCATGCTTCTAGACCTCTTCTTTCCCAGCCTCTGAATACATAGTGGTGGTAGTTTTGACCAAAAATATAGGGCTACCTGCACCAGAGTGGCTCACAGTGGTTGCAGGGGTGCGGGGAGGAAAGGCTTGTGGACAGTGTGGCAGGGTGCAGAGGGGGCTCACCACATTTACAATTTTGCTGCAATGTTTTTGGATCCCTTTTCTTTTCTGAAAGCTGTCTCTCACATACTGCCCTGAGCAGGGGTGATTTTTAGGCTAGAATCTTGCTTTTCTGGGTAACTGTGTGGCATTCAGCCCCGTGAAGGTCATGGTGCTGGAATATTTCAACACCCCCCTTCTCTGCAAGAGTGTGACTGGCGATGATGGCGGAGGGGAGAAGGATGTAGGGGGACAGGGTGGAAAGGAGAAGGGGAAAGGAGCTGACGTGACCTGCTGCCATCCTGTAGCTTTTCCTTTGCCCAGCCAGGCCATGTCCCTGCCCCACTGCTGGAAAAAGGCCCAGCGCAGCAGCCTGCCCAGCCTGGCTCCTGCCAAAGGAGACCAAACCCACCTGCACTAAGGCCAAGCAGCTGTCTCCCTGTATGGCACCAGGTTATCACCAGTACCATCAAATCTCCTCTCAAAATGTGGGAGGCCTCTGGGATCCTGTACACTTGGCTTCACAGAGATCACAGAACCATAGAATTGTTTGGGTTGCAAGGAACCTTGAAGTTCCAACCCCTACATCATGGGCACTGATGCCACATACTTAGATTGGGTTGCTTAGGGCCTCATCCAACCTGGCCTTGAACTCTTCTGGGGATGGGGCTACAACTTCTCTGGGAAACCTGTTCCAGGGTCTCATTACTCTCTTGAGTTAAAGAATTTCTTCCTAAAATTCTTCCCAAGATCTAAATCTTTCCTCTTTTAGTTGTCTCTAGCAAACAGCCTGTTGAAAAGGTTAATGGATTATGCAGCTTTTAGCATACTTATGCAGACCCCCTTTCCCTGACTGATTTTTTTCGACATACCCCCTTTTTCCCCATCCCCGTAATGCATTTCTCCTGTGTATCCTCTGGGCCTGCCAGTTTAGAGCAAAAAGTCCCCCCAGAGGTTTGCTGCAGCATCATTCTTGCAGCATCTCCTGCTCCTGGAGGTGATAAGATTCTGAGCAGCAGGAGTGCAGGGCACTTGTGAGTAGGGTTGTGGTTTGGGTGGCTAAGGGGCAGCCCCAGCCCCCGTCCCATGGCTAGACACCTGGTATGGCAAGGCCTTGGTGGTCATGTGAAAATCCAGCAGGACCAGTGAACCAGGGGTGTGGGGCAGAGCTGGGACAGGTCTGGTTTCCGGGGTATCTCCTCCCATGACTACGTCAGCCATCAGGCACTGGCAGTATTGCTTCCTGCTTCTGACACCACACCAAATTTACGTGGTGATAAGGCAGGTTTTGGGCAAACTTTGCTGAGCTGACAGCAAGGGAAGAACTTTACAAACATAAATTTAATGCAACAGGGATGCCTGTGAAATTGCTCCTGGTTGTGTGCCTGGTGCTGCTCCCATTGACACTTGGGGGATGAAGCCATACAAGCAGTATCCCCTTACCCTGTCTCTGTCCTCCCTGATGTGTTGGAGCAGAGCATTCTTGTTCATCCCCACTGCTGCACACATTTCCAAGGCTCTCATGTGGTGCCTGCCCTGTGGGCCAGCAAGCTGGACTCTCCAAGTAGAGACTTCACCAGGGATGGGTGCAGTACTGCACCCATCCCATTGCAAGTGTCCATTCCCTTGTGCTAAGTGCCTGCAGCCACACAGTCCAGCGCAGCAGGGGTGACTTGGAGAAGCGGATTTCCCAGTGCACAGAGCTGGACAAGGATGCCCATCAACTTCTCGCAGGCAGGAGGGCAGGTTTTGCTTCCTGGTCCAGCAGGGAGTTCCCCACTGGCTTTTTGCCTGCATGAACACTGCTCGGGTCAGCGGTGAGGTGGGGCTGACGGAGCTGCTGAGGCCACACAGCTCCTGAGCTGGCAAAGCAGACTTTCCTGTTTCGGCTGTGCAGTGCAGTCACCATCCCTTCTGCACCTTCGGCTCCACGCCCCGTGGGGTCCCATCTCGCCCCGCAGCATGTCCCTGCCACACATGGCGGCTTGACCTGGATCCTGCGCAGCAGGGAAGGGAGACTGAAGCTGAGAAAGATACTTGTTGGTAAGTCTGGATTTGGGAACTCAGTCAGCATAGGGCGGGAGCAAGAATCAGGGTTCTCCCAGTCCCTTTTCCAGGAGCATGGCTGCTCTATGCTCCCTGCAGACTGCCTGCTGAAACTGTGCTGCCTCTCCTAGACAGCAGTAAGGCTATAATGATCATTCCCAAAATGGTAGCTCAGATCATTCTGCAGGGCTGGGATTAGTTTGGTTTTTTTAGACAGGGCTAATGTTAGACTAATGTGGGGGTCTGGCAGGCAAGAATTACTGAGACAACCAATTCTGTGCTGGGTGGGTGCCTGCATGGCTGTGTTGTTGTGTCCACCCTTTACCACAGTCTGAAACTGCAGGCCAGCACCTCTTAAATACCTGAGCAGATCTTTGGGTGTCCAATGGCACAGATGTCCCAAGTGGTACTGGACAAGTCACTTAACCTGTATCTCATTGTCCCAGCAATGATGCCACAGGGAGGACAGCAATTCCCATGTCTCTCCAGCCCTGTGCCCACATGCAGCAAAGCTTACTGCTGGAAAAATAAAAGGCTCTTGCTGGCTTTGTGGGCTCAGCAGAGAGAAGCGCAGATGTGATTTCTCCCCAGGAGCATTCCCATGCAAGGAGCACCTTGGGATGGGCAGGATGTAGGCAGAGTGCAGGCAGGGCGAGGTGGTGTTGACTGCTTGAGCAGGGACCCACTGGGACACAGGGCAGGAGACTGGGGCAGCCAAGGCAAACAGGCACATACCTGCCAGCCTTGGTCAAGGCACTGGGGCTGGGTGCCACCCTTGCCGTGGTGGCTCTAGACATGCTCACCAGGCAGTGCAGCTCCCGGCACACCTCTCCTGCTGACGCAAAAGGAATTTCGCTATGAGGAAGCACTAACGCTAGAATAAGAGCTTTGCCATGGGGAGAGCAGTGCTGTAAACCCAGCCTGCTTTAAATTTGAAGCCTTTCCTTAAGCTGTGTCAATGTTGCCATGTGCACAGGTCAGGATCATAGAAAGTTTCCAAGCCAGTGTGACCCCAGCATGGTGGCACCACTGCCACTGGCAGCGGGGGCAGGAGCCCTGCTGCAAGCCTAGGAGCCAACTGTCCCACTCCTCAGCCCTGTGAGAGGGGAAAACAGCAAAAAAGGGGTGTTAGCTAGTGATGGGGCTTTCCTGGAGTTGAGCAAACCCTTCAGTTCATGCTGCCTGGCCAGGGAGGAGCCAGCACAAAGCAGCTCTCGGTTTTGTCGCCTACAGACAGGTGATTCCTCTTCTCAGAAGACCCCCCAGAAAACTCCCTAATCCATCCCCCTGATCTCTCTCCTTTCAGAAAGCAGACTTGCAGGGCTATGAACGAGAAGGCTGTATGGAGGCTGGCGCAGAGCCCTCCCTGCCCGCGGCTCCCTCCCGCTCCATTTCACACCTCATTGCCAATGTGGCCAGCCCTAACCGCTTACCCTGGGCTCTGTGTTTTCATTGCGTTTCCTCTCATTAGAGCCCTGGGCCACGGGCAGCACAGGTGCTACTGGAAAGGAAATCCCCACCCTATTAATTTTGCCTGTGTCCCCAGGTCACCCCAGCCATGGCAGTGGCAGCCAGGATAGTCAGAACTACGACCTCCCCTCATGCCAACATCACCACCACGGCTTGGCCGGGCTTCTTGGACAGCTGGCTTAGCAGGATCCCATGTGAGTACAGCAGCTCTTGCCCTGCTCTCTCAGGCAGCATTATCTGGTGGAGCTCCTGGACTCTGAGGCTGTGTGTCCACTTCTCTCTCCTTCCGAATCCCTTTTTCTTAGCGGAGTCCTTCAGGGTCGGGATGCTGCAGAGTGGTACCATGCTGCTTCAGGAGTGCGGGGCATCCTTGCTGCCCATATGGGGAATGGCCTCCAGCTGCAGCCTCCCTGCATGGGGACTGTCCAGGATTATAGGGGCAATTTTGAAATTACATCTCCTTAATGCTGAAGCACCAGGAAGGGGTTTAAATGCACTCCATATGTGTTGCTTGGTTTTAACTCTTCTGTCCAATTCCATTCCTCAAACATCGCACCAGTACCCAAATGGGCACTCATCGCTGTGGCTGTGGCAGGGGCCATCCTCCTCCTCCTCTTCCTTATCTGCATCATCAGGTGCTGCTGTGGCAAGAAGAAGCCCAAGAAGAAGGAGAGAATCAGCTTGTGCCCCGTCAGCAACTCAACCACAGCCAGCCTTGTACGTCCTGCTTTCCCCTCAATCCCATCTCTCTTCTCCCTGAGAGATTTGCTGCAGCACTTCCCAGTCCCAGGGATTGTGGGAGCACGGCATGGTGGGGACATGGCTGAGCACATCCTGAGGGTAGTGTTGCTCTCTGCCACAGGTCCAGCCTGAGATGGAGGACCTGGAGCGGGGAGTGGAGCAGATGCGCCGAGGAAAGCTCCAGTACTCCCTGGACTACAACTTCCGCACACAGGAGGTGGGGATGCTCATGGCCATGGCACAGCAGGGAAACAGCTTTGCTCTTGCATGATCCCTCTTTGCTGCCCACTGAGGTGGACCATACCCTTTCCCACCTGCCTGCAGCCTGCCAGCTCTCATGCCCGCCTGGTGTGAAGGTGTTCTCAGTGTTGCACTCACTTGCTTCCCACTGAGCCCCCAGTTGTCTGACCCCGTCCTCCTCCACCTGGTGACCTTGTGCATCACTCCTTTCAAGCTGAAAGTTGGTGTGAAGCAGGCAGTTGAGCTAAAGGCCATGGACAGTGGAGGCACATCCGATCCATATGTGATTGTCTACTTAACATCTGATATGAAGAAGAGATACGAGACCAAGGTTTACCGCAAGACCCTGAACCCCATCTTCAACGAGAGCTTTACTTTCCAGGTAGGAAACTACAGCCAATGATGGCTTTTTGGCCCCATCAAGAGTGTTGTTGCATAGGCACTGCTCCCTGGGCAAAAACCTCTCCAGTCAGGGAGATGCTTGTGCAAGCAGGATGGGGAAGTGTCAGTAAGAAATACCTATTATTGCATCCACTGCCACATCCCATGGGGCAGGGCTGCCACTGAGAAGTAAATCCTGGCTTCTGGATCCTCCCCTGTAGGTACCCCAGGCAGAGGTGCCTGAATCTACACTGGTGATGCAGATTTATGACTTCAACCGCTTTGCCAAGCATGACATCATTGGTGAGGTCCGGCTGCCTCTGGCCAGTGTCAACCTGCAGCACGTTATCGAGCAGTGGAGTGAACTGGCAGCGGCCAGTAAAGTGGAGGTCAGTCCTGTTGGGTGGGAAACTCTGCCAGGAGGGATGCACTGTTGCTTCACTTGCCACCACCCCAAGAAGCAGGCCCTTAGGGTCAAGCACAAGAGTGGGGGAGGCTCAGGAAACCTGGGGCCTGGTGTCATAAGCCCAGGTGAGCTGGGTCCTGTGCCTGGTACTAATTGCTGGCATCTCTCCATCAGGAAGAGCAGCTGGGTGAGATCTGCTTCTCACTGCGCTACGTCCCCAGCACTGGCAAGCTGACAGTGCTCATCCTGGAAGCCAGGAAGCTGAAGCGGATGGACTCTCATGGACTCTCAGGTCAGCAGGGGCTGCTGGTGCTCAGATCTTCCTACCCCTGTCCAGGCCTTAATGATGGTACCAAGAGCTGCAAAGCCTTGAAAGCTCTTGGCGTTAAGACCTGCCTCCTGCCACCACCACCCTACCCAGACTTTGGCTGACTCCCAGCCTTCCCAGCACAGATACTCCAGCTTTCTGCAGAGCTGGAGATATCGTCCAGGAGGAGATGTTATGGCTGAATTGTACAGGAAGCTTGTGGCATGAGGAGGTGAGCTCTGGGATGGCTGGCTCACCATGCGGAGTGACAAGTGGATGCCATGCTCTGCTTGGGAATGGCTCAGGGAACCTCTTTCGTGGCTGAGCTCCTCAGTCAAAAATTGTCACTTGTGCCAGCTGTGTCCTCTCTCTCCTCAGATCCTTTTGTCAAGGTGCATCTCATCCTGAACAGGAAGAAATGGAAGAAGAAGAAGACAAGTGTGAAGAAAAACACCTTAAGCCCTTACTTCAATGAGGTGTTTGTTTTTGAGGTGCCTTTCAATCAGATCCAGGTGGGTTTCACTGAAGCACCCAGGACTGATCAGGTCCCCACTGCAGCAAGCCCACTCCCACTGACCCTCTTTCTTGTGTCCCCGCCAGAATGTGGATGTGGTCATCTCTGTCTGGGATCATGACAAAGTGAGCAAGAATGAGGCCATTGGCAAACTCTTCCTGGGCTGTCGAGCCACAGGCAACCAGCTGCGGCACTGGTCTGACATGCTGTCCAACCCACGCCGGCCCCTCGCCCAGTGGCACATCCTGCAGCCCCCTGATGTGGTTGACAAAGCTCTGGGACTGAAGTCTCACCTCAAGCTGCCCCTGGCCTCCAGATAGTGGGGGTCTCCTTCTCCACCCAGGAAGCAGGATGGTGGGCTTGTGGAGGAGAGAGGGGCTTCTGCTCAGCAACGCGTTGGTCCCAGCTCAGTGTCAGCAAAGAGGGGGCTGGAACTCCTTTTGGCTAAGAGATGATCTGGCTGCTGCTGCAGTTCATGCCCTGTGTAATGCCTGGGGTGGGGCAGCTTGGTATCCCAGGGCAATGCTGGACATGGAGCAGAGGGTGCTGGACAATAAGGCATGGGCACAGGAGCCAGCTCACCCCAACTGCTCATGGGCCGGGGGCAAAAAATACACAGAGCTTCAGGCTCATGCAAAAACACTGAGTCCACTGGTATTTATAAAACAGAGGGTTAACTTGATGGTGGCATGGGTGGGAAATTTCTTTGGTTGTGAATAATTTGACAAGAGGTGTGTTCTTGGAAAGGCTTTGTGTGTCCTCTGAAGGCTTTTAAACAAGACCAAGATGTTGAAGCACCTAGGAGGCTTGAGAGGAGAGAAGGAGTAGAGGTTAATGAGGAAGGTGTTGGAGACATAGGACTAGCTCTTTAGTGCCTCTGCATTAAAAGCATCCTCCGTGTCCCGGCTAGAGGCTAAATGAGGCAGCAAAATAAGGCACTGGTTGTCCACAGGGCTTCACTCTTAGCTCATTCCCAGCCTATGATGATTTGTGCAGTCTAAGATCTGACTCAGGCTATGGGACTCAACAGTGAGCATCCCCACAGACCACACAGATGAGATGCATAGTGTCAGCTCCATTCACCCTGCACAGTCCTACAGTAGTGGCGCAGCAAGGTTTGCACCTCTGGCACCTGGAGGTGCTGCCAGGGTGGAGGGGCTGAGGCTCTCATTTTCATAGTGCGATCACACTACCCTAATAAGGCTGGGTTGCAGCCCTCATGTCACTTCTGGGCAGGTTTTGTGTGATCTGGGAGGTTTTTGTGGCCATGTTCCTGCCCTGCCCTGCTTTGTGGGGGCAGGGTGAGGGCTACATAAGTAAAGATCGCTCCTGGAAGGATGAGGGCATTGAAACTGTGCCTCTACATGCCCTTGATTACACTGCAGTTTGGGCTGACTCAAGAGCAGCTCCTCTGAGCCATCTGCAGGAGGAAGCTCCTTGGATTAGGCTAGAGGAGTAGGAAATTGCTTTTGCTCTAAAGTACTTCTGCCACAAAGCAGCCACAGCACACACAAATCTGGCTTCAGATCATGGAATTTTGGCCCAAAAGACAGAAATCCTTTTCACCATAGGGAGCTGCAGGCACAATGCTAATAGCTATTGCATGGGCTCTGGAGGAGAAATAGCCCAATGCATTAATGAAAAGCTATTAATATTAAAGAGCAGTTAATCTGCGATTACCCAGAGCTCCACGGAGCGACTATCCAAGAGTTAAACAAACATGAAGCTGAAGAAGATTATGAAAACTCTCGATAGAGATTAATGACCTGAGCTTAACCATAAAAAGCCGCTGTGTCTGCTCCATGATAAATATTCTCGAGGCTTCGCTGTGGCCATGAGGAGGGAAGAAATGACAGGGTGGTTTTGAGATGACTAACAAGTGAAGTGTGGCTTCTGCTGGGGAAACAGCATCTGCTGGCAGCCGCTAATGAGATGGAGGAGGAAATCAGTCACCTGAAAAAGACTTGTAAAGGGATGTTTTAAAGTCTCAGCCTTCAGTCTCAGCCTAGAACAGGCTGTGCAGAAGGGAACATCTCTGAATTGGATTTGGGGTCCAAAATCTATTGCCAGGCTGTTTTTTGGTGATGCTATATGATGATTTAGGGCCAGGCAGGACCCAGAAGGGCTTTTGGAGGTGTGTGAAGCAGACATTTGTGCGTGCATATGTGTATGTGTGCATGTGTCCGTGTGTGTGTGTGTGTGTGTGTGTGCATTTTCCACTCCCCCTATTTTGGAGTCATAACCTTGGGGTTCACTGTATAATTTATGGGGCTGGGCATAAAAACATGTACATATTAGTCCCAATGTGCAAAGACATCCCCTCCTTGAGAAACATTACCCCCTGTACCAGTGCCTGTCCCTTCTCTCTCCAGCTTTGGCCCTGCTCAGTGCCTGAACTGCCAGTGCTGGGTGAGCAGAGCTGGTGAAGGAAGCCCGTGGTGCTTTCAGGGGGAAGGCCAGGGAACCTGGAAGTGAGCACCCAGCTGGACTGGCTCTGGGCAGCCTGGAGTGAGGCTTGGTGCAGTAAAACTCAGCAATCTGAGTTGTTTGTTCAGGAGGGAGAGGCGAGCACGTGGGGATGTTCTCCACCCAGCTCCAGTTTTTAATGCACCGCCGAGACTGCTTTTTTCCTCCGTCATCGCTTTTCCTTCTCAATATGCCTTGTGCGTTTACAGCAAGGCTTTGAGCACTCTCCTCCTCTGGCAGGATCCTCTTAGTATCTGCTGGCAGCTGTTTGAAGCAGGGCTGGTGGATCTGGGCTTCATTTCATGGCTAATTTCACCCAAAATGAGCACAGCCTGCTTTGGGAGCCTGTTCACAGGAAGGCAAACAGCCCTATCTTGTGTGCAAGCCGCCTCCTTTTCACCTCCCTGTGGCCTTGGCAAGGCTGGTTGTCCCTCATTCACCAAGGCCAGATGTTTGACTATCTTCTACCTGACCAATGCTGCTCGTGCACTTGGAGAGTGGAAGGTGAAACAGGGAGAGAAGTTAAAGGAGGGGGAAGCCAACCCCTCCTCAGCTTGTGTCTGTGCTGGATTCCCATGCCTGCATCTAGGGGGCAGGGCAGGTACATGGTCTGAGCTTGGTGTCTCTGTGTCTTCTGGTCTGTGGCCCCCTTAGAGCCTCACCAGCCAAGATTTCTTCTGGATATGGAGTGTGTTTGCAAGAGGGAGAGAAAGCAGCAGGAGAGAAACCACGAGCACAGAGCCAGCTGGTAGCCAACTGGTGGCTGGAGTGGCCTTTTCCAGGAGGCAGGAGCCAGCCTTTGGCTGATCCTGCACCTTAGGGGCAAAGGGGGTTTTGCTGGTTGGTTAAGGGGTGCAAAAGCAGGTATCCAAAGCCAGTCTGCATGGTGCAAGGTGCCCAGGTAGTGGGTGTGGATTTTGTCACTCTGCGTTTAATTAGAAGCTTTGGAGGTTGGTGGCAAGGTGAAAAGCAGGGCTCAGGCCAGGCAGAGAGGTCTGTTAAAGGAGATGAGAAGTACTGAAAATTGAGGTGTTTGCTATTAAGATTCATAATCTCAATTATTTACATCTAGATCCAAGACTTCTGACCTCCAGAAGTCCCTCCCAAAGTGAATTATTCCCATAATCAGTGATTTTTATGGTATTTGTCCCTGCACTTTAAGAAATCAAATGGGAGAGCTGCACAAGGAGAAGGCTGAGCCTCATATGTGCTCACAACCAGTCGTCTGCCGTGAGACAAAAATGATTACAGGCTGTCATCATTCGGCCTGGGTATGGACTGGCTGTCCTCCAGCCGCAGATTTTTTGGCTAGTCTTAGAGTTTTTGAGAGCTGGAGAGTATCTAAGCTCTTCTCACTAGGAGCAAGCATGCCTGTTTTATAAATGCCTTAGCTAGCATCTTTATGTCTTGCAATTTTATGGGCAAAATGGGTACTTTGTCATGCATGGGCTTATTTTTTAAAAGCTCTAGCTCCTGGTTTTGGGGTCTTGTGCAGGTTTGCAGCTTTTTCTTTTAAAGCACGTTTGTGGTTGTTTGCATGTTTGTGTAAATATATGAGGAAGCCTCTCAGCTCAATACCCAGAAGCAAAGTGAGTGGGTTGCTGGCTTTTGATTGAGGCCCTTGCAAAGGAGCAGGGTCCTGGCAGCCACTGGCCTTGCCATGAGCCTGGGTTTTTCCGTGGGAGGCTGGTGGGGTGTGATGGGGAGGTTTGCAAGCTGGGAGGCAAGCCAGCACAGCTGGGACAGTCAGTGGGACAGTCAGGGGGCAGTGCTGGCCCCCGGCCCCCTGCCCTTGCCTGCAGTAAAGCACTGCAGCAGCGAGGGGAAACTGGTGAAGGGTCCTGCGTGACACAGGGAGGGAGGGACAGCTGCCATCAGCCAGGGGGGTCTGCAAAACTGTGGTGGGAAAGAGGGCACTGGGAAGGGGTGCTGGAAGAACCTCCCTGCTTGGCACTGATGAGAAAGGGGCGGAGATTGAGAGGTCATGCCTGGGTGCTGGGGTCTCCAGGGTGTTGCATGGGAGGGAGAGACTGGGGGCTTTGTGCTGCAGCCAGGAGCAGGGTGGGGGAAAGGAGAGTGGGAGGAGGGCTGTGGGATGGTGTGCTACTGCCTTTCTGGGTGATTGCTTCCTCCTTTGCCCCATTCGAGTCTGTTGTGGATGTGACTCTCAGTTTCCAAGAGAGATGCAAGGAGCCCTGTCCCTATTCCTGTCCTTATCCCTAGTGCCCTTTCCTTATTGCCTTTTTCCTACCTTTTCCTCCCCCTTTATCGTGCTTGGTTTTTCCAGCCCCTCTTCCCTGCCCTGATTTCTTCTGGGGCTGTTGTATCTGGGACTGTTCCTGCCCCAGGTTGGACTTGTTTTGCTTCTGGATATGGAGGTATTTTTAGGACCACTTTACATCTCAGTGCACTTTGCCCTGCCATGGGCAGGAAGGGAGGAGAGTCTTCCTCATGGGGTTAGAAGCTTCCTGCCCCAAACAGTCTGGTCTGAGGTACAGGAATGATAATGGGTGTGGGGAGATGCTTCCTGAAGTTCCATTTGAACTTCGTAGGCAGCCCTGGTAAAAACAGACCTCCCATTTCTCCATACTTCAGGCATAGGCAGGATGGAGCCCAGAGAGAAGCAGCACAAGGATTTCATAGTCATTATGCTGTTGGGAAAAAATGTGCTCCCTGAAGAAATTCAGCATTATGGGTGAGTGGGTACCCATCAGTCATGACTTGTTGCATGTCAACAAGATGGGAGTTTCTCAACCAGCCCTGCTGACTTCACACAGAGGTGATGAAACCCCTGCAGGCACTTATTGCCATTCAATTTGAGCAGAAACAAGCACAAAGTATGTTAGGAATAGGAGTTCAACCAAGCTGAAAAGAGGCCTTGGCCTGCAAACAACCCAACCCATATCTTATTTTACGTCCTGTGAGCAGCATCTGGGAAGATGGTAGGTTTGCAAACAAGTGTTTCATCACCCTGACATCACACAGACATTGCAGATGTCCCTGTCTGAGCCCAAAAAGCCCTCTGTAGGAAATGGGCACTTTGAGCTGTGAATCAGTCATTGTTCCCTTAGGAAGAGAAACATTGTAAGAGCTGGTGAAACCCATTGCCTGTGAAGGAGAGCTTTGTCTTTGATGGAGACCTGCCCAGTTGGCATCTGGTTTTGCCCTAGATAGAGAGCATTTTCCTCTTAACTTACATAAAAGACAGTGCAGTTTAGACATAGAAGCCTGAATTTTGGCATGAAGACAACCCAGTTAAAACATTTGGCCTTGGATGGGACAAAGGGTGTGTTCACATCTCCCAAGGCCTCCACTGAAGGATTCTCTGCTTTGATGGCACTCATCCCATACCACCCCTGACTTTTGCACATGTCTGAAACTCAGGTCTGGCTGCAAAGGGAAAAATTCATGTCTTGATACCCCCTGAATTAAGCATCTAGGGGTGTTCTTGAAAGATGCTCCTTGGGGTTGGGTGTTGAGTTTTCCTGGCTCAGCCTCCTTGTACTCTGAGCTCATCCCCTCCCTTCCCAAGCCTGACTGAGAAGCTCCTCCAGAAGACCTTCCAGAGGCCCATCTCCTTGCAGCTGTCTTCTCCCATGGCTCTCTGTGTTGTGCAGGTAGGTGAGGCTGCCAAGGGGCTTTGCAGCTGACAGCTTTTTTTAAAAATTAGGTGTCTGGGGTTGCACAGCATTTACAAAAAGCCAGTGTGTTTCAAATAGATAAATTCTGGAGAATTGTTCCTTGCATGGCTACTGGTTTGTAGGGTAATTTCTGACCTCGGGGAGAGAAGAGCTTTGTGATTTATTATTGTTTTTCTTGAGCTCTATGGCCACTTTTTTTTTT
>VYXB01002963.1:1306044-1328577 GCA_013397135.1 Pachyramphus minor | reverse complement strand
TTTTTTTTTTTTTTAACTAACACCATGTTCTTGCTGCTGCTTTGTTTTGGCACAGAGAGCCTAAAAGACCTTTTGAGACCAGGGACATGTTTCAGCCATACTCATTTGAGCACACAGAAGCCTCAGCTTGTTCTCCAGACACGTTCTGGGTCATGTCCTAATCTTAACCAGGCTTTGAGGATGCACATACACATGAAGGATTGTGATCAGGTGTCGGGTCACTTCAGTAATACTATCCAGAGGCAAGCCTGGTGGGAATTCCACAGGGATCGCCTCCTGGACACATCAACTGCTGAAGGCCTGGGCATGCACCAGCGCTGGGCAGACGTGTTCATTTTCCAGAGAGCTGCCAACTCAACCTGGGGTCATGGAGAAAGGGCCACGCTGTGGCAGAGCCCAAAACTTCTGGTCCTGGGAAGATGTAGGAAAAGCTTCTGAGAGAAGTGAGCTGTGTGCCCAGGGCTGAGCTGGGATCCAAGTGATCCTAACCCTGGCTGTGAACACAGACTCTCCATCGCTGGAGGCTGAAGCCCCTGTGTGCTACCATGGTCAGAAGGGGCTTCATCCAGAGGAGTTTTCTCGTTTTTGCCCTCTCCCTGAAGCTGCTCTTCACCCCTTTGTGTTTTCAGTTTGAAATGCTGTCCTTCCTCCAGGCTCCAGCTTGCAGTGAGTTGCAAACACTTCAAGCAGCACCAAAGAGTGTCCCTCTGAAATGGAAGGGATCACTGAAATGCCTTGTTTCTCTTCAAGGCCAGTGCTTATGCTGAAAGCATCCCTATGTGAGTACTTATGGGTGTCCATATGGAGTGATTCTGTTCCTTCTCCAAACTTGGTGATGGTAAAAGCGAAGTGCATGAAGAGGAAGGTGGGGGTGTGGCGGCCATAGTCCTGCAACTTGGCAGAATACCCTAGTCACTCTGCTTAGCATCATCAGCAGGAGGGAACAACTGCTCCAGCAAGCCAGCACCCCACTGCTGGCAGGTCCAGGCAAGCCTTTAGGGCAAGAAGATGGTTGGACATTTGGGCTGGTTATGTGCAAGGTCTCCAGGGCCTCTAGTGTCTCTAAGTGCTGCTCTGGGCAAAGCCAGCTACCAGCTCATGTCTCCTTGCATGTGCAGCTGGAGAGATGAGTTTCCATAGTCTCATGGAAACTATTTCCTTTATTTTTTTTTTTTTCAGGTGGAAGAGACTGAGAGCAGAGGGGCAGCCCATAGCATGGGGTCCCTGGTGCAGGCCCACAGATTCCATCCCACTCCTGCTCCCCCCCTGCCTTGTTTGACAGATTCCCCTTCAAGGCCAACCTTTCCAGTCACTTCTCCCTTTTCTTGCCACCGTTGTGGGGCTCTGAGCCTGATTCCAGCCCCCTTCCACATGCCACCTCCAAGAAATCTCTCATGGGGAGCTGGAAGAAAAACTCACATCCCAAGGAGTCCACTGGTCAAAAACCTGCACGTTGCCCCTTCCCAGGACCCATTATCACTCAGATAACTGACTGCATCTACTTGGGAAACCTCAATTTCATCTACAATGGGCAGGTGCTGTGCACGAACAGCACAGGCAGCATCACTGACTTGCCTAGTGACCACAGCCTGAGTGGTATCCCCTACATCTGCCCCAGGGAGGGTTCAGGTCATGCCTCAAGGCTAAACTATTTCCTCTGCTCCATGGGGATTCTCATGGAATGGGGCAACCCTGCTTCTGGGACACCAATGAGTGCATTGAAGCCTCTCTGGAGAAAGGGAAGTGTGTCCTCATCCACTCTTGGGATGGCTTCTCTCTAGGTCCTGATTGCATCATTCTGTAGCTGATGATCAAACACAATATGAGGCTGCTGTCAGTTTAGGAGTTTATAAGGTACTGACTGAATGTTGAGGAGTATCACCAGGACCTGCTGGTGGGTTTGGATTCTGAGGGCATCAGCATCATGTGTCTGAAGCATTCCTTGTCAAGGAAGATAGCATGGAGCTAAACAGACAGGGTGACTGTGTTGTTTGCCAGCAGCCCAGAGTAGGAACAGCCAAAACCCTTAGCCTCATTTCATGGGCAAATGAGGTGATTGTACCTGTGGGTTATGTAGGACAGCATTGGCACAAGATGTCAAAGTGATGGCCTTCCTTTGTAGAGTTCCTAGAGGCTGGTGTCAGCATGAGTAGACGATGAGGAGCTTTTTTAGGGATACGCTGGAGGGAGAGGTTATGTCCTGGGCAGGATGCTAACCATGTGCTTTGCTTTGGTCCAATGTGATTTTGGGAAAGCAAAGGGCAGTCAGATACAGGTTTCCCCAGTGGTCCTGCCTGGGCTTTTACCATGAGTGCAATTGCTGCTGGGCAGAAGGCTTGTTTTTTGCTAACAGCACCATCCTTAGAAATAAGACACAGTATCATCTGGTGTCACGTCACTCCACAGTGCCTGTCCACTTGATGCTTGTAGGATGTTGAAGAGGAGGCAAGGTGTAAATGTGTTAACCATAGCTTCTAACTTTGGCACATTTCTGTTTTTGTGTTCTTCCTGGCCCTCACTGGGTTTCTTCCTCATGACATTTAGGTCTAATGCCTCTCTGCTTCTGGGAGATCTGCCCTACAGCTTAACCTCTGCGCAAGGCAGCTCCATGAAAAGGCTTATGCACACTTGGAGGCTCGACCTTCTGCTCATTCTATTACCATTCATCACCATCCACTCCTTCTGTATCCTACAAACACATCTGTTTGCCAAAATTTTGCTTATGGGACTTCTTTCTTTGAACTTCTTCATTCAACTATTTCAGGCCAATACTTCCCTATCACACGGTGATAACCAAACCCTTGAACTCCAAGAAGATCTCATTTGCTGTGCTGCATGCCTGGACTCCAGGGGATCCAGAAAGCCTTCATCTCACGGGGCTGAAATGAAACCCCTTGGCTGTGGGGAATTTTTGAATGGAGAACTCCCCAAGTTTTGATTCCTCCACCGAGAGCTGAGCTACTCTCTGATGGAATGATGGGCTAGCACTGGCCAGAATGTGTGTAGCTGCAATGTTGCAGCGGGACAAATGCTGAGTGGACCCAGCCTAGCCCACACTAGGGGTTTCTCCCTCCTTCACCTGCTACCAGGGCAAGCCCCTGCAAGACACCAGCTCATCCCAAGGACTTGCTCTACCTTCACAGGCATCTGCAGCACCACTTGCACAGTGCTAACAGTGGTGGAACAGGAAGCATTCAGCAGCTGATGTGCTGCTATCTATATAATGCCTGGGAGGCAGCTGGAAAATATTGTCAGGGCCATGGCTGAATCAGCCTAAAAAACCCCGGCTGAAGAGGAGGGAGTGCCTGGGCTGGAGGAGGAGGGCAGGAGCTGTTTGGGTCCCTGTCTCCATGGGATCCCCTACACACACGCACTACATGTGCTGTGACCAGGGCTGGGGAATATTTCCAGCTACATTTCCACCTGTTTCTCCTTCAGATCCATGAAGATGTGGGTCTGGGTCATCCGATGGAGGGGATTACCTCTTTTGCTGGCAGTGTTGGGCTGTTCCCCCATGCTCTGCTGCTCCTCCCCAGCCCCTTGGTGGCTGTGAGCCTTGGAGCTGCCACTACACAGCTTGTTTTTTAAAAAAGCTGAGTTGTGTGGAAATATTCACAGAGGGAGGAGCCGCAAATATTTCCCACGTGAGGGAAATAAGTGAGATTAAAAGAGCATGCTAATGATGGATGCCTCATTAAGGGATTGTTCTTGCACATGCTGTCGGCAGTGGATTTTTGGGGTGCAGGCTCCCTCCTCTCTTCCTTTCTGAAGGGCAGAGCTGCTCACAAGCCCTTGGAGGTGAACTGAGCCATGCCTTTGTCCATGCAAAAGCCACTCTCTGTCTTAAAGGACAAATTTTTATTAGAGGCCTTGCAGATGGATGGCTGTGTGCAGGGAGCTGGGGTTTCCCACAATCCTGAAGCCGTATCTATTGTGACTAATTGGTGGTAGGAGGAGGGAAAGGAAGGCTCCCTCCTGGGCACTTCTGAGGAAAAACACCTCTCCAACTCCTCCAGGGTGCCTCTGCTTGCTCACCCCACGGGTAGAAGATGTTCTCCTTCTCCCCACCCCTTCGTCCCTGGGGGCTCGCCTTCTCCTCTGGGGTTGCCGGCCTGTCCTGCTCCAGCCAAGGGAGGTGCACAAGGGACTCTCGCACATCATTGGTCTGAGAAGGTCTCCATGCCCTTAAAGAGAAGGTGGATTTTCTGCTGAGCCACCCGAGAAGCCCTTTTATACCTCCTTACCCAGCCAGCTGCCTGCGGCTCATCTGTCCATTCTGTCCAGCCCGCGGGACTCTGATTTTCTCCTCCAGACTTGGGTGAGCCTTTCTGCGTGTCTCTTAATGACCCAGCTTGCTCTTAGGGGGTGATGGGGGAGCAGATTTACTCACCTGAGTATTAGGGATATAAATACCAAGCGGGGGTGCTGACCTTCTGGGAGAAACAGGGGTGCTAGTAAAACATGCTCTATCCTTTGCGTGTTAGAGAGGTCTGCGCGTTGGAAAGTCTCCCTCTGTCTGTTCCAGTGAGCCTCTTTCTTTTTGGTTTCATGCTTTCCCCTCCCTTGGTTGGTTCTGCTCCCAGCTTGAGTGGGGAGGGTGAGCAGAGGCACAGGCTCCCTAGCGCTGTCTTCCCTGAGGCCACAGGACTCGGGATCCTTGCCTGCGGTAAATCCGCAATAAACTCCCTACTTACACCGCTTTCTGCAGCTCCCTACCTGATCCTTGGAGCGCCATCCTCCCCAAAACCACCCTTGAACAGGACCAACATCCAAATTTACGGTGTCCTCCTCTCGGAACAGGTGATTTAAAGCCCACAGGGCAGGCAGCGAGCTGCAGCCTGGCGTTGTCCGCTCGCTTCCTCGGCATCGCTGCCTCCGGAGTGGGTGCGTGTGCGCGGGGCAGGGATGTGGGTAAAAATAGCCGGCGTTCCTCGGCCGCCCCGTCCCTCAGCTGTAGCTCAGCCACCTGCGGTGCCTTGTGCTTAGCATCGCTCCGATCTCCCTAAGTCACGGGGCTGGCACCGGGGAAAGGCTGCCGTCCGAGGAGACAGCTGCAGCTCCTTCTGCAGCTCCCTGGCCATTTTTAGAAGCACTTTTCCCCCCCCTCCTCCCTAAAGTAATGTGATGGGCCTGCACATTTTCCAGGATAAAGTTTCCTTGGCCCTGAAAGCTGTGCCTCCTGCCTCGGGCATGAGCCCCTGTTAACACTTCACCTCCCAACAGAGCCTCCCAGGTCCCAACACCTGCATTTTGGGGGCTTGTCTGCTCAGCAAAGGAATAGCTCAGTTTGGGCTTGGCTGACACTTCTGCATCATTCTATTAGGAGATGCATGCAGGAGATGCTGCTCTGCTAGAAAAGTAAAATTCTATTTATGGTGGAAATAACTTACAGCAAAACAAAGGTGCTTTTCCATCTCTTCTCTAATGTGTTGCACTGTACCTGTAAAATGTCCATTTAAGGCAAATGCATGGAATTGTCTGGGGCAACTCTTCAAGCCTTTACCAATTCAGCCACAACTTCCAACGCCGCTCTACGCCACCTGTGCTGAGGTTGCTGCAGCAGGCTCCCCTGCCCCACGCCATGAGTGTGTGCACTGGCAGCAGCATCCTCTAAGGTCCTTCCTTGTTACCTGGGGTCACTGCCAACCCTTCACAGGCTTTGGGGCATTTCTTGTTCATGACGTGAGGCGAGGCTGCACGGCAAAGCGAAGCAGCAAACTGAAAATAGCTTTTGCCTTTTCTTCCTTCATTGAATAAAAAGGTTTCCTGAAGGTCAAACAAGAAACATACCTGCAGGAGTCACTGTCATAAATCTCTCGTTTTCTGGCCCAGCCTCACTTGGTCTTTTCCAGAAGTCCCCTGATGCTGAGGTTTGTGTTGCTGTGAGGAGGCACATGTTTGGCTCTTGTTTACAAACCGCAGCCTAGTTCCCTATATGATTTGGTGAAGTTGGGAAATAAGAACAGGCCTGTTCCTCTTTTTATTTTCTAGAGGGTTCTTGCTTTGTTTTTAAAACACAAGAAAGTGACCACCAGCATGAGTAATTATGAACTTTTTTTCTTGGTTTTCATTTCAGGCTCACAACCATCTAAACCAAGATGTCTGAGTAAGTTCCCATTTTTCTGTCTCTAATATATTGTTGGCATTTAAAAACTTCTGTTCAACTGCCAACTTTTTATGTTTGTTAAGATTCCTCTGCTTGTTTCCAATTAGGATCCTAACTGACTGCCTTTTTTCTCCTCTTTCATATGTCTCTTCCTTCCTTTACTTGCGCATCTGCTTTTCCTGAACAGTGAAGAGGTAAGTGTGTTTTGCTGGGGTTTTTCCTTTAGCGATGCTCATGGCATCAGTCCTAGCCTCACCGTTCCTCCTTAGGAAAATCAGCTGCTCCGTGTGTGTGGGAAGAATGGTTCATGGCAAGGCTTTCTTGCTGACTCCTCCTGGTAAACATGGGAAGGAGAAGAAAAATCCCTTTTGAAAGAGTTTTCTTTCCTCCTGAGTTGGAGTCAGATGCTTTTTTCCCTCCATTCCTGCTTCCTCAGCCGACCACGAGATGGTGCTGGGAAGGCAGTGGTCCAGAGCAACCTCTCCTTCATTGTCCATCCACCATTCAGCCCATGGCCTCGCATCCTCTCTTCCTTCCCCACACCTAGCACTTCATTGTCTACCCACTGTGCACTGCCAAATCACTTCTCAAAGGCAATCCAGGGAGACCTGGATCCAGGGGAGCGTGAGCAGGGTGGAGGCTGCATTCTTAGCAAGTTTCCCTGGCTTCTGGCAGAGCCAGGTGGGGCTGGAGGAGGCTGGAGAAACACAGGGGAGGGTGTGGGAGGATTGTTCGTGGCTTTGTCACTCCACATTTCCTCTTAGGAAATTGCTCCATCCTTCATCTCTGCTTGGCATCTCCCCATATGTCTGAAACATCACAAGCTCAAGCTTGTTCTCACTAAGAGAAAAGAGTATATCAGGAACACATAGAAACTCCACAATATGGTGCTGGTGTCCAACAGGTGCTTTCATTCCCTATCAAACCCAGAGCTTCCAGAAAAGGCTGTGAGGACTCTCTTTGCCATGGTACCAGTTTTCAGATGAGGAATAAACCTTGGGCTAACAGCACTCAAGGTGACTGATTATCCGCTGGTTAATGGTGTGCTGCATCTCTGAGCTGGGTGCCTTTCTTCTGCAGAGCCCTGGTGCCTTTCTTCAGCCCTGGCAGGAGTGCCTTGGCACCATTTGCATATGAAAGACATCTCAGATGTTATTACATTTTGCTCTGCACATCCTTATCCACTTCCTCCTCTATGCAGCACAGACTCACACCCAAGTGCTGTTTTCCACTCCCCACCCCTCAGCATATGAGATGTGGTATGTTTCCCCTGCGCCAGCCGAACTCAGCCTTGTCTGGTCTTCTGGGCAACATGCTGAAAAAACAGCTAAAATGCAGAAGTTGTGGCTTCTTTTATAAATTCCTGTTGCTGCTGTTGCAGCAGATGACAGGTACAGAAGAGCAGCCTGTAGTCTGTCCTCCAGCTGTGATAAACACGCCCTTCAGCATCACTTGCACTGGGTCTTTTCAGCTCCAAGAAATTACACAGCCTTCATGTTTTCACCTGCCTGCCTGTCCTTCTCACTGGGATGTCAGGACACACGCCATGGACCGCTCAGAAAGACATCCCACAGCTCCTTAGCACCCAGAGACACTGAGCCATGAGCTGGAGCGCAAAGTAAAACACATGTCTGAGTGAAAAGAAAATTAAAGAAAAGGCTAAAAGTCCCAAGAAGCCAAGTTTGAAGTTATATTTTATATGCATATGTTCAAGTTCATCACCCTTGTTATCTTTTCCTGAGGCACTTTGTAGGTTTTAGCTTCCTGATTCCAGCGAAGCTGGATTGAGCAGGGAGACTCTTCTATGAGTGCCAATGGTTTGGAGACCTGCTCTGTGTCAAGGTCCTGACTGGAGCAGCTCCCTGGCAGGGCTGCAGGTCCTTAGAGGACTGTGGTGTTGCACATGGTAGGGCAAAGGAAAGGGGAATGGGCATCTGATAACCTACTTCTCACTTGTTTCTTCCACTTGCAGAAAAAGAGGAGGGCAGCCACTGCCCGTCGGCAGCACCTGAAGGTACGTGGCATTGCTGTGGCTGTGCAATGTGTGTCCCCACCACCCCATCTCCCATCCAAAGCCACCCAGCTCTCAGCACTCCCTCTCCTAGAAGAAGCCATGATGCACAATGTGGGGGCCTCCTACCCCACTCTTTACTGTGTCCCCACCACTATCTCTTGCTTTGAGATGGTGGTATTGATGGGAACTCCCCAAGCTGCCTCTCCATCAGGGCTCCCACTCCTTTGTTGAGCCTCCTGCCCTCCTCCCTTGCCTCCACCCTGCACTGACCATTCTCCTGCTGCCTTCCAGAGTGCTATGCTCCAGCTTGCTGTCACTGAAATAGAGAAAGAAGCAGCTGCTAAAGAAGTGGAAAAGCAAAACTACCTGGCAGAGCATTGCCCTCCTCTGTCACTCCCAGGATCCATGCAGGAACTTCAGGTAAAGACTTCTTTAACCCTTTCACAGTGCTGGAGCAGAAAAGATTTGACTCCATCAGTCAGCCTGGTGGATCTAGATTGGCCTTTCTATCTTGACTCTCTTCTCACCTGTCAGAAAGACATCCCACAGCTCCCACCCTGGAGCTGGATGGATGTGGAACTGGCTTGAGAGGCAGGTGGGGTCTCTCTGCAAAAATAAGGGGGTCTGGCTGGCATGCAAGATGTGTTTCTGATGATGTGTTGAGGTAGCATTTGTGTGAAGACAGTAGCATGCAGATTAGGACAAGCCACCCTTTGCCATCTGGTCTTGACCCCACCCAGTCTTCTGAATTGAGACCTTTCAGAGCCAGATCAATCTGGTGGGAGGAATCATGTGTGTGGGTCCAGCAGTCAACATCCCTCTCTACTCTCCTCCCAGGAGCTGTGCAAAAAGCTTCATGCCAAGATAGAGTCAGTGGATGAGGAGAGGTATGACACAGAAGTGAAGCTACAGAAGACTAACAAGGAGGTGAGTTTCCCCTGGAGCCATCCTTCACAGAGCCTCCCTGCACTGCTTGGGTACATCTCATAAAACCCATGCCCTGTTCTCTCTCTGCCCCACTCATTTCATCCCCCCTCAGCTGGAAGACTTGAGCCAGAAACTCTTTGACCTGCGTGGCAAGTTCAAGAGGCCGCCCCTGCGCAGGGTGCGCATGTCGGCTGATGCGATGCTGCGGGCCCTGCTGGGCTCCAAGCACAAGGTCTGCATGGACCTCCGAGCCAACCTGAAGCAAGTGAAGAAGGAGGACACTGAGAAGGTACTTCTTCCCTCTCCCCTGTGCCCGTAGCAGGAGTTGGCCCCCATTCTTCAGGGCTCACACCTCCCTGTGTGATAGACAGGTTTGAGAGTGAGTCTTTCTCCATAATGTTCTTCCTGCTCAGTATTTCCTCCTCTGGTACCCTTGATGTTGAAACAGGAGGGTGAAGTCCAAAAATATGTAGAGTATGGGTGGAACTGGGTTCCTCTAGCTGACATAGGGGTTTTCATGGGTGGACAGATTAGGGGTCCTGCAAAGGTGGGCTCTTATGCTGGGGGAGCACCACTCACATTAACCTGACCATCCCTCCCTCAGGAGAAGGATCTTCGTGATGTCGGTGACTGGAGAAAGAACATTGAGGAGAAGTCCGGCATGGAGGGCAGAAAGAAGATGTTCGAGGCTGGCGAGTCCTAAGCACCTGCCCCTCCACACCTGTCCTCCTCTCCCTGCTGTCCCTCCTGCCCCGCCGGGCTCAGGGGCACTGGCTGGGTGCCATTTCTCTCTAGTTTTGTGAAGAGCTGCGTCGTGGCAGCAGTGATGTAAATAAAGCTTTGGTGGGAGAGGTGGGTGTTGCCTGCCTGGATGGCCAGACCCTGACTCATGACATGGTGCCAGCAGGGTCTGCCCCTCCAGTGGGGCTCCTGGTAGGGTTGGGGAGGCTTTGACAGGGACTATGCTATGGGGAGGGAAACCTCTCTGTTGTTGGTCCCCCTCCAAAACTGGGAATGCTCATGCCCTTCCCCAGTGGGGAAGAGACAAAAAGATAACAGTCCAAGCCCCAGAAGGTGTTGCAGAACCTCAACCCATGATGGCATCAGCAGGAAGCTGTGGGGATGAAGCAGAGCCCAGAAGGAAAAAGAGGGGTGACAGCTGCAGGGCGGAAGTAAATCCTACAGCTCCAGTGGTCTTTGAGAGATGCAAAGTCAGGACAACCTTGACAGTACCTGTGGCAGCACCCCAGGACTGGTGCAGTGCAGGGTGCTGTGGTTTAGAGATGATGGTTGTCACCAGACTGGCATGGGCAGCTGGGGGAGCGGTGCCTCTCCTGGCACAGTGGGGATGTCTGTGCCCCCTGCTTTCCTTTTGGGTTAGCCCAGAACTTCCAAATTCCTAGCTGCCAACAGGTAAAACCTTAAGTCAGTCTCAATGTTTTTTTTAAAAAAAAAAAACAAACACCAAAAGAAACCCCCAAATTCACCTTCCCTCTGCCCTCTCCCATCCCCCCAAACCCTCAGACCATGAAGTTTCCGGCACAGCTCACTTCTGCTGAGCACAGGAAAAGCGAAACGGCGGCAGCACCCTTGCGCTGGAGCTGTCCGTGCGGCCGCCGCGCCAGCCAGGAGGGAAGATGTCAGACTCGGAGGGGTGCCAGGAGGGTGCAGAAGGTGTGAGCCAAATGGGAGATGAATCCCCTGGGGAGAGCGAGAGGTGAGGCTTGGGGACACTACAGCTGCCTTCCAGTCCCTGGAGGCTGGGAGGCTGGGAAACAGGGAGGGCAATGGTGGGTAAGGAGGATGCGCGACCAAACAATGACGACCCATGAGGCTGGAATGGGTCAGATGTTCCATCAAGCTTTTGACAAGCTTCTCCAGTTAGGGAGAGACTTAGATTTTTCTAAAGGTCTCATCCCCTTTGAACTTAAAAGCCGCTGGGAGGGGGTTGATCAAGTGGGGAATGACAGCTCCAGAAGCAGGCAAGCTCAGTGAGGGTCTGGTGACCTGGACCTCCTCCACAACCAAAATCAGTCCCATCTTTAAGACCAGTGGGTGGAGATCAGCTGCCTCCTCTGCTTGCTGGGCACATCTGATTTCTTGCTGTGTGCCCTACGTCTCTAGCCAAATTAACCTGGCAATATTTTAGGCTAGCTGCTGTAAGGTTATACATCTTCCTGTGCCTCCGCTCCGCTTTATAGCTTTATCAGCAGAGACTGTAAAATTTGGGGTCTGTTCACTCCAATGCAGACAGCTTTCCATGGGGGTTAAAAGAAGACAGATCAGTAGCAGAGACCACATCTGTCTGTGGTGGAGGCAGAGAGAGATAAACTCAGCCAAGGTGCAATACCCAGAAGTACTCAGATTTGGACTGGATTCAGGCTGAGCATCCAGTGAGCTTAGGAGGTTGCCTGATTTTTCACCTCCAGCTTCAAAGCTTGCATTAGCATTTCTCCCCAAGGCTTCTGAGAGCCAGCACAGCTGATGTTGACAGAGAAAAAACCCCCTTGAGTGACAATGAGAGGAGAAAGGTGTGTCATCTCCTGTCATTAGTGGTTGCACTAAGTGTTTCGGCTGACACCTGACAGCAATTAGCCTTGGCTGAAGATTTGACTGGAAGCTTCAAAAGGTGCTGGAAGGCTCTGTGCATGACTCTCTGCTGAAACAAAGGGAAGCCTTTGGCTTCTGGGTGAGCACAGGGGTTTCCTCAGCACTGGAATCTACCTGATTCCCAGCATTGCTCCAGCCTGGCTTTGCCTCTGCTGTGGGCTCAGCTCACCTTGCAGTAGCAAGGAGCAGGTACTGTGTGTGGCCCAAGGCATTCAAACCTTCCTGCTCGCCTCTTGCTGCAGTAGGTGCTGGTATGTTGATGCAGGCAGGGCCACCACTGGGGTCTGCTGGTGGGGCAGGGTCAGCTTGTTCCCTTTTCTGTTTCCTGCTAAATAAGAGGCTGTCTGGAGGAGTCTGTTCTGTAGCACTCAGACCCTTTCAGCCTTTAGAAACATCTTTAAAAAGCGTATATGTGATCAGTGACAGCAAGGTGGTGCATCCCTTCCTCTCTAGCTGTGTGTGTTTTAGAATTTTAATGAAATTTCTTAATGAAACTTGATGACAAATGTAGTGAGCAAAAATAAGTTCCTCTTTGTTTCAAAAATCAGGAGAATTACTTTCCCTCATAACTTATGTGATAGTTTCATGTGCAGCTCTAAATTTCTCCTGTTTTTACTTGTGTTATTTAAACATTTGCTAGGCTCTGGTGATTTCCACTCCCAAAATGGAGGAAGGAAGTGTTTATTTGCTGTTGGGTGCTACGTTTTCTCACCCTGTGGCTAACTCAGCTCTCTCTGATCTCCTCTCCTTGAGGAAAAAGCTCTTTTCAAGCTGACCTGTGTATGGATGGAATCAGGACAATGCTTCTAAGACAGCCTAAAGCATGATGCAGGTGTGAGCAGTGAGTCTTGTGATGGAGCTGCCAGGAAAGCAAATCCCAAAGCTCCTGGGTGTCAATGCACAGTGGGAGATGCTGGGAGAAAAATATGGGTGCTTGTCTATTTAACTGTCCAGTGTATATAGAAGAGGAGCTTGCATTAGAAAATGTCCTAGAAATCTTAATTTTAACATAGCCTACTCTGTTTCCCCATCCAAACTGGGACATGCTGGCTAAGTCCTGCTGATGCCAGTGTAACACTACTCAAACCAGACTGGTGTTACACTCTCTTCCATGCACTGGAATTGCTGTATTAGGAAACTGCTGTAGTGTGAGCCTTCCCAAGTAAACGAGAAGCTGGAGGGAGCTCTGGGGAGGTGGTTGCTTGGGCTCTCCTGCCTTGACAGTGGGAGGCTGGGAGCCCAGCATGCATTGGATCTGTTACTCAGAGCTGTCTCCATAGGACTCTGGAGGCTTCAGGTAGCCTCTGACCTTAAATCCCACACCCATAGCAGCCTGGGCTGTGCTCTGCAGGATATCTGCACCTGAGAGGCAGCACAGCTCATGTGGCAGGTTTCTCTTTTCTATGGGGTCTGAGGTGAGATTGGCTTTTCCCAAATTCCTCATCTTCTTCCTTCTGGGGTTTCCCACCCCATGAGCTGCAGGGAGCCCTTGGCAGCCCATGTATGGTCACTGCCTGGGGAGAGGCTCTGCTGTGCCAGCAAGCCCCAGGCGTTTCCTTGCCACGTCTGTCCCCAGCTGTCTTGAATTCTCCAGATCCTTAGAGGACTCTCAAGGGTCTTTGCTAAAATGACTGCTGTTGCTAAGTATATCCATGGTTGGAAGGAGCTTGTCTGGGAAAAGTGATACTTGGAGAGTCTTTGGACCCCTCAGTGCACCAGATTCCTTGGGGGTGGGATGGAGGGATGGCTGATCCCTGCTCAGGAGTAACTGGTCACAGTTTGACCCAGCTGGGCTCATTAAAGTGGAAAAATAGTAGGGAAATAAACAGGGGAGGACCAGATGGATTATTTAATAAGGCTGGGTTATACTTATGGTTTCCAAATTGGATATAGGTGGTCTGGCACTGGCATTAGGGGTAAAGAACTGTCTCTAATTATAGGAGGTATCAGGTGCCTTCACTGCCCTTTTCTCCTTGGGGGGAAAAAAATAAATTAAGCCTGGCGTGCCTTGCCTCGCCTTGCCTCTGAGCTTATTTATGTAAAGCTATGGGTTTGGAGGAGTGTGTGTTAAAGCAAGGGATTGCCCAGGAGCCTTCATTTGAATTTTACTTTTTTTTTTTTTTTTTTTTTTTTTTTTTTAAAACACAGAAGACTCTCTGCTGGCTTGAAGGCTGGCTGTTTTAAAACTCTTGGTATGAAGTCTGGCTCTGAAGCTTGTGGGAATCCCTTGCCCCTGGATTTTGTGGGGTGAACTTACTTCAGAGGGTTTAGAGCTTTTCCCAAAATCTGAAAACCATTCTGCTTGCACTAACTGGAAGGGCTGGCTGTTCAGCAGGAAGTGCTTAACCTTGGCATGCCCTGGGGATCCTGGGCCCCTCTGCTCTGACCCTCACTGACCTTGCTAATCCAGCCCGGGCAATGCTCTGCCTGCATCCCCTCTTTGCATCCATCGCCCCTGTGACACATGTGCCCAGCTATGGGATTTGCACAGTGGCTGAGCTGACTCCTTTCTGCCTTGGTGCTCTCCCCACAGCTGGGCCTGCTCCTACCTAGGCACTCATCCAGCCTGGTTGCTGCCTGTCAGGACACTGACTGGCATCTGCACAGACCACCAGGCCAGGAGGTGCTCCAAGACCTCATTGGTACCGTGTTTTTGTAGGAACAACTTTTTCTTTGAAGGGGGTGGGAGTCCTGACTCAAATAAAGTTGTTGCCCAGGCTCCAGGAGCCACTGGTGTGACCACCTGGCTCCTGGGACTGTAATCTGACTCTGACTGACTGCAGACCTGCAGTGGCCCTCAGGGGCTCAGAGAAAAGGCCACAAGGATTTGGTGCTCTCTCCTCATCCTCTCCATGCAGCCCTCCTGGTACAGTCCAGCTATGCACACCTGTCTGGGAGGAATGGTGCTCACCCCAGCTTCCACAGCAGCTTTGACCTCCTGTAGCTGCAGTTTCTGTTCTCTTAATATGAATCCAAAAGACTCCTTATCAGGCTGAGTTTTTGGGCTGATGATGAGGTGCTTTGGCATCCTTTGAAGGGAATGGGTTCTCATGGGGTGGTTCTGTTCTGAAGTCCTTCATAAGGAGAAACCTTCAGGATGTACATCAATGCAAGGAAGACACTGGGTTGTATCTGTAGATAGGGACTCAGGGGCCTCTTTACTTGGGTTTTGTTCTGGATCATGGTCATCTGGCATATGAGTAAAAAATACGTCCTAGGAGATGCTGCACATTCTGGGAAGGCAGCTGTCCTGCATGGCATGATTTTGGTATGATTAGTACTAGAGGAGCACCTACAGTGCCCGACCAAGGTCAGGCTGTCACCACTGTGAGTGCTCTGTGGCTATCCTGATGGCCTACTGCTTCAGGGAAAAGAGGACAGCTTAACTCTACTGCAAGGCTAGATAGCTGAGATGCCCTAACTGTAGAGCTTGCCCACTGGATATTTACTACCCTAGGTAGTTTCCTATTGGACCTGTGTGACATCTGCCAGGCCTTAGCAGCTGTCTTAGGTAACCCAAGGCATCATCAGTGGTGCTTGACACCTATATTTAGGCACCTAAATTGCTCCCTGATTTCCCACTGTGATCTAGGAAGCAAAGGCCATAGCCCTGCTCTTCTGAGGCTTGGTCAGGTATCTTGCAGTCCTCAGCCTGTCTGCATGTTCCACAGAGGCTCAGTCACAAATGGGTTAACCAGCCCTACTTGGAGCCCATGTATGTTTTCCTTGCCAGTGTATCCATCCTAACACACACCAGATGTGTGAGGCAGCTGTTGGAGTATCTTAATCCCAGGTTTCAGCACTCAGAGTTGTCTTTCTCATGGGCAGGTCTGCAGTGGCTTCCACTCCTGCAGCCCGTGTCCTCTGCAGGAGAATTTGCAGCAAGGCAGGAAGAAATATTTCCTGTTATTTGCTTCTTTAAACAAATCTGTCCTGGGATGGGCTGCTGCAGCAGAGCTGATGCTGACAGCTCCATCTTCAGTCCTATGAGGGGAGTGTCAAATGCAGGAACTACTTGAGTTCACCCTGTCCCAGAGAAGCAGTGCATCCACCACAGCCTAGTCCATCTGGTAACTGTCCAAGGAATACCTGAGTAAAGAGGAAGAAGCATGAGCAAACCCAGCTGGCTTTATTAATGAACAGATATGGCGGTCAGTGGGTTTCTGTTGGTAACTTGCACCCAATGGTCTGAAAACTTGAGACATCCGGGGGCAGCTGATCCGAGGTATGCAAGACTCGGCTTAGTTGCATCTTGTTTTATTTGGATTTCTCTTGCTATTGCACAGATGTGTAGGCCCAAACGCTTTTGCCAGTGTACATCAGCACCATCCCTCTGCCTGCCATAAAGCGGTGCCAGTTTGCATCAGCTGGAGGTCTTTGGTTCTTTCACTTACATGCTCATTTTGAAAACAGATTGTTTGTTAGGGATTAATTCTGCATTACCAAGGAGCCTCTCCCCCAGGGAGGCTCTAGGTATCTGTTGCTTGCTGCAGCTGAGCAGACAGTATGTGTAATGCCTTTTATCAAGTCCTTGCCAGATAGTTTGGAAAATATGATCTCTTCTTCTGTGCTTGTGCATGCTTGTGCTTTTCTGCTGCAGAAGCAGTTTCCTTTCCAGTGCAAGCTTGCTTTGGAGCTATTAGCATTGACAAACCCTGAACTATTGACAGACCCCAAGCAATCACTGCTGCCAGCTATTTGGGAGGGGCAAAGTTCTCCTCCAATAAAATTGGTGACGATAATAATTTCCTCTTAAAATAAGTGCCTCCTTGCAGTCGTCACGTAGCTTCCCATAACATAAGCTGACAGCATTGTGCCTGAGCTGAGCTGTCTTGAAGGGCAAACTAATGAGATACACAGACTATGCTCCCCTGCTCTGGTGGGACTTCTCCTTCCTTAGGGTGGCACTTGTCTCTTCTGCTGCATCTCCATGCCAGTTACCATCTTCCTGCACACAGCCTTGGCTGCCCTTTGTGCAGAAAGGCTCATCTTAACTTTTTGTTGGGCCCCCAATTGATGGAGCCACGTGTCTTCAAGCTTTTTGACTACATGATGATGCTTTTGCAGGCCCTTTCAAAACAGCTCCTTGGGCTGTGCCAACTTAGTAAGGGAGGCATGGATGGATATTGCCAAGGTGATATTAGATGCCTTTCCCCAGCACAAGGAGGGACTTGAAGTGAGGGTATAGCTTGTCAGACAGTGCTTGGGAGTTCCTTCTTACCCATTTAGTCTACTCTGATCCCAGCTAAAGTAACCAGCCCAGCAGTGTAAAGTGGAGATCCATGGTTGCTAAAATTGCTTGTGTTGCAGAACGTGGTGCTACATCAGAGCCTCAAACCAGCTGTAGATGAGCTAATAAGTTTATATTGGGCAGAAGCCGTATTTTGCTGCTTGAAAGCTGTGTGGTCAGCTGAGCAGCACAGCTTAACAGGGCTGCACTCGTGTGGTGGTACTGTCCTGCAAGCCTATCAACAAAATGTGGTGCTTGGCTTTGAGTGATGCTCAAACACGTCATACAGATGCCACTTGGTGAAGGAAGGTTATCACAGGTTATGCCCCTCTCATATCCAATGTGGGCTATGTGTTCAGCTGCCCAGTGCCCATCTAATCCTGCTAGTCAAAGCAAAGACCACTCCATTTATTTTAAATAGACATATAAAATTCAGATTCATTCAGCAGTTTTCCAAACCTTGGTGAGCAGAGACCAGTGACAAGGTAATGTGACGCTATAAGAAGGCCATTTTTTAGACATTTCCTACAGTGTCTGCTGGGGAAAGACAACCACTTGGCAGCAGTTGCCTACAGCTTATCCATCCTGGCTGGAGTCCATTGTCCTGCTTCTTGGCCCTGCAGTGGAGAAGCATCCTAAAGAGATGGAGTCTGCCTCCTCAGGGCCAATAGTTCTCCTCTTGTCCTGTGATGACCTGTGTGCTTAGGACTGGAGTGACTTATCTGCAGCCATTGTTTTGTCTTCCTGCCTCCTTCCCAATTGCTTTGTTGATTTAACCTAATATATAGATATGGGGCACAGTATCAGTAATGACTCTGGCTTAACATGCTGGACCAGCTGCACTCCTCCAGGGCTTGGCTGAGTCACTTGGCCTTGGCCTTGGTCTGGAAAACTTGGATGGTGGCTCACTCCAGTGGCTCAGGTGATATCTCACTATTTGCACAGCACTTAGCACAATAGGGGCTCAAATCTCCTTTAACTATGCTGGGCTACCCAGTTAATGCTTCTCTCCTGCCCCTGTTTTTTTAAATCTGTCCTTTGTTCTTGTTTGTATCACCCTTGGAAAAAAAACCTCTTCTCTTACAATGCTTGTAAGCTTTCATCTTCCCCTCTCACTGACAGATGAGGCAAACTCTTGGGATTTTAGGTTTATGGATATACCCATTAACTTCCCCAGGGAGAGACTCTTTTCCATACTGTGTAAGGGTGAGAGGTAGTAGTGGGGTAGAGGAAGAAGAATGTTCCTTCTACATCTGGCTTCTGATTCCCTCTCATTTTTGGCCTCTTTGGATGTCTTAGGAAGAAAGTCATCATTGACCCCATGCCAAATATTTCAGACTTAGTATGACACAGTGTTTGTTGGCTCTTTTGACCCAGCCCACAATTATACATATTCTTCACGATGCTCCTCTGAGTGCGTGGGCCTGGCAAAAACTCTGACAGCTCCCACCTACAACACCCCCTCTCTGAACACCCGTGGGGTCATGTGTTGGCTTGGGAACATCCTCTCCTGACTCATGGCCAGGGCAGAGGAAGGTTTTCCGGGGAGCATCACTGGGACTGGACTCTTTCCCCTGCACCCTGAGCTAATTGCACAGGCGAGGTGCCCCACCCTCCTGGCAGCACACTGCTGGAGCTTGTAGTGTGCTGTTCCAGTGTGAAGGAGACAACGTGCTGCTTTTGGCTGCTAGATGTGCTGCTTCCTTGGGATTATCTCTGACTGCCTGTTTTGGTCTCTCTTTGGCTGCCCACAAATGAATGCTGGCAGAGTAAGCTGGACTGAGTTAAGTTGGAATTTGGGGTGAAGGTAAGGTGGGCAAACCCTGTCCATCAGGTTAATGTGTAAACCACACCATCTATGCACCTGATGTACCAAATGGTGTGCCCCTTTCCCTGAGCAGGGGCTCCTGAGGGGCTGGGCAAATGCTGATGTCTGCCAGGCTGGTTCAAAGTGGGGGTTGAGTGTGCATGGTGAAGAGAGGCTGGTGAGATGTCAGGAGAGAGGTTTGTGATGGCAGAGAGAAAGATGCTTGACTTAAAAGACAAACCAGAGACTCCCCACCCCATCTACTCCACTGTCCTAGAGGGGCTGCTGGTGGAAGCACAAGGTCTCCAGCTGAGAGAGGGCTCTTAGCTCTTAGCCCTCATCGAAGATGTGAGGCTGTTCCTGGGAGAACATCATCTCAGGGTGAGATCCCCACTGACATGCAGGCATGGACCTCTGGAAACCATGCTGGCAGATGATGGCAATCATAAAAGACTGGTCTTTGCAGTGACTATACCTGGGGCTTATGCTGACAGTGCTTTACATCCCAGCAATATTGGAAAGAATTGCTTGGGCTGCATTTCCTAGAGGACTAGAGTATTTTTGTTTCTTTTTTTCTTTTCTAGACCATGTGTGAGCCTTCAACTGATTTTGCAACTAGTTCTACATAGCAGAATGATTGTGTAATTAACGGGAACTGGTGCAGCCCTATCTCTCTCTGGGACTCTTGCTCTCCTTCCCAAAGTGACGGAGACAGATTCATTCTCTTTCCCAGCATCTCACCTTCTCTGCTTCCCCTGCTGCTGGGAAGAGCTTTGGGAAACTCTCCAGTGCCATGCAATGTGTTCCTGGGTGCTCTAGCCATCCCAGGTCCTGCAGTGGTGTGCATTTTTGCTGCAGAGATTTATGGTAGTTCTTCTAGCTTAAACTGTGCCAAAAAATAACAGATGAATCAATTATTTGTTTTTCTTCCTGTGTCCACTGTACTCCTACTCGCTTCCTGCTGGGACCAGGAGGTTTGTTTCTGTGAAAGGATACGAGCAGCTGTGGGACTGATGCTGACCTTACTGTTCTTGGATATATGGTGTGACTCAGACTGAAGCACGTGGCCTCAGCAGCGAGAGAGAGGAGAGGGAAATGAAGGCACCACTGTACTGCAAGGCGATGGTGTGGGATTTCTCCTTCAGTGCTCTTCCTCTTTCACAGGCTTTGCGCCTTTGAATAATAGTTTTAAATGGTCCCTGCCCCATGGAGATGGAGACAGTGACTCTGTCCATGTGTCACTTGGTGTACAGTTCCTTCCCTTCTTGCAAGCTGTGGGTCCTGCTCTGCTCTCCACTCCCTGTTGCACTGCAGGACCCTGCTGATGCTGCAGGAAGGCTGAGTTCTCTTGTTATACCTTGTATCTTTCTCAAAGATGAAAGCTAGGGAGAAGGGCAGGAAGCCTTCCTCAGAGGTCGAGTAGCCCAGACATCTTGAAAGATTTTTCCAGGTGGAGTTCAGTACCAGGAATGTCTCTGCCTGGGAGCAACACAGAGCTCAGCCTGTTGCAATTAAGGGGCCTCTTTCCTCACTGTTTCCCTTCTGGTGTTTCCAAACTATCTTAACACCTTAGACCAGCAAGAGCTAATGTCATGACCTCTCTCTGGTCCTGGATTTCATCATCCAAGCATGGGTTTTGTCAGCCCTGTCCACTGAAAGCCCCATCTCTGAGAGGCAGTCAGGCCTGGAATTGGGGTGGAAGTCTGCTGAGTGCTTGCAAGACAAAGGACCTCATGCTGGCATCCTCGAGGAGACAAACCCAGGTGTGGAGCCAAGGCTCTCTTTTCCCTCTGCCTATTTACATGGAGGATCTTGCCTCTGGTAGGTAGTGGTGTGCCCTTGCCTCTTTCCCTCCACACACCCAGCAGGCTCCTGCCTTCTCCTGGTGACAGTGAAAGGAGGATTCTTCCTTGCCCCTCCTCACCTCCCTGGGGATCATCTGGCATCTCTGCCTGAAGTAAGTGCCTGCTGTGACTTCACTCAGCCCCTCATTGTTGCTAGCCCATGGCTGCTAACTACATCTCTGCCTGCCAGGGCTCCTACAAGTTGCATCCTTGTCTGGCTTGGACCATGGGAATCACTGGCAGGTTTGGGCCGATTCTCTCCAAAAAGAAAACCCTGTAGGTGCACACTTCATTTCAACTCTGGCCAATTGTGGTGAAGTCAATAGGAATGTTCATGAGCTTAAACTTAATTACTCAGGCAAGCACTTGCACGGCTGGGACAAGATCTTTTTCAGCAACAGAGAGCTTTTGTGGTGGATCTATTGCACCTTCTCACCAAATTTAGAAAGAAAAATATGCAGCGTGACATCGTCTGAGCAGCCCACAGAGTGAGGGCAGCATCAATGTCTGTGCTTTGTGGTTTTTGTTGTTCGTAATCACTTAGGTGATGCTTAGTAAATACCTGCAGAAAAAAATATAAACTGTTTTAAAATGAAGAGTCAGTAGAAAGAGGGCAGGCACTTCCTTATTTTTAATTGAGATTTCTGGGTGTATTTCATGAGCAACATCCCCATTTCAGCTTATCAGGTGTCAAAAAACACTTCTGAAGAAGTGATTGAAAGGAAATGTGTAAATGAGATGAAAGGGACTGAAAGAAGAAGGAAGGTAAGCGTCTAAGCAGGGTGATTCCATATAACTGCTCCTATATTGGAGACATCCAGAGGAACATTCCCACTACCTTGGGGAACATGGGCAGGCCATGCCATGAGCACCCTAATATGCAGCTATAATGCAGGGCTGGAACTTGCTAGGTACAAGTCCAGGCACCTGTTGGTTTGGCATGGCAGAAGATCTTTTCCCCCCAAAACCAGCACATGTGGACCAGGAGATGCAGGGTAGGGGAAAAGACTATTATTTCTCCCCAGTCCCTGCCCTGAGAGTACTCCCATGATGAACATGAATCTGAATGCATGGCAGATGGGCATTTTGTTTTAGCGGGTGGCAATGTTAGTCCTTCATCAAACACTCATACACTTCTTTAGTCTCTTGAGATATCAGTGTTTCATGAAGGTGAGATAGATTTAGCCAGATTTTTTTGCCCTTGCCCTATTTGATGGCTGGGAAAACTGATGCATGGGAGAGTTGGTCACTTGGGCAGGTGAAGAGGAAGTCTAAGAGCAGAAGCAGGATGTATGCTGCTTGCCTCTCTGAGGCTTCCCCAAAACACAACTGCTATCTCCATCACAGGAGAACATTCTTCTCCGGTGTGGCATTTCCCAGCACAAAGCCCCTTTCATATTAATCTGACTCTTGGTTCCCCTTCGGGCGTGCGGGGACTGTTTGGAGGTGAAATCTTCGTGCAAGACTTGGGCTGTGAATGGACCGGGAGTAATTTCCAGCGCGCGAGTGCAAGTTGCCAACCTGGACTTCTGCTCCCTAGTTGCTTTGCGTAAACAGGAAAACAGTGGTAAAGGGGGGTGTGTGTGTGTGTGTGTGTGTCGGGGGGGAATAAAAAAAGAAGGATGGGGGCGGAGGATTGAACAGGATAAGGAGGGAGAGAAGAGTGCCAAAGCGAGAAAAGAATCCCTCTCGCAGGGGAGCGGGGAGCGCCGGGCTTTGTGCTGCGGGGCCCGCCGGCGGCTGCGCTCGCAGAGATTCTCCCGTGACACTTCCACGAGGCAGAGGGGGAGGAGGAGGAGGAGGTAGAGGTGGAGGAGACAAGCCGGGGGTGTGGAGCAGGGGGGGCTAGCAGAAACAAAAGGAAACCAGCTGCAGAACTTCCTGAAGGCGGAGAGGGGGCCGCGGGAGCGCGCAGTGCCGGGCGGCTGCCTGCGGCGCTGGGGAGGGGGCGGCAGCGGGACCCTGCCCGCCGCGCCTGTGGCCACCATGACCAGC